>CM032398.1:11382612-11691500 GCA_019049475.1 Eueides isabella | reverse complement strand
ATTTTAGAGTTATTATAGATAATCTAGGTTTTTTTGGAGTTTATTCATTAATACTAAAATAAGTCTGGTTTTCATTTCAAAACGGATTTATTATTAATGCAATCCTCGTGTTGTTGGAAAATGTAACATTTTTATTATTTTCAAATTATATTTTAATGTTTTCATTTCCTCGCACTGGTAACAAGGCAAAGCGCGGTTTGAGGTCCCACCACTCAACACACGCAATGCCCCCAATTCGGCAGAAAGTGGCGAACGGAAGTGGAACGGAGTGTCTTAACACTAGGTTCCCAAGTTCCCTCTGCTACCTGTCATGTGCGTGTGCTAAGTCCTCCTGTTCTGTTATTCAACCAAAGATCTGTGGTGTCACGACTGTAAAACTATATAAACACTGGTTATAAATTTAATCCTCACTTGAGGAAATTGAATATTAAATATATATTCATTTCCATTCTGGCAACTAGACAAAGCGCGGCAGTGAGGTCCACCACTCATTACGTTATGTTTCCAAAATTTTGTAGAATATAAGGAAATGAATGCCGCCATTAGGTTCCCAGGTTCCCTATACCCTACTATATGTGTTTGCAGGGTGAAGCTAATTACATTTTCAATAAGACAGTAAAGAGCTTTTTTCAATGCCGCAGACTACTGCTTGGAACGACATGTTCGCGAAAATGTAAAAAATTAAATACATTTAATTAGTTTCAGACTTTCATTATAAATGGGTTAAATTTCATAAATGAGTATGAGTACAAAAAACATCTGCTTTCTCCTCTTTCACAAATATATTTGTTCCAGTGGTACCTCCAAAGGCGGGCGTTCAGCTGGCACAACCGTTCAGTTCTCATCATACCTCTAATACAAATACTATGCGTTATATACGCAGTGACCTGCCCATTGACACGGATCACGGATCACCGACACCACTGGTGGGATGTCCTCGCTGGTGCTGTGATGGGACTTGCCAGTGTGGTTTATACGGTACGTTTTGAGGATACTCGCGTACCAATAGGGCTATAGATTTATCAGTTTTTAAGTGCATCTCAGATTTCTAGCCTTTTTTATCTTGTTAAAACCCTTTTCGAGAACGCCCCAGGAGTGGAGATTCGAGCAGCTTATGTGGCACCCATGGACCTGCTACGACGTGTGGATTGGATCTAAAAAATGCCAATTCAGACATTTTTGACATGGATACAAGAAAAGTGTTTCTAAAAATCTTTGTATATTTAACTTAATTCCTTATTAGTAGTATTTTATTTTGTATGTTATAATATATTTTTAAATTAACAATATATACAGTGAAGAAAAAGAATACAGAAAAAAAATATGATCAAGATTTTAAAGAAATACATACAGGAATATAAGGAATCTTCTCATGGAAATATAATTATTCTTTATTTTAGGTCTTGGTCCTTTGCAAGAACTTCTCCCAACCAGCCGTAGTCAGCACCAGTGACATATCAAGCAGTGATAGCAACAACCATCAATCTGTGCGAAGGCTCCTCTCCAGTCAACCCAGGGTTGCGGTCCCTTAGCCCGAGGCAGTGTAAGGCCTATAGCCTTAGGATTTACAAAGAAACTCATTAAAAACAAGTTAAAATGGACTTGGAATGTGGAATTCCTAATGTGTTTCGCTCATAAAATGTGTGTTTTAGAGATTTTCGATTAGAAGATTCTAGAAGATTAGATTTTGAAAGGAGAATACAGGAGAGTATTCTACATTTCTCCCATCGACGATACTTGGTATATAATTAATTATCATATCATAATGTTAAGTGACAAATCTTAGTACTTGTGTAAATGATTCTTTCTTTATATTTGTTGTAAGGAATTATTGGACTGTACAAAATTAAAACACTTATTTAGAGTACATAAATATTTGAACGGATTTCAACCCAAGCCTCTTAAATCAAAATGTTTTTTTTGTTTCAGTCCAGTTTTCCGAAATTGTCACTTTAAAAATAGTAAAAAAAAAAAAACAATTAAAATTAACCTTTGCAAGTTTATTTGTAAAAATCGTATTATTTTTTAATAACTGTATTATAAAATTAATTGATGCATATTTTTAAGTACATTAAGAATATCGCTATCTTTTATTCGTGTAGATGTTACAAAGTGCATTTAAAATTTAAAGTTGAACAAATGCCATTGTGAAATAAATAAATTATTAAATATTTATGTAAAATAATAATGGTCAAGTATAAATTCTCACTTGAGAAAATGAAAACCCCAATTCAGAAAATATTCATTTCATGGGGCACAGTTTGGCGTAAATTCGCCACCCCAATATGCCATCATAATTTGGTGGTAATTGGTGGAGGAGGAGAGAGAGTTCTGAAAGAGAATGAAGCGTCTTAACACAAAGTTCCCAGATACCCTCTGCATACGCCACTGCTATATGCGTGAAGCTGAAAAACATTTCTAAATAAATGCTCACTATATATTTAATGATATTATCTTGATTTTATTATCGTAATGTTACATAAATAACAATATTTTAACAATTACCAAAATCTATGAAATTTGTTTCTTGTTTGCATAGTTTTTTTTTCTCAAAAAAAAACCAGTGTACATTTGCAAATTAAAAATAATAATAATAAATTTAAAAAAAAATCATTTAAAAAAAAATATAATGAAATTGTTATTTTTTCTCTAATAATTATTATAAAATTATGTAGCTTTTACGAGTATAAGTTATTTATTACCAACGAAAGTATTTTTACTTGTAGTACCTGTCTAGTCGAAGTTGATATATTATTTTTTTTATTTTGTTAAAAAAAAAACAACTTAATTTTTTGTTAAGATCTTTCCGCATTCAGCCTAGGTCTGAGTGAAATAGACTTAAATATGAAAAAAGAGATTATAAAAAAATATTGTATTCATTATATGAAATTAAAAAGAAAACCCTTAAATTGTCAAAGTGCGGCGTTGAGTTCCGCCATTCAACACGCAAGGCCATTCGGCGAAAAGTGGCAAACGGAATTGGAACGGATTGTCTTAACACTAGGTTCCCGGGTTCCCTCTGCCTACCCTGCCTTGTGCGGGATACAGCGTGAAGCTGAAAAAAAATATATATTGTCAACAGGCAAATGGCCCGGTTAAGAAATAATTGTACTGCAATGGTAGCGAGATCGATTCTCATAAAAAGTTAAGATTATATTTTGTATATTGACGGCGTTGAGTTACGCCTTAGACGAACGTTAGACTCTAGATATTAAATACACCTACTTCATATATAAATACATAAAAAAAAATATTAATATCATTAATTAACCAAGTAGCTCAGGCCCTAGAATTAAGCTTACAAGCATATCTTTTGCATATATTCTATAATAAAACATTCCTTTATATTGTTTGTAAATAAATAATTTTAAGTAGCGTGTGTCAGTCTGATATTGAATTTAATAAATGTCTAGACTTATTTATTGTTTCTTTTATTTATTATCTTATCTATGCTTATAATAAATCTGTACTGATCACTGTCTGTTCATGGCATATATATTAAAAAAATAACACAAGACCTAAAATGGTTTTTTTTAATTTTGACGCTTGTTTTCAAAATGAGCTAGCCAGATTTCAAACATTGCCTCAAAATTTAATTTTCCATCAATCGGTTAGTAAATAAAAAAGTTATCAATATAAGATAATTAGTTCAACAAAATTGCTACAATATTTTTGTTAATTTAGCGGAATTTACAGTTTCCTGGGCTAATTTCTAAATAATAAAAAAAGCAACTCTAAAGAAAAAAACAAGCCAATGCTCTAACAGCATTTAATATAAAATTCTTTATTCCAGGCTAGGTTTTTTTTATCAACGATAAAACACACCTCAAAGTTTCTTAATTGCCCCTTCTGCTCTATTTTCTGCCTATTAAATATTTATTTCTTTTTTTTCTTCTTCTTATAAGTGAATTTTCCCTAAATAAAAACTATGGAATGCAACGTATTGCATGTGGGACTGGACGATTGTCTAATGCCAAAAAAACTGGGCGGAAAGTGGGAAAGATACGGTGTGCCTTAACCAATTTCCCTCAGTCTACCCTTTTTTTGCTGGGAATGCTTTTGCGCAGACCATCCGTGCTCAGAACAGATACGTCCAATGGACGGATGGTACTGTGGGACTCATCGAAAGAAATTCCGATACTACCCACTAAAACCCAGCGGAAACTCACCACTTGAGTAGAGACGCCGGCAGGATCGCTGGTGCATGCCACTACGACGCCTCGGTGGAAGGCTCGCCTATTGTGAGCCACCGTCGCTCTAAAGATGCCCTATGGAAAGATGCCTATGCAGTCTCATTGACTAAGAGCAAAGGGTCCTCTAGGGTAGGGGCGTTGGAGATCTACCCTCAGGTCTACCCTGGCGTAAGCGGCATAGAGCGAGAAACATAAAAACATCTGACCACCCAGTCATACGATAGAAACTTCTATATATAACTACAGCACCATGACCATGATTGAGAAAAATTAAAATAATTAATATGTAAAATATTTCTGGAAAAGGCATCGAACCCACAGCCTATCGTGTTAACATTGGCACACTTGTGCGCCTGCGCCACGACTGGCCTCGATTTGAGCGAAATCTCTCATAATCATATTTAGTTTAAATACTAAGTTAAAGTACTAAATACTAAGTAGTTTAATACTAAAATGGGGAACGGAAGTGGAACGGAGTCTCTTAACACAAGGTTCCCATGTTCCCTCTGCCTACCCTGCCATGTGCGGGATACAGCGTGAAGCTAAGTAAGTAAGTATGTGAGTAGATTAAATACATTTTTTGGAAACCAGAAATAAACTAAATAACACTATTTCGTCACACCTCCACGTAAAAAAAACCCATGTTATTAAATTTAACTTAGTTATTAATTAACGATTTTTACGTAATATCTCAGAAAATCACTTCCGAACTGCGTACAGTGAATGGGGCCATTCGTGGCCCAGGGCACAAGCGAGCTACCACAAATGCGACAGGTTGTGTTTTAGATATTACTCATTCAAGAAAATTATATATTTAAAATTTACCCGACTGCGCGGAGCAAAGCAAGGTAATGTGATTATCAGTCCACGTATGTATATATGTGTGTTTTTATATGTAGCGTTGAAAAGTATTGGCCAATTGCTTTTCAATGCTAAGTTACTTAGCACATAACAGTAAACAAAATTCTCTATAGTGTTAAACAGCCATATTGTCAAAATAAAAATCAAATGTCAAACTATGCCAAGTGGTGTAAGGTGGAATAGGTATTTGAAAACGATAATGTGGTTACCTTCGTCATTTGTCATTAACACGCTTTTATTAGCTTGGGTTGTATGTATGTATGTATGTAATGGAATCTTCGAGCATGATTTTCGGCAATTTCCAGAAGTCGGATTAATTTGAAACTGTGCACACCTATCAAGGATCGATGACAATGCAATAATATGAAAATAGTTTCCCATCATCATTATGAGAACCGTCAGAATTAAAAAAAAATTGTTAGGGATCCTTCTATCTCTCCTGCTCTCCGAAAGAGTGATAGAGCTAGCGCATCTGCGCATGTTAAAAAACATCTAAACAAAGAAAAAAGAGTGAAAATAAAAAATAGTTTAAAAAACTAAGCGTGTTTTTTTTTAAATTTTTAAACTATTTTATAATTATTTTTAATAGACATTTAGGATATACCGCTGTATATCCTAAATGTCTATTAAAAATAATTATAAATTTAAGGTAAATTATCAGTTATTTTGGTATTTCTTACATATATATTTTAAATACTCACTCTACTCTCTCACTAAACTTCACGCTGTATCCCACACACGGCAGGGTAGGCAGAGGGAACTTGGGAACCTAGTGTCAAGACACTCCACAACTTCCGTTTCCACTTGTATTCGTGTAGTTTAAAAACAGTTTACGATATATAATGAGTTAAAGCTGTTTTAACAGCCTTTGTTACTAACTGACTCGACTTTATTGCTATATAACAGGTATATTTTAATATTCCATTAGTCTGCCCTGATTATGAGAGTCGTAAGTAAAGTAAGCCAAGTTAATAAATTATAAAATTAAAAGTAGGTAATAAAAACATAATTATAAGAAAAAACCAACGACAAAAGTAATTAAAAAAATCTCGCTCTGATATAGAGAAAATCACAGCGTTTAGTTGCGCCACTTAACAAAAAAATCGTAAATAGGCCTCTATTGTACTATAGAGCTCGTATATTGTAACTATCGCGTGTACTCCATGTACTACACGCAAAATTACGGGGTTAGCTCTCTCGAATTTATAACTGACATCAATTTCTTGGTTTACATTTAGTATAATGGAGTTAAATTATTATATATTACGAATATGAATTAGGTTTGAGAAGAAAATTATTTAGCGAGATGTTTCTTCTGAGTGTATAGATATTCACCTTCTTTTTTTCTTTACAAGGTACACAGGAGGAAGTTGGGAAGCTAGTGCTAGAATACTCCGTTCGTTCCCTATTTTGCGACGATTACGCATTGCGTGTTGTGAGTGGCGGAACTCAACATCGCGCTCTGCCTTGTTACCAGAATAAAATAATGACAATATTAAACATTTTACTTCTTAGGTGATGAATTCAAAACCTTTCGCGTTAACAGTCACACGTTTGTGCCTCTGGGCCACGGCAGGCTCCAATTCAAGGCATTATTCTGTATGTTCAATAGTTTTTGCGTGAAAGTAGAACAAACAAACATTCTTACAAACATCTACATTTATAATAATAGTAGGATATGTAATACCAAAAGACCAATTTCTAGGTCTCCGTCGATCCGCTCTAGAGCAGCAATTTTGACGTATTAATCACATACAGATATTATTTTTTAATATAGACATCTATTTCACAATGTCTGTGTAAATGCGACAGGTTGTGGGTTCGATCCCCAAGAAATATTTGTTATTTTCATTCCTTCGATCTAGTAACAAGGTAAAGGGCGGCGTTGAGTTCCGCTACTCTATAAGTTTATTCCTCATTTTTTTCGTAAAGTGAAGAACGAAACGGAGTGTAATAACTTAGAAACCTTGTAATAAGACGTTCAGTTCTTCACTTTCCACCGAATTTGAGGCGGCGTGTGATAAGTAGCGAAACTTTACGCCGCGTATTACTTTGACATTAAAGCGAAAGCATTAAAATACTTTTTTTTTAAATTAAAAATGTTAAATACGTCATTTCTTGAAGTGGAAACGAAACCACAACCTGTTATGTTTACTGTCACACGCTTGTGCCCTTACAGAAAGTAGCCTACGAATGATATAATAAAAGAGCTTTAAATAAAACGTAAGTGGTCTTGTGACAGGCGCTTGCAATTTTATAGAACACAAACAAATGGCAAATATGCCAGTGAGAATTGTTATGGGAGTGAGCCATAAATAATTGTACGTAATGTAGGGTGAACCTGTAGTATTAGATCGAGGGACAGTTTAAAATTTAATATTAATTGGTTAAATTTTTAAGTAAAAAAAAAAATATTTTTTTTCTAGAAATTTGAATATAGCAGAAATATATAAAAAAAAGTTTTTTTTTAAACTATTCTTTCATAGAGGTGTTTAGTTATTTCTTTAAACGTGAACAGATTGTGCATATAATACGCAATAAAGAAAACGAAATATTTATTATTTTCACACTCTGATAACGAAGCAAAGCGCGAAGTTGAGTTCTGCCATACGTCATTCCAGAATTTAGCGGAAAGTAAGGTTTCTAAAATGTCGGAGAAGGGATATCTTAACAAAGAAAACTAAAACAAAGATTCATTTTCATTCATTCATTCATTCAAATTCGGTGGAAAAGGGGGAACGGAAGTGGAACGAAGTGTCTTAACAGTAGGTTCTCGGGTTCCCTCTGCCTACCCTGCCTCGTGCGGGATACAGCGTGAAGCTCAAACAATATAAGATTCTTTCAGCTGAAAAGAATTAATAATAGCTAAGTTCCACTTAACTTGAACTGAAAAACAAGGAGCTAAGTGGGGAACGGAGTATTTGACACTAGGTTATATGTTCCCTCTGGATAGCAATGTGCGGGATACAGCGTGAAGCTCAAACAATATATTATCCCAGTTATCACTATCTCAAGTACACCTTTTACATAACTTAGATACCCTAGGCCCTATGATGCACGCTAAAGCAAAAGAACCGAGGACATAAAGAGTGGGTCGTGATCGGACACGCCTACGCCTACATGTAAGACGTTTCTTCAAAGATTTATACGTTTCATCAATTAGGATATTAGTAACTCCATCTTTATGTCTCACTAGTTATCGCCCGCAACTATACTCGCATGGTAATTTGAAATGAAATGGAAATAAATAATTCTAATTCTCCTTAGGAATTACGAGAAATCCTTTACAGCCCTTGATGTCAAATTTGTTGATAGGTACTTCAAAAATTAAAATTGACTTCTCTTAATATATTAATTAAAATTGAGTCCATTTTTCTACAGCGATTATCAGCAGTTACGTTTCTTTTTAATTTCAAAGCAGAATATCGACATATGTCTTTAGCTTTCATCTTTTGGATGTGTAATAAAAAACGGTTTTGATAGTTAATATCTACAATTAATAATAGAATTGAGCGTAAAGGTGTAATAGTAAATAAAATCCTATTTTCTCGAACTTTTGAATACAGCTATAAGGCAAAAGTATTTAGTTGAACGAACAAAAAAAATCGTATCACACACTACAGCAATCGCTTCGAAATTCGGAGTTAGATCAGGAACGTAGAACGGGTCATGTGTTAATCAAAACTCTTAGTGATTACCATTTAACTTATATTATTCTTATAAAAAGGTAGTTTAAAGAATATATTTACTTATTTCTTTATATTTTTTAACTTTAACGTATTACTGCAAGAAGTTATAAAAGTCTTATAAGCCCTAACAAATATCGACTATACTCTAATTAGATATGCATAGCCCCCGCTAATGTGCATAATGAAATCGGGTTGCAGCGAATTCTTAATAGTATTAATTGCATTTTACCGGTTATTTTCATGTTTACTTTGTATTTCACGAACAGTAAGTACCTTAGGTTCGTTCATATTTTATTATTTTATGTTACATTATTTTTTTTGTTTTTTTTTTCTATTTCCTCTTGATAAAATATTTTCCATTTTATTTCAACCCTTCAAAAAATATTGTATATTAAATACTAGAATACTCTCAGCTTCACTTCAGGTAGGCAGAGAGAACTTTGGAACCTAGTGTTAAGAAACTCCATTCCACTTTCGTTCCCCGCTCTCTGCCGAATTTTGAGGCATAGCGTATTGAGTGGCGGAACTCAACGCCGCAATTTGTCTAAATACTAGATCGCTATATATTTAATACATGAATAGTTCAGGTGTTAACTTTTTCTACTTTTCACATGTCTTGAAGTATGTAAAGTTGAGTATATGGAATTCAGCGTGAAACCATAAAAAAATATGTGGCCTGTGATGTCAAAATAGTTCTAAATCGTAACTATCACATACCTAAGCAGATTTTTTTCTTTGTTGATTATACAAAATGAACTTCTAAAAACACTAGAGGTCATGATCACACAAAAAAAAAAATAATAGATAGGTGAAATTAAATACAATTTCATCAAGTATCTGAGACGCAAGATTAAATTATAAAAATAATTATAGAGTGAAATAAAAATTTTTTAACCATCCTTTACAATTCTTAGTCGATATAAAAGAAATCAAAATATATGATTATATAAAAAGTGTGTAAAGGGCCTAAAATCAGTAAATTCCTCATCTCTCAAAATTTATTGTTACACTAATAGTGCTAAACAGATCCATTCACTTGGGTTTTATAGCTTAGAACCCTTTGTATTTATCAACATTGCGTTTAGTTAATGCATATATATATTTTTTAAAAAGCTTTGGTAAAAAATAAACTTATGAAAACTTGGGTGACTGTTATATTTATTTATTGAAGATTAAAAAATGATTTCAAGGCCTAGGCCTGGGCCAGGTTGTGGATTCGTTTTCCTTACTTACTTAATTTTCTTTTTAGCTTCAAGCTTTATACCGTCCATAATAAGGTTTCTTATAGATTCACATTGTATTCCGCTTATGGCAGGATAAACAGGATAAACTTGGTAATCTAATGTTAAGACACTCCGTTCCATTTCCCACTTTCCGCCGAATTTGAGGCATTGTGTGTTGAGTGGCGGAGCTTAACGCCGCACTTTGTTTTGCTACCAAAGCAATAAAAAATGAAAATATTCAATATTTCATTTCTCCGAGTGGGGATGAAACCCACAACATGCCACGACATGTTTCAAGCTATATCGTTAATTATAATCGTAAGTAAAACTATTTAGTGAATTATAGTCATAATTAATTATAATAAATAAACCTCTATTCGAATATTAAAATGTTAATAAATTATTTTTCTTGTTTCTTTTTATTTAGCCTAAGGCTGTGTTCCAAATATAACAGGCAGAGGGATCTTAGGAACCTAGTTCATATACATATCCTTTTATTCAAAGAAGTTATAACCTTAATTTTTTGAACATCAAACAATTTACCACCGATTCACTAAAGTTACTGCTTCAGAGCTGAGTAGAACCGGTGCAAGAAACTGAGAGTTAAATGTTACGACACTTCCATTATATTTCTATTTTATATTCATATTTATAGATATTTCCAATAACTGCTAATATTCCTAACAATGTGAGAAATACATAAAATTAACTAACGTTACTATAAAGCGTTACTTCAAACGTTAATTTATTTATCATATCATATTCGGAACTAAATATAACTGTTTCTCCCTTATCCGTTAAATGTTAGACAATAATGATTTAGTGTTGTTCCGTCCATTAGAACACTCTTAATAATCGTTATTTTTAACAATATTAGTTTAGATATTACTTAACTTAAAAGTTAAAAACCACTTAATACGTTCGTATAAAATTAAATTTATTGTTACTTATTTGGTGTAACAAATACGTAATTACAGTTAAAAGACGTTAAATATATATATATATATATATATATATATATATATATATATATATATCTATATATATATATATATATATATATATATATATATATATATATATATATATATGTAAACTAGCTTAGCGGCTTCGCCTGTCGCTATATTCATTATTATATTATAATGAAATTATACAAAATCTTTACATAATTTTTAGCCTGTGAGTTGTTCTGCTGTATAATCTTTACTATTAAAATTCCATCTAAGTATGCTTAGTCGTTTTAGTATGAAAGTGGAACAAACACCCGTTCTTACAATTTTCCCGTTTATTACAAAAGAGTATATGCAAAGAGATGCTCTATGCAAAGAGAAACTGCAAGTTCGTCAATTTCAGTACTGAGTTTGTTATATATATTATTATTTTTCAGCTTTACGCATACATCAGGATAGGCTTTCCACTGACAAAGTATACCAGTAAACAGAACTTAACGCCGCTGTTTGCCTTGGTACTGGAGCGAAGAAATTAATAGAAATAAGCGTAGAAAATAATAGAATAATTCGATATTTCCTTTCATCGAATGGGAATCGAAATTCTGAAAACGATACTGCGGCGTTGAGTTATGCTAATGAACACGCAATGTCTTCGATTCGGCGGCAAGGGAAATGTCATGACAAGGGAGTATCTTAAACAAGGTTCCCAAGTTACGCCTACCTCCTCTCCAGCTACATGGGGAATACAGTATAATAATAATGGTTGAAATCATTTATTTGTCTAAAAAGACAATAAAGTAAAATTACATGAACCAAGAACAACTCTATTTATGCCCACGCCCGACTCTTACGCTTGAATTTAACTGATCTTGATTATCTGAGGCGATATCAAACGTAATTCTCAGTGAGATTTTACGAGCTAACTATAAAATGTTCAAAAGTTACCGTCCGTTTTAATTTATGTATTATTGTTTTTAGCTTATTTTGTTAGGTCGTCGTGGCGCATTGTAAAACGTTCTATGATAAACACGATGGGTTGTGGGTTCGATGCCCATTCGATGATTTTTTTTCTTTAATACTTTAAAGTACGGGAAACCATCTCGTTCCCTACTTTCCACTCGACGCCGGCGTTTTGGTTTGCACCAGAGCGAAGAATTAAATATTTAAATTGAAAATATTCAATATTTCATTTTCTCGAGTGAGGATCTACAACCTGTCGGTTACAGTCACGTGCTTGTGCCGCTGCGCCACGACAGGCCTTAATATATATAAATTAAAAATTCTACATTTGCCGCTGAGAAAATTCAAAAAGCTGAGAAAGCTCAGCTTCATGCTGTATCCCGCATATGGCAGGGTAGGCAGAGGGAACTATGAACCTAGTGTTAAAACACTCCGTTCCAATTTCGTCCCCACCGAAATTAAAAGCATTTCCAATACATTATAATGTACAGTTAGTCCAATGAAATATCTCACTGTCAGTACTAGGAAGTGTTACAAATACTACTTACAAACATAACAAATGATATATTTACGTATTGTCATTTAGACATTGTTGGAAATTCTATAGATATTCTATGTACTTATATATGTATAGCTTTTACTGCAACGGCAAAGCTTTTGTGGGGCTTTTGATAAATGGCAACTATCGATTTGGCTTTGTTAATGTTTTGCTAGCAACTCATTCTAATGGTACGAACAGACTATAAGAGAAATTCCGATACAAATGTCAAAAGTTAATGTCTCCCTCTAGGCTTCACGCTGTATCCCGCACATGGTATGATAGACCGAGGGAACCTGGGAGCCTTGTGTTGTGACATTCCGTCCCCACTTTCCATTAAGTGTTGAGTGTCGGAAATCAACGCTGGGCTTTGAGTTGTTATCGTACGAAAAAATAAACATATTAAATATTTAAATTGAAAACATTAAATATTTAACATTTCGAATCGAAACCTTGTCGTTTACAGTCACACGCATGTGCCGCTGCGCCGTGACAGACCTCACACATCAATATCTGTATTGTTTATTAATAAATACTCTCTATCAAACTACAGAAATTTATAACATTTTAATTTATTTATGTTTATTTAATTTTCTTATCATATATATATATTAATTACATTAATATTTTGTCTCCACGTTCTGCACTTGTATTTTTTTTTACTTTACGGATAGTGTCTATATGTAAATGTACGATGTAATGTACTTTACGTGTTTACACAAAGAATGTGAAAAAGTTATTATCAGTTATTATCAATATTTATTTTCAATAAGAGACACTCAAGTTCATACAAAGCCACTAGATTTGGACACTGAGGGCACTGAATGTACAGTGTATAGACTATCCGTATCGTCACAGTTACGCGGTAAGTACATATACATATTCATGTAGTTTATTTATTCATAAGAAACTAAAAGGCCAGAGTACGGAGACTGATTGTAGATGTGAATTAGTTTTTTTTTTTAAATTTCCGCTGGAAAATACCACAGAGTGTTAATACTCTACTCTACTCTCTTTCTATAATATTAGTTCTATAGTACCGGTTGCCTGTAAGAGATCACTTTTAGTGATAAGGCCGCCGTTGCACATTTACCGTATTTATAACAATATGTTGAATATCTGAAATGTTATCCCATACAAAATGTAAAGTGCAATAAAGTATTATTATTATTATTATTATTATTATTACTCTACTGATTATACAGAGAAAAGAGAGTCCTAAAACTACATTACTATTATTATTATTAGCTTCACGCTGTATCCCACATATGGCAGGGTAGGCAGAGGGAACTTGGGAACAAAGTGTTGAGACACTCCGTTCCACTTCCGTTTCCCAATTCCGCCGGATTTGAGGCACATTCGGTTGTTGAGTGGCGGAACTCAACGCTGCAAAAACTAGATCTACACTGTATAAAGAAGTATGATCGATGTATGAAAAAAATATATAAATAAATATCTCAACAGATGAAATGGGATTTTAAAGAATGACAGCCATTTAAATTAATGTAGTAGATATTACAGCCTTGTCAGTAAAGACACGATCCTTTAATGGCCACTTTAACGTACTGTCTTCAATCGTGAAGATATAAGTGGGCGTTATCTGTCAATGTTTCTGAAATAAATATATATATATATATATATATATATATATATATATATATATATATATATATATATATATATATATATATATATATATATATATATATATATATATATATATATATATATATATATATATATATATATGTGTGAATTAATGATATAGATAAATTTTCTCATGTCCCATATACTCTTGTATTTATCTCAGTAATAAGCTCTCGTTAATCTGTTTAAATCTCAAAAGTAAGTACTGAGTTCTTATCTGTAAAACGTTTTTCTGTACCCACGATCTAAGATAATGGCCAGGCTTACCATCTGTCGCCCCATTTCCGGACAGTTTTGTTTTAAAACAAAATCAGATATATTTTAATACGAAGTATAGGTGAATTTGTTTTAAATAATGAACTAAATTGTTGGTTTGATAATACTTTTATTAGCTTCATCGTATATACCGCACATAGCAAGGTAGGGAGAACCTGGGAACGTAGTGTTGAGACACTCTTGTTCCCATTAAAACACTTAGTTTTTTGGGAAAAGTATTAAATAAGTAAAAGACGTCACGGCGTAATGGCACCTCTGATTGTAAAAACGACGGTTTTCGGTTCACTCTACATTTAATGTGAAAACCTCGGCGTTGAGTTCCGCCACTCAATGAGCATTGTTTCAAATTCATACGAAAAATTAAGAACCGTGTGACTTTTCTATAGTACTCCCTCACTACTTACTTTGGTGTATTTAAAAATAAGGACTTTATATATCAATTTTTAGCTATCGCTTAATCTATGGTACTCTAAAGTATTCAACAATAAAACAAAGTTATCAAGTTGTTTAAACTAGCTTCCTGTCTTTCAAGCTGTCTCCAGATTGAAATCGCGTACTGCTTTTTAATTACCTTCAAATGTTTCTTTGTTATATAATTATATTGTTTTTATTTATAGTACTATCAAGGAGATCTGTACTTCCATAACATACAATATATATAGTATATATACAAAATATATTATTTATGTATATATGTATACGTTACTTTAATATATAGAAAATTAACGGAAATTTATAACTTTTTACGTATACATCATATTCCCTTACATGGTAGCGTAGGCCAAGGGAGCATGTGAACCTAGTGTTAAGTCGGCTCATTATGACCATTATGACACTTACTTTCCGCAATAAGGATATAAACATGTTAAACATTACATTTTCTAGAGTGGAAATCGAACCCACAACCAGTCACGTTTACAGAACGTTTGTGCCAGCATCAGAATAGGCTTTTAACAAATTAGAGAAAATTGAAAGCTCGTCAGCTTTAAGAGCTTTTAAGTTCTCCTTTTAACGCATCTATTACTTATTTCAATAAATAGCCACATATTAAAGCTAGAGCAACGGTAGTGTAACAAGAATATGAGTATTTACTGATCTTCAAAATGCACTTTACAATCGTTATATGTTAATACGTTGTGTATATTAGAGTAGATGTTGAGAAATTGAAATTATATATACGTATACTCAATGAGAAAAGTCATTGTTTTATTTATTTCACGCTTTAATGAAAGCACGATACACATACCTATTTTTAATTTTTAGCTTGATGAGAGTGTAGCTTTAGATAGTTTCTAAGAGACGCGGGTTCAAATTTTCACATGTTTACTAAATAAATATTTGTCTTTCCTAAGTGTTGACTGTCAATCAATCTTTAAAATCTCTAAAAAAATTATAATGTTTAATACATAGCATTCTCTCTTGTCAAACGATAATACTATGGAATTATCTTTGGATACAGGAAATACGTAAAAATAAAGCCTATTGGTCTGAGTGCTTGGACGAATTCCAAAAAGCGCGGGTTGAAATCTGTTAAAAATTTTGTAAGTAAGCAATATACGTATAATTGCCAACAGTCCAGTAATCTGTATATTAAGTATTTTCCACTAGTATTTATTAACACCTCCATAACTTCCTTTTTCTAGAATTCTTCACACTGACACTATATACTATTTAGAAACTTAAATAACCTTAAATAGGGACCGAAACCAAGCCCTATCGCGTTTATGGGGCATAAACCCATGACAGGTCCTTAATTTTTCATTATTTAATGTATCACCTTGTATTATTATTTTTTTGTTTTTTTTTTTTTTATTTTTTTGTTTTTTTTTTTTTATGGAAGAGACGGCAAACGAGCGTACGGGTCACCTGATGGTAAGTAATCACCGTCGCCCACGGCCCCGTGTAACTCCAGAAGAGCTACAGGAGCGTTGCCGTCTTTTAAGGTGGATGGGCACCGGGGCCCGGCATTACCTAATGCGAAACGCAGTGGCCAAAGCCATTACTTAACGCCGGTCTAAAATGCCGGGGGTGGTAACAATCCGGTCGAGTCTGCCCATGCGTGTTGCCATTGCTGGCAACGTGACTCTACCACACGCACTTTAGTCGCCTCTTACGACACCATCAGTACCAGGGTGATCCTATTCTAAGCCGGGATCACACGGCAAAAATATATAGGCTAATTAAAATGTCAGTACGATTTGAGTTTAACTATTCAAAAACTATATAAAAAAAGAAGAAGAAATTCATAATAAGCATTTCGACGACGACTGTACATAATCCAAACTAGCGTGTAAATGGACGGAAGAGATATTTTTCAATGGCGTAATAATGATAGCGTTTCTAATAGAATATTGATATTCAAGTTGACTATTGAATTACGACTGGACCTCAGTATGTCATGTGCAATGGAAATAACATACAATTTTTTATCAATTTTATTACTTTATACGTTTAAAATAATCTTACTTTTTGTGTGTACATCCGGTTTTGAAGACATACATATATTATAGAACAAAACGAAATGGAGAACGAAAGACATTTATTAGAGGATATAATTAAAAGGTGGATTGTTTCAAATACTTTAGATATCCATAGTGAGAACATTATTGAACAGCTTTTGGTGACTTTATGTGTGGGTTCGATATCCAGTCGAGGCATGTTATATTTAGTTAATTTTTTTATTTCTCCTCTTTGAGCAATGGATGAGCATTTAATTTTGTACGAGGAAAAGCTAAATGCAGATTTTTACTTTTCAACTCTCGATATTAAAGTGTTTTTACATATTTGTTTTCAGGTTATTTACTAAAATATATATTTAATAAATCCAGAAATGAATTTGGATTTTTTTCTGCTTAATGTTGCTTTATTATTTCCCTACCCACCTCTACTCTACATTAATTTGAAACTAAAAGTGCTATAAAAAATTATCTAACTGTTACGGAGAATAACCCATAGAAGCAAAAAAGTAGACAAAAAGTAGACAAAAATGTTAAAATTTTGTAACATTTGCCTAATATAAAAAATAATAAAACAATCAAAAATATATATATATATATATATATATATATATATATATATATATATATATATATATATATATATATATATATATATATTTATATATATATATATATATATATATATATATATATATATATATATATATATATATATATATATATATATATATATATATATATATATATATAAAAAATAATAAAACAATCATATATATATATATATATATATATATATATATATATATATATATATATATATATATATATATATATATATATATATATATATATATATATATATATATATATATATATATATATATATATATATATATATATTATTACAATTTTATTGACACAATATCTTGTAAAAAGCCAAGCTGCCAAATTTCTGTGTAGTTTCTGTATAAACAAAGTAAATATAAATTGAGAAAGTAATGACTAAATATTGGACAATGGTAGGTTGGTAGGTAAATTACGACATGCATGCGCACGCGCACGCGTTCTTAACAGTTTCACCGGCTAATCTTGCCCTTTTGTTTGACTTTAATTTTTACTGTACTTTATTATGTTGTAGTTAATGTCTGATATTTAATCATTTATTTTGTTGATTTTTTTTCTTACTTTTTGATCAACTTGTTGGTTTTGTTAGTTATTTTTATAAATATAAAACTCGTGAGTCTGACTATTATATACTATGCTTGACAATCAACTTTATTTTTATAGTTATGTACCTATCTATCTATCAGCTTCACACTGTATCCCGCACGAGGCAGGGTAGGCAGAGGGAACCCGGGAACCTAGTGTTCACTCCGTTCCACTTCCGTTCCCCACTTTCCGTCGAGTTTGAGGCATTGCGAGTTGAGTGGCGGAACTCAACGCCGCGCTTTGCCTTATTATCAGAGCGAAAAAAATGAAACATTAAAATATTTAAATTGAAAATATTAAATATTTCATTTCCTCGGCCGGAGATCGATCCCAGAACCTGTCGGTTACGGTCACACGCTTGTGCCGCTGCGCCACGACAGGCCTCAAAAGAAAGATATATTATTACTTTTTTTATTTTTTTTTGGCCTGTCTCCATCCGTTTGTGCCTGTTGGTCTGTTTTAAATGTTAAAAGTCACGTTTTCGTACATTAAATCTGATAATTAATAAATTCATAAGAAACTTTCTATTGTCGAATTCGACTAGCACTTGACTGTTTTTTTTTTACTAAATGAGGCTACTGGATTTTTGGTTAACTTTGATATTTATCAAATCTTCTAATTTATCTAAAAAAAAAAATGATGTACTTAATTTTGTAATAGAACATATACAACTGTTTAAGCCTACGCTATAATGACGTTTCGTAGGCGATATTAAAGCGGCTACTTATCACTAAGGTTCATCAGTTTACACTGCAAATTGCGAGAGTTACATAAAGATAAAAAATCTGTAAAAAAAAAACAAGAAAAATGGCTACTAGTAACCCGAAAACAAAAATAAATGTATATTATAGTTGTTACATTTTTAATATTATACTTAGTTTATATTAATAATATTTAATATTTTCAATTTAAATATTTAATGTTTCATTTCTTCGCTCTGGTAATAAGGCGGCGTTGAGTTCCGCCACTCAACACGCAATGCCTCAAATTTGGCAGAAAGTGGGGAACGGATGTGGAATGGAGTGTCTTAACACCAGGTTCCCGGGTTCCCTCTGTCTACCCTGCCTCGTGCAGGATAAAGAGTGAAGCTAAAAAAGTATATACTTAGTTTATATATTTAGTACTAGTTCTTCTTGCAGATAAGCTTACAGTAGATCACATCGAACGTCATCTTATTTATATACCAAGTAGCTTAGTAGACAAAAGGAACCAAGTGTTAAGACGTTCCGTTTCAATGGAAACTGCCACTTACCAGATGTTACCATATGAAAAACTGAAAATATTGAATATATTTTATTTATTCAAATGAAAATCGAACCTGCAACCTGTAGCATTTACAGTCGCATGTTTATGCCAACGCCACGCAAAAATAATACAGGACATAACTATTAACGATTAGTATAAATTAAATCAATTTCAACCACTAGTACCAGAGATTAGCGTATTGAATCAAATTTTCACCTTTATAATGAGATGAGAAGCTTTTGGTTTGTAGTGTTAGTACTTGTATCTTAGTGTAGGTGAAATCGTGAAAATATTATTTTAATCAACTCCCCAGAGTCATGATCGGCTGAAATTAACATTACGATATTAGTTCTGACAATCGTTTATTTACATATAATCAATATGTGTTGTTAATTCAAAATGGCCGCCAAAACAAAATGGCGGATAGCAAATTCTTGTACCCACGTAATATGGATATCAAATGAAAGAGCTTAATTTGTGAAATTTATACATGTTAAATAAAACGTAGAAAACTTTGGTTTTAATAAGGCCTTTTTGAATAATATTTCACATAAAGAGTAATAACCTCGAGTTTTTCTAAGTAGATATTACACATTTCTTACACATTTTACAGTCTAACAGTAGCATCCATAGTAAAATTGGACATCCAAACACGGTCAACAGCAAATACACACCGTATTCGTTTAACTGAAACCAGTTATAATCCTACGTTGTTACATAGACACCTACCTACTAATGCCCACTTTTATTCAAATTCACGTATTACAGAAACTCATGTACAAATACATATATACACACATATATACTGTAGTTTTTTTTCGTAATTTAACGCCGCGGTTCGATTTTAACTAGAATGGACAAATGCAACTAATTTAATAAATTTTTACCTTGATTTTGGTTGTATATTTTTCTATATTCCATATGTAGAAAACGTATAAAAATGTTAAATGGAAAGGGATTAGTACCTGCGCCTCTTCGAATCGATCAAAGCACTCTGACTACTAAGCCATATGTTCTTAACTAGCTACGTCGAAATTCTTATACGCTTATTAAAACTTTTTTATATTATTAGCATCACACTATGGAGAAAGATAATTGTTTACATCGTTTTAATCTTCCAAGTGTGGAGTAACATTTATAAGAGTTTGAGACAAATTTAGTATAAAATGCAGCAAAATCTATACATGAGTTTCTGTTTCTTTTAATTACTCAGACTTAAAAGTTTTGATATTTCTATATATCATGGGGAAGATAGGCCTCCTGATTATTTGATATATTGTTTATATTCGTATCTCCACACAAGCTCTAGATTAATGGTCTTCACAGACAGTAGATCGTACAACAAGATGATCCTATGACGATTCCTTTTGTTCTTCTGCTCTAATAGCGAGCAGTTTTTATTTATCAAAGCTCGTTCTCTTAGTATTCAGCGATATAGAAGCGCAGTGGAATTTCTGAAATGAAATTTGCTAATAGTACCTACATAGCGGTAGTAGGGCAGACATGAGATTAGACATTGAGGTATCTATTGGTCAGCGTGAGTTTCATATATGCTATTAGGATTCTTTATAAAACACATGTAGGAAAGCTGGAAGGCACCATTAAATACTATTATAAAAGAATTGAGGTGATTTAGGAATATATAAATATTGCCTGAAGGTTAATTGCTAGAAGACATCTTTAGAAGATGTATCGTACGTAGACAGTGAGCACCTTTATCCCATGTGAAACGACAAGATTGACCAAATCTTAAGAACAGCTTGATTGCATTGCTTTAATATAAATAATAAAATCCTATCCTTGGCAGTATGTAGACTTTATATATTGTTTAAGCAAATTAAAGTATCGATGAGGAAAGGCACACATTTCCGATGTCAATAATGACTATTGAAATATAGAAACATCAGAACTTTAAAAGAAAATACGGTTGAAAACTTTCTACCATATATGAAAGACTAATAAAAACTTAGACCAATGCAATAAATACTGCAAAGTGTTTTTAACGTCGGTCTTCCAAAAATGTATAATACTAAATAGACGCGATTAATGTAGTTAAAACAGAACATCTACGTTAAATTAGAAACTGTAACAATGTATAAAGTCGACTCACCTCAACCTGCGGCTGCTGTAGTATAAACAAACAAGTCACAAATTAATAGTGATAATAAAATGTCCCCTGACCACACGCGCGGTGCACAGTGTGGTCGGCTGCTGGGATCTTGACTTAACCCTTAATTACTCGAACGGGATATATTTGTACGTATATAACATATGTTTTTTTTTTTAATTAAATTATTTAGCTAATTACTTTTACAGCCTATTTGACTGTAAGCACGTTAGTGTGGGCTCGAACCCCATTCGGAATTTTTAATTTTTATAACCCACCCTGGTAGACCAAGTACGGCGTTAAGTAACGGCACGCGCTCAAACACTCAATATCTAGAAAAATAATCACAATGTGGTAGATCTTATACATACATACATAGCTTCACGCTGTATCCCGCACGAGGCAGGGTAGGCAGAGGGAACCCGGGAACCTAGTGTTAAGACACTCTGTTCCACTTCCGTTTCCCACTTTTATGTTAGGATATTCCGTCTTAATACTAGGTTATGTCAGCCTACCCTGCTATGTGTTTACTTACAGATAAATTATCTACATCGTCTTTATTATACATTATTCGATCATATTCGTCCATATATACGTGAACTACTGGTCTTTTATTAATTATATAAGCTGTTTTCCTAACGAACATTGTTGAATTACTGTATGAAATTACTTTAAATTCACACAAACCCGAAATGAATAATATCCAGTAGATTAGGGTTAAAGCGTGTGTGGTTAATCTGTGTCAATAAAAAGTTGTTAATAAAACGTATAGTGCGTTAGTTTCTAAAAATTAGACAGCAATAGAAAAATGAAAGTAAAGTAGTTTTTTTATGAACACTATAAAAAATTCTATATGTTTTTATTAGTTTCAATTAATAATTCACTGTGTTTACATGTGATAAGAACCTTTTTAGATGTATAGTAGGAACAAACATTTCGTTATTTTTTAAAGATGTTCTTATTCAGAATTCAAACCAACAACCACCGCTGCAACCGATTGCACACTACGATTCAGTTTTATTAACATTTAAGGTTATATCAGCTTCACGCTGTATCCCGCACATGGCAGGGAAGGTTGTGGGAACTTTACAAACTAGCAGTAAGATGAGTGGTGGCAGAGGGAACTTAGGAAGCTAGTGTTAAGACACTCCGTTCCACTTCCGTTCCCCATTTTCCGCCGAATTTGAAGGCATAGCGTCTTGAGTGGCGGAACTCAACGCCGCGTTTTGCCTTGTACCAGAGCGTAGAAATGAAAACATTAAAAAATTAAATCGAAAATATTAAATATTTTTATTCTCTCGAGTGGGCATCGAACCAAGAACCTGTCGGTTACAGTCACACGCTTGTGCCACTGCGCCACGACAGGCGTCAATGGTTATATCGATATCGTAAGGAAAGGTGTGTAATATCAATCCTATAAGAATAGTACAATATTATTTTATACTCCCATAGCAGCTACCATTACATTATAAAGGCAAGAACAATTGTTCATTGTTTCAAATAAAAGTTATCGCATATTGCTGATTTTACATTGACTAATATGGCCCTTTTTATTAAACTATATAATTAGATTGTTTTTTTTTAATTCGCGCTGTATCCCGCTTTTGCCAGGGAAGGTTGAGGGAACTTTACAAACTAATAGTAAGATGAGTGGTGGAACTCAACGCCGCGCTTTGGCTTGTCACCAGAGCGAAGCAATCAAAATATTGAATATTTCATGTCCTCTAGTGATAATCGAACCCACGACCAGTTAACATACACATGCTTGTGCCCCTGCGCCGCAACAGGTCACTTTAGTAGGGTGTAAACATAAATAAAGTCATACAATATAATAAATAATGATTTTCGTCCATAACATCGTCTGCGTGGATTATTTTAAATAATTTTTAAAATCCTGCTGTGTCCTTGCGAAGTTTTTGAAATGCTTTTTTGTTTCTTTTTTTACAATAAGTTTTATATGGGTATTCCTATCTTTGCAAGGACAGTACAAGCAACCTGTAAATACATATTCATTCAGACCTATAAAGGTGAACAAATTAAAGACAAAACTTAATATATCTTTATTTACCACTTCACACGTAAGATTGAGGCCTGTCGTGGCGCAGCTGCACAAGAGTGTGACTGTAACCGACAGGTTCTGGGTTCGATCCCCAGTCGAGGAAATGAAATATTTAATATTTTCAATTAAAATATTTAATGTTTCATTTCTTCGCTCTGGTAATAAGGCAAAGCGCGGTGTTGAGTTCCGCCACTCAACACGCAATGCCTCAAATTCGGCGGAAAGTGGGGAACGGAAGTGGAACGGAGTGTCATAACACTAGGTTTCACTTCCGTTCCCTCTGCCTACCCTGCCAAGTGCGGGATACAGCGTGAAGCTGAAAAAAAAACACGTAAGATTAATGTATATGGACAAGAAAAATATACCAATATAAAATTTTATCAAACTTTTAATAGCGGATACAATAATGATATATTTAGAAGCTTTTTTCAGCTTTACACCGTAGCCCACATTACGCTGAGAAAGAGAGAACATAAGAAACACTCTCCCAATTTATGTCTAATGCTTAATATATCGCGTATTAAGTAGCGGAACTCAACGCCGCGCTTTGACTTCATTCTGGCATCAAGAGGAAAATTAAAACAAATTATTCTTCTAAGCGAATATCAAAATTATAAACGTGACGAGAAAACTAACAAAATAAAATTATTGATCTAAATAATATTCATTGAATACTATATATTGAGGTACCTAAATTATCTGTCTATTTTTTATACCTTACTAACTGGACTATAGCTTGATAACAGCACAAAAATAGAGCCATTGTGATGGTGTACAGTGACATATGCCTGGACACGCTGTAATTATATATTTTTTTCCTGTTCAGGGTTATTAAATTTTCACTCACTCTTTCACTCACTCAGCTTCACGCTGTATCCCGCACGAGGCAGGGTAGGCAGAGGGAACCCGGAAACCTAGTGTTAAGACACTCCGTTCCACTTCCGTTCCCCACTTTCCGCCGAATTTGAAGCATTGCGTGTTGAGTGGCGGAATTCAACGCCGCGCTTTGCCTTATTACCAGAGCGAAGAAATGAAACATTAAATATTAAATATCAAATAGCCTGTCGTGGCGCAGCGGCACAAGCGTGTGACTGTAACCGACAGGTTTTGGGTTCGATCCCCAGTCGAGGAAATGAAATATTTAATATTTTCAATTTAAATATTTAATTTATTAAAAATATTAAATATCAAATATTTCATTTCCTCGACTGGGGATCGAACCCAGAACCTGTCGGTTACAGTCACACTCTTGTGCCGCTGCGCCACGACAGGACTCAACAAAATTAAATTAGGGTAAAATTGTCACTATTATCCTTTAATCTATATTTGTAAAACAGACATCTTTTTAAATGGAATCATCATCTTTTTAAATCAAATCACCGTTCACGGCTAGTGTAACACCAGAGGAATTACATATGTCGATGCGCTTTTTAAAGGTAACCATATCGTATCGCACTGGCAACACTAAGACGATTCCACAGTTTCGTGTCGAGTGGTAGCTTCCAGTAGATAGGAAGAAGACGTCTTATGTCATATAAGAATATAAAAAAAAAGATAAAGATAAAAAAGTACACCGGCGAACCTGTTCAGTGTAAACCAGCTATTAGGTACAGTCTCATAGCTTATTATGTAAACTGACTGTAATTTAAGCGAAGTACGAATTAAGGATTTTAAATATTGTTACGATATCGTACACTTGTTGCTTAAATTACATAATCTAAAATGTATTACCTATATATAGCCTATAGTAGGTATTGTATATTTGCTTTCTTCGTATATAGGCAAATAAACAGACACTTTTTTATACAAATATATTCAAAGGTTAATTTATTACATAGTTTTTTAAATTTTCGAAATAATTGGTGTTGAGTGACGGAGTGTAACACTGCGCTTTGTCTCCAAAAGGGACAAATAAATAATAATTTATTCGTATAATAAATAATAATTTTGTTCTATTATTAAAAATCTTCCGTACCTATACAGAGAAAACCATAAATAATCATAAGTTAATCCGAAAAGGAACCTGACGCTGTACCGGCTCCTACAATATCCAATTATGTTTTTTGTTACAGGGAGCAGAAGGAACCTGGGAACTTAGTGATCAGGCTCTATTCTTTTTACGAAACCTACCGTTCCGCCACCACCTATGTGCCGAATTTTGTAAACACTACGTATTGAGTTGCGGAATTTAACGCCGCCCTTTGTCTTGTTAACAGTACGAAAAAAATAAAATATTAAATATTCAATTTTTTTTCTGGAGAGCGAACCCACAAACTGGTGCGTGTGCATTCGCACGCTTTTCCTCCTGTGCTACAACAAATTGGTCTTTGTAAACAATCTTTTGTAATTGCATAGTCATCATTTCAACGGACAGGTATTATATTAAAATACATTTTCTAATAATATGTAATAAATAATTTATCAAAACACTTACTTCAGAAATAGAATTAAGCTAAGCGCAAATAATGAGGTATCTGACATTTTCCATACCTTTGTATCTATTTCCCTGATATGCTGCAACGATATTGCCAATGCAATTTTTACGCAATAGGTAATTTGCGTTATGCCTAAGGGCAAATTATGGATATATGTTATCTATCTAGGTAGACATTAAAATTTTCGAGTTATTTGGTGGTGAGTGACAGAGTTCAACGCCGCGCTTTGTCTAAACCATCCGATTACGACAGATCGTTGCCCTATTACGCCACTTAGGTCTTAAATATCGATGACATTTTTGCACAGACATTTTCTACATATATACGAATATGTAGATACAATATATGTAGATTATTATGCTATAGTATTACAGACATGTATATCTTTAAATATACATAGATCTTTAATTTTTTAATAAACTCTGTTTCTGATTATTTAGTTTTCTGTTTTGAGAAACGTTTATTTATAGATAGATAGCAATAGCTTAGATATATTAACTCTTCTCTTATTTTTTTTCTTTTTATACGAATATTAAATAAAAGTAAAAATTCATTTCATCTGTAATCAGTTAAAACTAAATAACTAAATTTAAAAACCTATAAAAAATTGAATGTAGCAAGATTTGAAAGCCTCTTGGAAACCATCCAAGCGTTTTATCCAACTAAGCGATACGTTCTCATGTAGAATAACACTTTAAAAATAGTAAAAACAATATCAAAACTACTTAGCGTCACATTTCTAATGAAACTAAAATACGAGTCTCTCAGAAAGAATAACTGGAAATAATTATTCTAATTACCACATTTCGTCAAGTTACGAAAGAATTTATATAAATGACTTAAGTAATTAAATTTTACTTTTATTTTAAAAAATATTACCTCACAGTAATTATGTTGTATTGAAATTATATAAGTCTTTATTAAGATACACTGAGTCTTCAATGAGGAAGAGCCATTATAACGTGAATGAATATATTAGATGAATAAAGTGTTAACGTTGTATGGTTATGGTTCTTTAATTATGGCGTTCCGAGCGTGCCAGTTGAGCACATATCACTTCGATGGTTATAAAAGATTATAGTCGTAACCTTAAATAGAAAAATAGTGAAATGTCACAAAAATGTAATTGTATTTAGTGTTTCAATTAATTATTAATAAAAATATTAAATAGTATATATTTGTGAGATATACTAAAACTGTACTATCATTGCATATTATAAAATGATAATTTTCAGTCAATTAAATATTATCGTAAAATTGAACGAATTAAATTAAAGTCAAATCTATTATACCAAATCGCAATACCGAATATAAGTTAAAATCACTGTAATGATAAATAATCTAAGTAAATTGAAAAATATAAAGTAAAATGCACAAAATAAAATTAAGTTGCCAAGTAAGCAACACTACACTGTCAACCTTCATTTTGACACATTTGACATTTGACGTTTTTACGTCGTAAGCTAATTGACGTTAAACGTCTCTACTTTAAAAGGCCGGTTTTAGAAAATGTTTTTATTTATATTGTCGTATAGTCCTAGTTGTATGTCCTTGTAAATAATAAACAAACGTGTAAAGAATAAATATAAAGTACATGCATAATCAATCACTTTAAAATCATACTGCGATAATAGTGTGACGCAATATTTCGCATTAGCGTTATGAGTTGAAATATCTCTTAGGTTTTGTAGTATAATAACTGGTGAGTCACTATAATAGTGTTTTCCCACATGAAATAATTATATTGCGAATTATATTCCGTAAGTGCGAAGTAGTGTTAGTGAAAATGATGAATAAACTGAAGCTGTTTTGGTCGAAAACTAATCGCTGGCATCGAGGTAAGTTCATTTAAATGTTAAATATCTCATTACTTGCGCTGAGAATATATTTTTTTATTATTTCATATGTTTGCTTGTAAATTTTAATGATTATTCTTTTATATTAGAAAGTACCTTACATATCATATCACCATATTTAAAAGTGGGGATCGCGCGTCTATAAAACTAAAATCATGCTTTTTTATATTTATTTAAATATTTATTTGAAATATCTGCGAAATAGTACTTAATTAAAAAAAATATATTTTTTTCCTCTTCTTTTCAAGTTTTTCAACATCACACTATAAATCTCAACATTTGTAGGGTAAGCTGAAGGACCTTGTGTTCAGAAATGCCGAATGGTCTTTGCACCAAACATTCACATTTTTTTAGAGTGTAATTGCAAATATAACATATACATTAAAATATACTTATTCTATAATTTCAGTATTATTCATATTTCTGGCAGTAGAATTCAAACTACTTCCAAGCGGACAGCTCGGCTTTCATTGCAATGATCCAGCTCTATCTCATCCGTACACCGGCGATACTGTCAACTGGAAATGGCTTATAGGAATTTCTGTGTTTCTACCATTTGTTGTGGTATGATTTTTATTTAATAGAAGTATGAAATTGTATATATTGTACGTGTACATGCTAGGAAGGTGCAGAAAAGGCTAACCAGATTTAATTGTAGTTTTCATTTTTATATTTTGCCTTTTTACCAGAGCGAAGAAATGAAACATTAAATATTTAAATTGAAAATATTTAATATTTAATTTCCTCGACTGGGGATCGAACCCAGAACCTATCGGTTACAGTCACAAGCTTGTGCCGCTGCGCCACGACAGGCCTCAAGGTTTAATGAATATATATAATAAATATATTAATGTTTTTTATATAATTAAAACTTAGTAAAGCATTAATATTTTAAATTATATATTCTAAGTTGCGTAGAGGAACACGAATGTGCAATTTAAGTTGTTTTTGTTGTGTTTTTTTTTTTACTTAATTATATCTTCAATTACTATATAATATTTGTATAATAATGTTGATATGAACATATTAAGCCTGTCATGGCGCAGCAACACTGTAACTGTCACTGACAGGTTCTGTGTCCCCACTCGAGGAAATGAAATATTTAATATTTTCAATTTAAATATTTATTATTTTCATTTCTTCGCTCTACGGTACAAAGCAAAATGCGCCGTTGAGTTCCGCCACTCAACACGCCTTACATAAAATTCGGCAGAAAGTGGGAAATGGAGTGTTTTAACATGAAGTTCCCAAGCTCCCTCTGCCTACCCTGCCATGTGCGGGATACAGCGTGAAGCTGAGTATATATTAAGATGTTTATTTTTTTAATCCCTTGTGGCTCAGTAGAAAAGCTTCTGAATGTAAATACAATGATTGTGGGATCTATTTATTTATGTAAATTAAAAAAATAGACAAACTAATAGTATTTCCTCGTTCTTAGGTATTTCATTTCGTTTTCAACTTTATTCTATATTTCCCGCGTAGGTAGGTTCCCAAGTTCCCGCTGCTATTTATAGTATAATAGAATATGAACAAAAATAATTTCATATTAACCCTAACAGAAAAAATATTCGTGTATATTGTGTAGTATAAATAATTTCATAGTATAATTAGATAGAAAATGGCATTGACTTGGGCTTACGTTTTGCTTAAATATATCATGTTATATTGGCCCTGAATAAAAAAATAATATAAAAACAAGTACTTTATCATTATTTGATATTGTAATTTTCCTCGCTCTGGTAACTAAAGGTATTCATTTAGTTTCGCTAATGAATAGGCAATGTTTTGAGAATTCGGCGGAAATTGAAAAGTAGTTTAGATAGAGCAAATTGCAGTGTTAAGTTGCGCCACTGTACACAGTGTATTTAAATAACAGAGACATACTAAACGCGTGAATATAGATTGATAACGTACCCAACTTTACTTTGAGGGCCTTACGTGGCATATGGGAGCAAGCTCCGTAAATACTAGCATTGTAAACGCTACAGGTTGTGGGTTCTATACCCACTCAAAAAAAAAATCTTTAATATTTTTTTTTCTTTAATAAAAAGTCATAACGCGGCGTTAAGATCTGACATTCAACACTCAATGTCCTAAATTCGGCGGTAAGTGCAAAATAGAACGGAGTGTTTTAAAAGTAGGTTCCCATGTTCCCATTACTTAGTCAGGTTCCCATGTTCCCTTTACCTACCTAAACCTAACTTAACCCAACTTTACATTTAAATAATTTAAAAAAAATATCAAATCTTTCAGATGATGTTAGTGGAAAGGCGGCAAGATAAATCAAAAAACGCCAAAGAAAATGCTCTATGGTGGTACAAGGAGTATCTATATGGTTTTCTCATCAACCTGACGGTAGTGCAATGTATTAAGCTTGTAGTGGGTTCACCAAGACCACACTTCTTTGACACTTGCAGCCCCAAAGAAGCTTTGACTTGTGAAACGTAAGTGTTATTTATTTAGTTTTTAGTTTGACGCTTTTAAAAATAAAGTTTTTTTTTAGTGTATTTCACATTAAAAACCTGCAAAACCTAAAAAAATACTTTATTTTTCCAAAACGCTTTTAGTTTTTAATTGTTGGTTCGATTTTCATAAAACTTTGCTAAGAAGTACAGAGGCTTTCGTTAAAATTTACGTTCCAAATGATTATTTTACTCGGGAGCTACAGTGCCACAAACCGACAGACAGACAGGATTTCTAACTTCTTCTTCTTAGCTTCACGCTGTATCCCGCACGAGGCAGGGTAGGCAGTGGGAACCCGGGAACCTAGTGTTAAGACACTTCGTTCCACTTCCGTTCCCCACTTTCCGCCGAATTTGAGGCATTGCGTGTTGAGTGGCGGAACTGAACGCCGCGCTTTGCCTTATTACCAGAGCGAAGAAATGAAACATAAAATATTTAAATTGAAAATATTAAATATTTCATTTCCTCGACTGGGGATCGAACCCAGAACCTATCGGTTACAGTCACACGCTGCGCCACGACAGGCCTAACTTCTAACACTCCCCTTTTTGTGGCGGTGGTTAAAAGAGAATATTTGCCATGTCAATTTAACGTCTTCTTGTTAACATAAACATTGTTTCTGTACAAGGAAAATTTATTTCTTACATTCTTTACAATAGTTACATCATCAATAAAATAGTAAAATATATAAATGAACATGCCATTTGTATTCATATATACGTTTTGATATAAAAAAATATGTAATTATAGTTATATGTAAATATGTAATTATAGTTAGCTAGCCTTGAATGGAAAACGATCCATTATAACGATTTACGTCAAACGCTATTTATTTGTTGAATAAAACTATTCAGTTAATGTTCTTAATTGATGCCAGTCGTGGCGTGGCACAGGCCTGTGACAGGTTGTGGGTTCGATTCTCGAGGAAATTGAATATTTACTGTTTTCTGTAGTAAAACGTACATCGGTAGAAATTGAAAGCCACTCCACCACCGCCATGTACAGATATATTAATTTATATAAAAAAAAAGATTGTAACAAAAATTTTAAAGAAGAATAATAAAAGGGCTGAGAGTGGATGGTGAAAAGTGTACGATAACTTTGTACGTATTCGACTGTAAATCAAAATTCAAGACGAATAAAGATAAGATTATATACCGCTTCCGCTAATATGCTCTTTCAATGGTGACGATATCGTGCAACAAATTATAAATATTTTTTTTTTCATTGTATCTTGTTTTATAAAAGTTTGAACTTTACATTCCCATATCCAATAACGCCATACCATTGTATTTGAAGATGATACACATTCGAAAATCATCGATAAATCGATTAAAATATATTGTTACAAACCCATACAAACCCATACACACATGTGATCTCACATCCACTCTCATTTACAGAAGAGATCTCATAATCACACGTGTTGTATGACATATTAACACGTGATGACACGTACATATGTATATGTGATATTAAATCTACCCCCACGTCACCTCACATCCACATGTGATCACTAATCCACACATGTGATCTCATATTCACATGTAATCTCATATCCACACATGTGGTCTCATATCCACATATGTGATCTCACTTCCACATATGTGGTCTTACATCCACACATACTGTCACACGTGAACACATGTGGTCAAGTGTCCACAAATGTGGTCTCACATCCACATATGTGATCTCATGTCCACATATGTGATATCATAACAACACACGTGTTATAACATCGACATATGTGATCTTACACCACAAGTCCTTATGTGATCTCATATCCACATATGTGATATCATAACAACACACGTGATCTCATGTCCACATATGTGATATCATAACAACACACGTGTTTTCACATCCACACATGTCATCACACATCCACATATGCACATCCACATCTGTGGTCTCACATCCTCACATGTGGTAATACATGCACACTTGTGGTCATCCATTCACACATGTGGTCACACATCCACACATGTGGTCACACATCCACACATGTGGTCAGACATCCAAATATGTGGTCACATATCCAAACATGTGGTCACACATCCACATATGCACATATACATCTGTGGTCACATATCCACACATATGTTCATACATCCACACATGTGGTCTGACATCCACACATGTGATCACACGTCCACATATGCACATCCACATCTGTGTTCTCACATCCACACATGTGGTCATACCACATATGTGGATGTGTGACCACATGTGTGGACACATGTGGTCACATATCCAAACATGTGGTCACACATCCACATATGTGACTTCACATCCACATATGTGATCTCTCATCCACGTATATAACCTCCATCCACATATAAAATCTCACATCCACACAAGCTATCCTACATTAAAATTAAATATTATTGCTTGTTGATTTTTTATATCAATTCTGTTTAACAAAATTATTATTTTAATTCCGCCGGCTAACTTGCATGTGTCGCGAAAATTGCGCGATGTGTCGGTAACATAACACTAGGTTTTCTTGTCTTTCTCTATTTTATGTGAACAAATAATAAAACTACTATTTTTTTTTTTATTTTTTTTTAGCTTCACGCTGTATCCCGCACGAGGCAGGGTAGGCAGAGGGAACCCGGGAACCTAGTGTCAAGACACTCCGTTCCACTTCCGTTCCCCACTTTCCGCCAAATGAGGCGTTGAGTGGCGGAACTCAACGCCGCGTTTTTGCCTTACTATGAGTATTTAATTTCTTACTTTCCAGTTCTGAATTTGTATCGAGCTACACTTGCACTAAGGCGCATTGGCTGAACCAGTCAGATAGGAGCTTTCCCTCAGGGCACACTTCCCTTGCTGTGCACGCTGGCTTATTTATTATAGTAAGTATATTGTAATTAAGTTTGTGTTGAGGCCTGTTTTTGGCGCGTAGCGTAGCGATAGGCTGCGGGTTCGATGCCCACTCGAAGAAATGAAATAAGTGGCATTTCATTTCGTCGCTCTGGTAACAAGGCAAAATTATACCTTTTAATATTATTTTATTTTATTACGATAGAATTATTAGATTGCAATATATAGGCACAGTCGTTGTCTTTTAAAAACTTGAAACTATAAACACATTTTTTTTATACATATATATATATATATATATATATATATATATATATATATATATATATATATATATATATATATATATATATATATATATATATATATATATATATATATAATATATATATATATATATATATATATATATATATATATATATATATATATATATATATATATATATATATATATATATATATATATATATATATATATATATATATATATATATATATATATATATATATATATATATATATATATATATATATATATATATATATACGAAAATATTAAATATTTCTTTAAGTTGGTATCGAACCGACAACCTATACGGTCACAGGCTCGAGCTCCTGCGCCACAACGTGCCATCGTAACATAACCCTTAACCTTACAGTACTATCTCCACAAGCGAGCGTCGAACATGAACCTGCGACCCGTCGCCGTCGTCCAGCTGTGCACGCTGCTGAGCACGGTGTTCTGCGCAGTCTCGCGCATGACGGACCACAGGCACCACTGGTGGGACGTGTTGGCTGGTGCCGCCATTGCCGTACCTGTTTTGTTTTATACGGTTAGTATTTAGTACCTTTTTTTTAATAGAGACATTATGTGGCGATCGGCGGAACTCAACGCCGCGCTTTGTTTTGTTAGGAGTTGGCAATGTTAAATTATTCGTTCGGGAACCTTGCATATCATGTATATATATTTTTTTATTAAATAATAAGTTATGACAGCGTTTTTTTTTACTATTTTTTAATTTTCTGTTTGCATATAGAAGGGTTGATAGACTGTCTCAAATTCGGTGGTAAGTAGGGAACGGAACGCGAGTGTCTTAACACTAGGTTCCCATGTTCCCTCTGTCTAACTAGCAGCTGAGATGAAATCAAAGAAATTATTACATATTGAGTTAGTATTGTCTTTAGTGTTTCACGCTGAATCCCGCAGCAGGATAGACAGAGGGAAGGTAGAAGGGTAAATTACTTTAGTTTTTCACGTAACATTTTAAATATTCCAATGGAATGTCTTCGAATGGAAATCCAACACGCAACCATTGTACTAATTTTAAAAACATATAAAAATTTAAACATAGTGGTATTTAAACCCGCGTCTCTCGGAAACCGTCCGAGCGCTCAGACCAACTAAGCCATACGTTCTTATCAAGCTACGTCGTTATTATTATACGCTTGTTACAACTTATTTATGTTGTTAGCATCTCTGCTGGGACGATTGAGAAAGAGAAATTAACAATATAAATATACAAATTCTCGATCTAAGTCAAGATATAGTTTCTCCGTTCTCCATTGTCGCCAGTGACGCAACTTAACGCCGCACTTTGTACTGCAAAAATCATTTTAGAACGTAACCTAACCTCGAATTTAACTCACTCAGTTTCACACTGTATCTCGCACATGGCAGGTTATTCAGAGGGTACTTGGGAACCTAGTGTTAAGACACTCCCGTTCCCTACTTTCAGCCAATTTTGAGGCGTGGCGTGTTAAGTGGCGGAACTCAACGCCGCGTTTTGCCTTCCACCAGAGCGAAGAAATGAAAACATTAAATATTTAAATTGAAAATATGAAATATTTCATTTCCTCGAGTGGGGATCGAACCCACAACCTGTCGGTTACAGTCATTAAAATCTAACTAATATTGCTTATATATATGTATTTGTTTCAGATATGTAGCTTATGTGAGAACTTTCAATGTAAGATGTCAGTGGAAAATCATAAAGAAAATATTGTAAACGAAGAAACTGTACAGAATACATAAAATGTATGTTAAAATTAATAATATTTATATATTTAATTTTATTTTAAAAAAATATTTATTTGCTTGTTTTTAATTGATTGATCGGTTTTTTTTTGTTTTGTTTTATATAATCTTTCTAGGATTTGCAATAAGAAGACCATATGTATATATATATATGGGATTTTAATTTATATGTTTTCCATTAGATCGTTATAGAAATGTTTGTATAGAAAAATTGACAAGATATTTGAGTAATGGCTGTAGTGGCGTAGTGTGGGTTCGATATCCGCTTGGGGAAATGAAATTGGTAATATTTTAATTTCTTCTCGTTTCACCATTCAACACGCAATGCGTTAATTTCGGCAGTAAAGAATGAGACGAGATGTTTTAACACTAGCTTCTGAGGCTCCTGCCTATCCCGCCATGTGCGGGATAATGCGTGAAGCGGAACAAGAAAGTAAGAAAATATTTTAAATTGATTAGCTAACAAAGGCTAGCTATTTGCAAACTGTTTTTTTTAAATAACTTCACGCAGTTTCCCGCACATAACAAGGTAGCCTGGGAACGTAGTGCATAGATAATCCGGTTCATTATTTTTTTAATTTTATTAATTAATATAATTAGCGTAACTAAACGCCTCGCTATGCCTCATTACCATAGTGAGTAAAACAAAATATGACATATTTAATTACTACAATTTGTCACGTTTACAATCGCTTAATGTTTTCATTTCCTCGCTCTGGTAAAAGGCAAAACGCGGCGTTGAGTTCCGCCACTCAACAAGCTATGAGTGAAAATTCGGCGGAAAGTGGGTAACGGAAGTGGAACGGAGTGTCCTAACAATAGGTTCCCAAGTTCCCTCTGCCTAGCCTGCCGTGCGCGGGATACAGCGTGAAGCTGAGTGAGTAAATAAGTTTAGACAAATTACATGCCTAAGTGGAAATCAAACCCGCACCCCTAATGTATTAGTTGAATTAATTATTTATTCTTACTTTATCTGTGACTTTATACATTTTAATGTCTAGTCTACTTTTATGTATTACTTTTGTTATATTATTCTTTTGAAGAAATAATCTATTTCGTGTCAACGTTTTGTTTTTAAGTTTTTTTTTATATATATGTTAAGGAAAGGGAATTTTGTTTTGTATAATTAGATATGGATAAGAAATTTTATGTAATGATAATATGTAAATATATTAGTCTAATTTGTTATATATATATATATATATATATATATATATATATATATGTATATATATATATATATATATATATATAATATATATATATATATATATATATATATATATATATATATATATATATATATATATATATATATAAATATACATATACATATACATATACATATACATATATATATATATATATATATATATATATATATATATATATTCGGATTTCTATTGGATTGATCAATGTCGGTGTGACACATTCCAAATGCACTAAATGTTTATTTTTGTAAACTATTTTACTCAATAAATTATTTCAGCCCGATTGTGTTTACTTTTTTAATTTCCTTAAATAAATAAACTTTTTTAAAATATCTTTCTCAAAAACATACTTAAAATAAAAGTGAGAGCCCAAAAAAGGTTAACGGTCTAGTTATATAGTATTATAGTTATTTAGACAAAAACTTAAAAAAAAGAAACTAATTTGGGGTCTCACTCTACTGAAATCGTCATAAAATTTCACAGTTACCATTCGTAAATATATTAACCATAATACTAGAATAAATGTAGATATCGATAATTAGGCCATTACAAGCTCTTTTGAATAGTCAAGTTACATAGAAGTGTCTGTAGTGTCAGTCCTACAGGAAGCTACCACCGGCTCAAGAAGAGCTGGCTACAAACTCAAGAGTTGCCCTTTTCAAAATATCAATCAAAGTAAATATATATATATACATATACATGAGTATACATGATATACATGAGTACCAACAGCATTTAATCCCACGCATTCTTATCGTGGTAATATTCTTAAATTAAATAATAAGCTTTGCCTAACAATATATTTTTAACTTTCACATTAAATTTTTGTTTCAAATTTAAAATTACTTGTGGAATTTTCTTATACATACGTGTACCATGTCCCATTAAAGAATTACCAACTTTTTGAAGACTACTTTATTCTTTTTTTTACTAGGAGAGATCAGTTTGTTTTACATTGATATCGAGGCCTGTCGTGGCGCAGCGGCACAAGCGTGTGACTGTAACCGACAGGTTGTTTGTTCGATCGCCGCTCGAGGAAATGAAATATTTAATATTTTCAATTTAAATATATAATATTTAGATTTCTTCGCTCTGGCACAAAGCAAAGCGCGGCGTTGATTTCCGCCACTCACCACGCAATGTCTCCAATTCGGCGAAAAGTGGGGAACAGAAGTGGAACAGGGTGTCTTAACACTAGGTTCCCAAGTTCCCTCTGACTATCCTGCGTTGTGCGGGATACAGCGTGAAGCTGAGTGAGTTAGTGAGTATAGATATCATGTCTATCACTGTTCTTAAACTAATTATGGTTATTTTTCCGAACAAGTATTATATTATCATATATGTATGTATGTACGTACTGTATTTATTACTTATATTAATGTTAATAAATAAATGACTTAAGTAAACTTATATTGAAATATTTTATTTCAGCTTCACGCTGTATCCCGCATATTGCAGGGCAGGGCAAATAACTTGTGTTAAGGCACTCAGTTCCGTTCCTCACTTTCCGCCGAAGTTGAAACATTGAGTGGCGGAACACAACGCCGTGTTTAAGCGAAAAAATTAAAATATTACATATTTCCTCGAGTGAGAATTAAACACCCTACATGTCACGTTCAGTCACGCTTGTGCCGTTGTCTACGGCAGGCATCTCCTTACTTTAATAAATTATCATCTACTTACACTAGAGTACATGTTACATGAAAAAACAAGGTACATACGGTTAAAAAATAAAAAAAAACAACAAATTATATTTATCATTTATTCATCACCATTACTTAAATAAATAAAACTAAACGATAAAATTAAAAGCGAAAGCAAAAAAAAAAGAAAAGTCTCACCATTGAGCCACTAAGACGAAAAAAACGTCATTAAAAAAAAAACATCAGGTCACTAAATTCTAGCTTCACTCTACCGAAACCGCTATAAATTCACACAACCGTTGGTCAAAAACAACCAAAATACATGAAAAAGTTGTGAAAATATAACCGATTTTCAGTTATTTCATGAATAAATTAACTACTAGAATGAGAAATACTTTTAATTCGAAACATTGGTTAGCAATTTATTATGAAAAAAAAAAATGTTAAAACATTTTCTTTTAACAAAAATTGCATTTTTTTTAATAATTTCTATGGACCAATGTCTGTTTATTGTTAGAATAAATAAAGACATTCAATGTCTGACATTAAACGAAAAAGCGTGCACTTATTTCACTAGTTAAGTAATTCTAACAGTATCTCTAAACAGCTTTTCTTTCATTTACAGTAAAACTTATTTTACTTTTAGAATAACATTATTTTCTACCAATATTTTGCGAGGTAGGAAGAAGTTAGTGGCGGAACTCAAAGCCGCGGCTTACCAGGTAACCAGAACGTAGAAACGAAAATATTTGTTATTATTTAATAAAATATTTATTATTATTATTTATTAATTTCAACGACTGGTCTGAAGATTTTCTTCAGATCTCGATCACAAATTATATTTCAAAATGTTAATATTAATACTAAATTTATTTATAACTGCATGTGATTTGAACCTTAGATCATCGCAAACCTTTTTATTCTCAAAAGCCTTGAAACCAACAAGAATTGCTGTTAAATTTTTGTCCATATAAGGATATCGAAAATTTATGAAATGCCCTTTTATACTACATATTCAACAAATGAAAGTATTATTAAAAATTGGTTAAAAACAGTAAATATTTCTTTTTAATTTCTTTTCTTGTTCAACACAGAACTAAATTTTACAAAAAACAAAGAATCCCATACACATTAAATGCATTTAAAAAAAATTAAACCAAATAAAGAAAATCTTCTTCGACTTAAACAATCAATCTTATGATAATACTAAAAATACAAGCAAAATTTTCTTCATACATTTCTAAATGTTAATACAATAGCAAGTTTACGAACATACATATACATATATTATCATTTATATATATATATATATATATATATATATATATATATATATATATATATATATATATATATATACAACAGGCTTCACATATTCATTTCAAAATCAACTTCACCATGATTGATCTTGAAAAAAAAAAATGAACACCTTAACACACTGTATTTATTTTTAATAGACAATAATTAATTTAAAAAAAAACGTACAAAATGATCATATCATAAAGTACGAAATTAAAATAAATATATATAAAAAAAAACACCATATATAAATACAGAGATACCGTCTGATTTCAAAAGGAAGCCATTCACAAGAACAAAAAAATTAAACGGACGTCTAAAATTCTATTTATTTATGATAATATTTGTAATTATGTTTGTTTGTGTCATTTTCCCGCAAAAACTGCTGAACACATTTCGATAAAACTTTACTGTAGTATAGTTTATACATCAGAATTATACATACGCTACATTTTGTATAGATTTTGTATAATTTGACTACAACACAAAAATAATTTTCAACGGGCGAAGCCGCATTTATATCTCCAATAATTGTTGTAGTCAACAATATAACAATAATAGTAAGCGGGCGAAGTCGCGTTGTTTCTATTTTATATAATTGCCAGATGACAAAAAATAGACGCACCAAAAACAAAATAAAAAAAAAAAATCACTAAATTAAAGAATGACTTCCCAAACAAAATTAACCAATTAATTAATACAAAATTACCCAATTAATTGAATTTCCAATTAAAAAAATAAACTACTTGAACAGCTGACAGTCCTCCGATATGGTCTTCTCGTCGGCCAGTTTATTGAAATGCTCTATTAAACCTTCTATAGACATCTCACCGTGCACTTTGTTGTCTCTTGTACGCACGTTCACTGTGTTGGAGTTCTTCTCACGATCACCAACAACTGAAAAATAAAATAATATATATTAATATATTATTCTAATTTTGGTAAGGCCTGTCGTGGCGCAGCGGCACAAGCGTGTGACTGTAACCGATAGGTTCTGGGTTCGATACCCAGTCGAGGCGATATTTAATATTTTTAATTAATTTAAGTTTTATTTCTTCGCTTTGTTAATAAGGCAAAGTGCGGCGTTGAGTTCCGCCACTCGACACGCAATGATTCAAGTTCGGTAAAAAATTTGGAACGGAACGGAGTGTCTTAACATTACACTAGTATTAAGATGCTCTGTTCCCATTAAGAGACTATCGTCCTAGACTTGTTGATCGTCCTAAACAAATAGGTAAAAATCAAGGCATCACTTTGCCTCATTAATAGAACGAAGAAACAACAATGTTAAACATATCATTTCCTCAACCGGACATCGAATCCACAGCCTGTCGCGTTCACTTCCCGAATATACCACAATGATTTATATCTCTACGTATAACAATATAATAACATATATTAAAAAGAGTCTATATAATGTAAAGTTTTGATTAAAAAAAAAGGACATGTATCGCTGAGTTTCTTCCGCCGGTTTCTTCTCAGGTCTGAGGCAGTAACTTTAGTGAACTGGTGGTGAATTGTTTGACGTTCAAAACACGAAGTTTGTAACTTCTTATTTTGAATAAAAACATTTGAATTTTGAAAAAAAAAAAAAAACAAACTCACCTAAGATATAATTAAACTGAGCCAACTGAGCATTCCTCACTTTCTTGTTGAGTGTATCTCCGGCGTCCGTGTCCACTTCAGACATGAACCCGCTTGCAAACAGCTTTTCGTTCACCTTTTAAAAAAAAACAAAAAATTTCAACCACTGAATATAAAAAAAATGTATATAAATTAACAAGAGGCCTGTCGTGGCGCAGCGGCACAAGCTTGTGACTGTAACCGACAGGTTGTGAGTTCGATCCCCACACAAGGAAATGAAACATTTAATATTTTCAATTGAAATATTTAATGTTTAGATTTCTTCGCTCTGGTACAAGGTAAAACGCGGCGTTGAGTTCCGCCACTCAACATGCAATGCTTCAAATTCGGCGGAAAGTGAAGAACGGTGTCTTAACACTAGGTTCCCAAGTTCCCTCTGGCTACCCTCTGAAGATGAGTAAGTATAAATTATTTTTTTTTTTATGGACGAGACGGCAAACGAGCGACGGGTCACCTGATGGTAAGTGATCACCGTCGCCCACGGCCCCGAGTAATTCCTGAGGAGCTACAGGAGCGTTGCCCGTCTTTTAAGGTGGAAGGGCACCGGGGCCCGGCATTACCTAATGCGAAACACAGTGGCCAAAGCCACTACTTAACGCCGGTTTTGAAAGCCGGGGGTGGTAACAATCCGGTCGAGTCTGCCCATGCGTGTTGCCATTACTGGCAACGTGACTCTACCACACGCACTGTAGTCGCCTCTTACGACACCATCAGTACCAGGGTGATCTTATTCTAAGCCGGGATCACACGGCTACAAACGCGGCTTCGCCCGCATACATTTATTTTTCAGCTTCTTGTTGTATGCTACACATAACTAGTGTTTTCACAAACACCATTTAATTCTCGTCACGGAATCGAACCCAGAACCTATCGCATTTAAAGTCACACGCTTATTTCAAATTAACTCTAATCATACTTTAGTACTAAAATAAATTAAAAGAACCTACTTTAATAGCGTAATCATCGAAGGCGGGCCCCACCGGCACCACACACGCCTGCCTGGGACTGAGCCAGAAGGGCCACTTGCCGGCGTACGACTCGCTCAGGATGGCCATCATGCGCTCCACGGAGCCCAACACCGCGCGGTGTATGATCACTGGACGCTTCTTGTCACCTGTTTCACTGGAATAGATAGGATTTCACTTTAATATTTGTATTTAAATTTAAACTCAGCTTCACGCTGTATCCCGCACGAAGCAGGGTAAGCAGAGGGAACCCGGGATCCTAGAGTTAAGACACTCCGTTCCACGTCCGTTCTCGACTTTCCGCCCAATTAGAGGCATTGCGTGTTGAGTGACGGAACTCAACACGCAATGAAATTAAATTTAAACGCATTAAATTTAAACATGGAAAATAATTAGGAAATGAAATATTTAATATTTTCAAATTAAATATTTGATGTTTTCATTTCTTCGCTCTGGTTACAAGGCAAAGCGCGGCGTTGAGTTCCGCCACTCAACATGCAATGTCTCTAATTCGTCGGAAAGTGGGGAACGGAGTGTCTTAACACTAGGTTCCCTGGTTCCAGGATACAGCGTGAAGCCGAGTTTGAGAGTTTATTCTTATACAAGGATCAACAATAAAACAATTTTATTGTCAAAACAAATTATGAATTGTTATTTTTTTTTATTTTACGAATTGCCCCATAATAAATTAGCTGTTACAACAAGAAGCTTCAATTGTATCGCATAGCAGGCAGAGGGAACTTGGGAACCTAATGTTCCATTCCCATTCCATTACCCACAAGCCTCAATTACCCCAAAATGTATAAAAAAAAATTAATTTACCTAACATAACTCAAATTGAATCTCTCAGGCAGTTGGAAGTCCAGCTGTATGGTCGCACACTGGTGTGATCTCCGCAGGGCGTCTTGTATTGTTATGTCTATCTTGGGTCCGTAGAAAGCACCGTCCCCGGGGTTAAGTTGCCAGGGACGTCCAAATTTGTTGAGTGAATCTTCTAATGCCTGGTGAAATATTTCTTGTTAGCTCTACGAGAAGGAACCTCAGCAAAACAATCTTAAGTTTTTCCTCGATCATAAAAGACATGGCCACTTAGCAAGTGGCGAAACTAAACGCCGGATTTCACCTTATAACCAGATCAAAGAAAATTAAAATATAAAATATTTCATTTCCTCGAGTGTGGATTGAACTCACAACCTGTCGTTTACAGTCAATGCTTGTGCCGCTGCACCATGACAGGCTACTTTCAATAATTATTGTCTGACTATTAACAACCATAATGTTGTGGGTTCGATTCCTTACATGTTTACCACATGTAATTAAAAAAATTGAGAAGTACATGGAGAACAGTTTCTCCACACTAGGTTTCGAATAAGAATATTTATCACATCATATTCTTCATACACTATTATATTCATATATCTTTATTAATTTAAAATCAAAAATCAACTTTAAAGTAGTTTATAAATTAGCAGTTAAATTAAATATAGTCAAAAATATCAAAATGCTGTTCAAATAAATAAATAAAAAAAAACTGAAAACATATTTGACAAAAAAAAAAAATTTTTTTTAGCTTCACGCTGTATCCCGCACGAGGCAGGGTAGGCAGAGGGAACCCGGGAATCTAGTGTTAAGACACTCCGTTCCACTTCCGTTCCCCACTTTCCGCCGAATTTGAGGCATTGCGTGTTCAGTGGCGGAACTCAGCGCCGCGCTTTGCCTTATTAACAGAGCGAAGAAATAAAACATTAAATATTTAATTGAAAAATATTAAATATTTCATTTCCTTGACTGGAGATCGAACCCAGAACCTGTCCATGTTACAGTCCCACGTTTGTGCCGCTGCGCCACGACAGGCCTTAATCATAACTACTTAATTATTAAAAAGTATATTACCTTCTCAGCATTCTCCCAAGTAGTTATATCACCTAAATACTTCTCAGGGCGTGTGGACAACTTCAACTGGAACGTGAACCCGAACTTGGAGTACACTGCCTCCAGAAAGTCCAGGCAGCCGAGCTAAAATAAAGAAAAAAATCATTATTATAAAACTAAATACATATTATATGTATATAAAAATTATATCATTGAATCAGCTTCACACTGTATCCCGCACATGGCAGGGTAGGCAGAGGGAACTTGGGAACCTAGTGTTAAGACACTCCGTTCACCACTTTTCGCCGAATTCGAGGCATTGTGTGTTGAGCGGCGGGACTGAACGCCGCGTTTTGCCTTGTACCAGAGTGAAGAAATGAAAACATTAAATATTTAAATTGTGAAAATATTGAATATTTCATTTCCTCGAGTGGGGATCGAACCCACTACCTGTCGGTTACAGACGCAAGCTTGTGCCGCTACGCCACGACTGGCCTTGGAAATGTCATTAATTTTTATATGTATAGTTAAATTTCCAGCTTCGCGCTGTATCCCGTACATGGGAGGGAACCTGGGAACATATGGAAAATAGCGAACGGAACAAAGTGTCTCAACACTAAGTTCCCAAGCGAACCCTACGTCCGCTGCGATGTGCGGGATACAGCGTGAACCTAATTATTTTCAATATAATAATAATAATAATAAGCTTTATTTCCAAACAAACACACCTACATTACATTTTTTAATATTTGTCGACATCATAATATAAATATACGATTTAAGGTGAAATTCTGTTTAGACCCCAAAATGGGTAAAAGCCAGTCTTTTTTTTACTCAATTATTTTCAATATCATCACTAATTTCAATAAAGTCAGTACCGTAAGAATTATAAACAAGATGTCAGTACCATTTCCTGTTCAATATCTCCCGGCGCACAGAATATATGCGCGTCGTCCTGCTGGAAGCGTCTCACGCGGGTTAACCCCGTCAAAGCGCCGCTGAGCTCGTTGCGGTGCAGAACGCCGAAATCCGCCATACGGAGGGGCAGTTCACGCCAGGATCGAGTGCGGTTGTCGAACATTAGGCTGAAGATGAGATATTAAGTTACTTAATTTAGCAATTCACAAAAGTAAATAAATATTAAATTAACTGAGGCCTGTCGTAGCGCAGTGGCACAAGCGTGTGACTGTAACCGATAGGTTGTGGGTTCGATTCACACTCTAGGAAATTAAATATTTAATATTTTCAATTAAAATATTTAACGTTTTCATTTTTTCGCTCTGGTACAAGGCAAAACGCGGCGTTGAGTTCCGTTACTCAACACGCAATGCCTCAAATTCGGCGGAAAGTGGGGAACGGAGTGTCTTAACACTAGGTTCCCAAGTTCCCTCTTCCTACCCTGCCAAGTGCGGGATACAGCGTGAAACTGAGCTATTAAATTAATATAACATTTTATATAATGTATGAAATCGTGCAACTGTAAACGCGACAGGTTGAAAAAAAAAAAAAAAAAAAAAAAAAAAAAAAAAAAAAAAAAAAAAAAAAAAAAAAAAAAAAAAAAAAAAAAAAAAAAAAAAAAAAAAAAAAAAAAAAAAAAGGGTAAATTACTTTACCTTTTCACGTAACATATTACATATTCCAATGGAATTTCTTCGAATGGAAATCCAACACGCAACCATTGTACTAATTTTAAAAATATATAAAAATTTGAACATAGTGGTATTTAAACCCGCGTCTCTCGGAAACCGTCCAAGTGCTCTGACTAACTAAGCCATACGTTCTTATCAAGCTACGTCGTTATTATTATACGCTTGTTACAACTTATTTATGTTGTTAGCATCTCTGCTGGGACGATTGAGAAAAAAAGAGAAATTAACAATATAAATATACAAATTCTCGATCTAAGTCAAGATATAGTTTCTCCGTTCTCCATTGTCGCCAGTGACGCAACTTAACGCCGCACTTTGTACTGCAAAAATCATTTTAGAACGTAACCTAACCTCGAATTTAACTCACTCAGCTTCACACTGTATCTCGCACATGGCAGGTTAGGCAGAGGGTACTTGGGAACCTAGTGTTAAGACACTTCCGTTCCCTACTTTCCGCCAATTTTGAGGCGTGGCGTGTTAAGTGGCGGAACTCAACGCCGCGTTTTGCCTTCCACCAGAGCGAAGAAATGAAAACATTAAATATTTAAATTGAAAATATGAAATATTTCATTTCCTCGAGTGGGGATCGAACCCACAACCTGTCGGTTACAGTCATTAAAATCTAACTAATATTGCATATATATGTATTTGTTTCAGATATGTAGCTTATGTGAGAACTTTCAATGTAAGATGTCTGTTGAAAATCATAAAGAAAATATTGTAAACGAAGAAACTGTACAGAATACATAAAATGTATGTTAAAATTAATAATATTTATATATTTAATTTTATTTTAAAAAAATATTTATTTGCTTGTTTTTCAATTGATTGATCCGGTCTTTTTTTTTTTTTGTTTTATATAATCTTTTTAGGATTTGCAATATGAAGACCACATATGTATATATATAGGTATATGGGATTTTAATTTATATGCTTTCCATTAGATCGTTATAGAAATATTTGTATAGAAAAATTGACAAGATATTTGAGTAATGGCTGTAGTGGCGTAGTGTGGGTTCGATATCCGCTTGGGGAAATGAAATTGTTAATATTTTAATTTCTTCTCGTTTCACCATTCAACACGCAATGCGTTAATTTCGGCAGTAGAGAATGAAACGAGATGTTTTAACAGGGGGATAATGCGTGAAGCGGAACAAGAAAGTAAGAAAATATTTTAAATTGACTAGCTAACTAAGGCTAAGCTATTTACAAACTGTTTTTTTTTTTAAATAACTTCACGCAGTTTCCCGCACATAACAAGGTAGCCTGGGAACGTAGTGCATAGATAATCCGGTTCATTAGTTTTTTAATTTTATTATTTAATATAATTAGCGTAACTAAACGCCTCGCTATGCCTCATTACCATAGTGAGTAAAACAAAATATGACATATTTAATTACCATTCGAGATCGAACCTACAATTTGTCACGTTTACAATCGCTTAATGTTTTCATTTCCTCGCTCTGGTAAAAGGCAAAACGCGGCGTTGAGTTCCGCCACTCAACAAGCTATGAGTGAAAATTCGGCGGAAAGTGGGTAACGGAAGTGGAACGGAGTGTCCTAACAGTAGGTTCCCTCTGCCTACCCTGCCGTGCGCGGGATACAGCGTGAAGCTGAGTGAGTAAATAAGTTTAGACAAATTATATGCCTACGTTAAATTCGAATTGTATTAGTTGAATTAATTATTTATTCTTACTTTATCTGTGACTTTATACATTTTAATGTCTAGTCTACTTTTATGTATTACTTTTGTGATATTATTCTTTTGAAGAAATAATCTATTTTGTGTCAACGTTTTGTTTTTAAGTTTTTTTTTATATATATGTTAAGGAAAGGGAATTTTATTTTGTATAATTAGATATGGATAAGAAATTTATGTAATGATAATATGTAAATATATTAGTATAATTTGTAATTAAATATATATATATATATATATATATATATATATATATATATATATATATATATATATATATATATATATATATATATATATATATATATAATGTTTTATATGGAGATACTTGTATGAGTATTTGAATATAATTCTTCCTTCTGCTTCGGATTTCTATTGACGATCATTGTCGGTGTGACACATTCCAAATGCACTAAATGTTTATTTTTGTAAACTATTTTACTATTTTACTCAATAAATTATTTCAGCCCGATTGTGTTTACTTTTTTAATTTCCTTAAATAACTAAAACTTTTTTAAAATATCTTTCTCAAAAACATACTTAAAATAAAAGTGAGAGCCCAAAAAAGGTTAACGGTCTAGTCACTACTTAGACAAAAACTTAAAAAAAAAGAAACTAATTTGGGGTCTCACTCTACTGAAATCGTCATAAAATTTCACAGTTACCATTCGTAAATATATTAACCATAATACTAGAATAAATGTAGATATCGATAAATAGGCCATTACAAGCTCTTTTGAATCGTCAAGTTACATAGAAGTGTCTGTAGTGTCAGTCCTACAGGAAGCTACCACCGGCTCAAGAAGAGCTGGCCACAAACTCAAGAGTTGCTCTTTTCAAAATATCAATCATAGTAAATATATATACATACATATACATGAGTATACATGATATACATGAGTACCAATAGCATTTAATCTCACGCATTATTATCGTGGTAATATTCTTGAATTGAATAATATGCTTTGCCCAACAATATATTTTTAACTTTAACTTTAAAAATTTGTTTCAAATTTAAAATTACTTGTGGAATTTTATTATACATACGTGTACCATGTCCCATTAAAGACTTACCAACTTTTGAAGACTACTTTATTCTTTTTTTTACTAGGAGAGATCAGTTTGTTTTACTTTGATATCAAGGCCTGTCGTGGCGCAGCGGCATAAGCGTGTGACTGTAACCGACAGGTTGTTTGTTCGATCGCCGCTCGAGGAAATGAAATATTTAAAATTTTCAATTTAAATATATAATATTTAGATTTCTTCGCTCTGGCACAAAGCAAAGCGCGGCGTTGATTTCCGCCACTCACCACGCAATGTCGCCAATTCGGCGAAAAGTGACGAACAGAAGTGGAACGGGGTGTCTTAACACTAGGTTCCCAAGTTCCCTCTGCCTATCCTGCGTTGTGCGGGATACAGCGTGAAGCTGAGTGAGTTAGTGACTATTGATATCATGTCTATCACTGTTCTTTAACTAATTATGGTTATTTTTCCGAACAAGTATTATATTATCATATATGTATGTATGTATGTACGTACTGTATTTATTACTTATATTAATGTTAATAAATAAATGACTTAAGTAAACTTATATTGAAATATTTTATTTCAGCTTCACGCTGTATCCCGCATATTGCAGGGCAGGGCAAATAACTTGTGTTAAGGCACTCAGATCCGTTCCTCACTTTCCGCTGAAGTTGAAACATTGAGTGGCGGAACACAACGCCGTGTTTGAGCGAAGAAATTAAAATATTACATATTTCCTCGAGTAAGAATTGAACACCCTACCTGTCACGTTCAGTCACGCTTGTGCCCTTGTCTACGGCAGGCATCTCCTTACTTTAATATATTATCATCTTACTTATACTAGAGTACATGTTACATGAAAAAACAAGGTACATACGGTTAAAAAATAAAAAAAAAACAACAAATTATATTTATCATTTATTCATCACCATTACTTAAATAAATAAAACTAAACGATAAAATTAAAAGCGAAAGCAAAAAAAAAAAAGAAAAGTCTCACCATTGAGCCACTAAGACGAAAAAAACGTCATTAAAAAAAAAACATCAGGTCACTAAATTCTAGCTTCACTCAACCGAAACCGCCATAAATTCACACAACCATTGGTCAAAAACAACCAAAATACATGAAAAAGTTGTGAAAATATAACCGATTTTCAGTTATTTCATGAATAAATTAACTACTAGAATGAGAAATACTTTTAATTCGAAACATTGGTTAGCAATTTATTATGAAAAAAAAAAAAATGTTAAAACATTTTCTTTTTACAAAAATTGCATTTTTTTTTAATAATTTCTATGGACCAATGTCTGTTTATTGTTAGAATAAATAAAGACATTCAATGTCTGACATTAAACGAAAAAGCGTGCACTTATTTCACTAGTTAAGTAATTCTAACAGTATCTCTAAACGGCTTTTCATTTACAGTAAAACTTATTTTACTTTTAGAATAACATTATTTTCTACCAATATTTTGCGAGGTAGGAAGAAGTTAGTGGCGGAACTCAACGCCGCGGCTTACCAGGTAACCAGAACGTAGAAACGAAAATATTTGTTATTATTTAATAAAATATTTATTATTATTATTTATTAATTTCAACGACTGGTCTGAAGATTTTCTTCAGATCTCGATCACAAATTATATTTCAAAATGTTAATACTAAATTTATTTATAACTGCATGTGATTTGAACCTTAGATCATCGCAAACCTTTTTATTCTCAAAAGCCTTGAAACCAACAAGAATTGCTGTTAAATTTTTATCCATATAAGTATATGGAAAATTTATGAAATGCCCTTTTATACTACATATGCAACAAACGAAAGTATTATTAAAAATTGGTTAAAAACAGTAAATATTTCTTTTTAAAATGTTATTTCTTTATACAGAGCTAAATTTTACAAAAAAAAAAGAATCCCATATACATTAAATGCATTTAAAAAAAATTAAACCAAATAAAGAAAATTTTCTTCGACTTAAACACTCAATCTTATGATAATACTAAAATACAAGCAAAATTTTCTTCATACATTTCTAAATGTTAATACAATAGCAAGTTTACGAACACACATATACATATATTATCATTTATATATATATATATATATATATATATATATATATATATATATATATATATATATATATATATATATATATATATATGTATATATATATATATATATATATATATATATATATATATATATATATATATATATATATATATATATATATATATATATGTATATATATATATATACATATATATGTATTTGTTTTTGCCACTGCGCCACAATAGGCTTCATTTCAAATTCAATTTCACCATGAAGCTACACTTTAACACACTATATTTATTATTAATAGACAATAATTAAATAAAAAAAACGTACAAAATGATCATATCATAAAGTACGAAATTAAAATAAATATATTTAAAAAAAACACCATATATAAATACAGAGATACTGTCTGATTTCATAAGGAAGCCATTCACAAGAACAAAAAAATTAAACGGACGTCTAAAATTATATTTATTAATGACAAGGTTTGTAATTATGTATGTTTGTTTGTTCCATTTTTCCGCAAAAAGTGCTGAACTAATTTCGATGAAACTTTATATAGATAGTATAGTTTATATATCAGAATTATACATACGCTACATTTTGTATAATTTGACTACAAAACAAAAATAATTTTTAACGGGCGAAGCCGCAGTTATATCTCCAATAATTCTTGTATTCAACAATATAACAATAACTTTCGGGCGAAGCCGCGTTATTTTTTTTTTTATTTAATTGCCAGATGACAAATAATAGACAAACCAAAAACAAAATTAAAAAAAAAAAAGATCACTAAATTAAAGAATGACTTCCCAAACAAAATTAACCAATTAATTAATACAAAATTACCCAATTAATTGAATTTCCAATTAAAAAAAAAACTACTTGAACAGCTGACAGTCCTCCGATATGGTCTTCTCGTCGGCCAGTTTATTGAAATGCTCTATTAAACCTTCTATAGACATCTCACCGTGCACTTTGTTGTCTCTTGTACGCACGTTCACTGTGTTGGAGTTCTTCTCACGATCACCAACAACTGAAAAATAAAATAATATATATTAATATATTATTCAAATTTTGGTAAGGCCTGTCGTGGCGCAGCGGCACAAGCGTGTGACTGTAACCGATAGTTCTGGGTTCGATCCCCAGTCGAGGAAACGAAATATTTAATATTTTCAATTTAAATATTTAATGTTTTATTTCTTCGCTTTGTTAATAAGGCAAAGCGCGGCGTTGGGTTCCGCCGCTCAACACGCAATGTCTCAAATTCGGTAAAAAATTTGGAACGGAACGGAGTGTCTTAACATTACACTAGTATAAAGATGCTCTGTTCCCATTAAGACACTATCGTCCTTGACTTATCCACAAATGGGTAAAAATCAACGCACCACTTTGCCTCATTACCAGAACGAAGAAACAATAATATTAAACATATCATTTCCTCAACCGGACATCATACCCACAGCCAACATATATTAAAAAAAGTCTTACATGGGCTCAAAATGGAAATTAATAAAATTGCTACAATTTTATTATTAATTTAGCTGGAATTTTAGATTTCAACATATAGATAATATCGTCAAAGTAATAACGTTATTAGAACACTAAACTAATTAACACCAGAGATAGAGTAATACAAGCGGGCGAAGCCGCGGGTCGCTAGTAATAATCAATATGCTTAGATTTAAACCTAGTGACAGGGTGTACGCTTTTACAATAGGATCTTCTGTTCCACAATTTAAAAATGGAGAATTTTCTTTTTTTTTTTTATAGGTTCACGCTGTATCCCGCACGTGGCAGGGTAGGCAGAAGGAACCCGGGAACCTAGTGTCAAGACACTCCGTTCCACTTCCGTTCCCCACTTTGCGCCAAATTTGAGGCATTGCGTGTTGAGTGGCGGAACTCAACGCCGCGCTTTGCCTTATTACCAGAGCGAAGAAATGAAACATTAAATATTTATATTGAAAATATTAAATATTTCATTATTGAGAATTTTTGAAAATGAAGAATTTTCTGTTTCACAATTTAAAAAAGTTATGAAAAGACGTTTGTGTGTTAAAGGTTATTACCAAATTAACGATTTTATAAATGATAACACGCCTTGGGAATAAAATGCTCGCTCCAGGCTGTTTCAAATGTAATATCATTATCACATAATCATATAGTGTGAAGTTTTGATTAAAAAAAAAAGAACATGTCCCGCTGAGTTTCTTCCGCCTGTTTCTTCTCAGGTCTGAGGCAGTAACTTTAGTGAACTGGTGGTAAATTGTTTGACGTTCAAAAAACGAAGCTTGTAGCTTCTTATTTTGAATAAAAACATTTGAATTTTGAAAAAAAAAAAAAAAACAAACTCACCTAAGATATAATTAAACTGAGCCAACTGAGCATTCCTCACTTTCTTGTTGAGTGTATCTCCGGCGTCCGTGTCCACTTCAGACATGAACCCGCTTGCAAACAGCTTTTCGTTCACCTTTTGAAAAAAAAAAAAAAACAAAAAATTTCAACCACTGAATATAAAAAAAATGTATATAAATTAACAAGAGGCCGACAGGGTGTGACTGTAACCGACAGGTTGTGAGTTCGATCCCCACACGAGGAAATGAAACATTTAATATTTTCAATTGAAATATTTAATGTTTAGATTTCTTCGCTCTGGTACAAGGTAAAACGCGGCGTTGAGTTCCGCCACTCAACACGCAATGGTTCCCAAGTTCCCTCTGCCTACCCTCTGAAGATGAGTAAGTATAAATTAACATTATTTTTTTTTTGTGCACGAGACACGGCAAACGAGCGTACGGGTCACCTGATGGCAAGTGATCACCGCCGCCCACGGCCCCGAGTAACTCCCAGAGGGGCTACAGGAGCGTTGCCCGTCCTTTAAATTGAAAGGGCATCGGAGCCCGGTATTACCTAATGCGAAACGCAGTGGCCAAAGCCACTACTTAACGCCGGTCTTAAATGCCGGGGGTGGTAATAATCCGGTCGAGTCTGCCCATGCGTGTTGCCATTGCTGGCAACGTGACTCTACGACACGTACTTTAGTCGCCTCTTACGACACCATCAGTACCAGGGTGATCCTATTCTAAGCCGGGATCACACGGCTACAAACGCGGCTTCGCCCGCATACATTTATTTTTCAGCTTCTTGTTGTATCCCGCACATAACTAGTGTTTTCACACACACCATTCAATTCTCGACACGGAATCGAACCCAGAACCTATCGCATTTAAAGTCACACGCTTATTTCAAATTAACTCTAATCATACTTTAGTACTAAAATAAAAAATAAAAAAAAACCTACTTTAATAGCATAATCATCGAAGGCGGGCCCCACCGGCACCACACACGCCTGCCTGGGACTGAGCCAGAAGGGCCACTTGCCGGCGTACGACTCGCTCAGGATGGCCATCATGCGCTCCACGGAGCCCAACACCGCGCGGTGTATGATCACTGGACGCTTCTTGTCACCTGTTTCACTGGAATAGGATGTTTTTTTTTAATATTTAAATATTTAATTTTTTCTTTTATGACTCTAGTACGAGGCAAAACGCGGCGTTGAGTTCCGCCACTCAACACGCAATACCTCAAATTTGGCGGCAAGTGGGGAACGGAAAGGGAACAGAGTGCCTTAACACTAGGTTCCCAGGTTCCTTCTGTCTACCCTGACATGTGCGGGATACAGCGTGAAGCTGAGTTTGAGAGTTTATTCTCATACAAGGATCAACAATAATACTACTAAATTGAAATAAAACTAAAATTGGCCAAAATAAATTATGTGTTATTTTTTTTTATTTTATCAATTGCCCCATAATAAATTAGCTGTTACAACAAGAAACTTCAATTGTATCGCATAGCAGGCAGAGGGAACTTGGGAACCTAATGTTCCATTCCCATTCCATTACCCACAAGCCTCAATTACCCCAAAATGTATAAAAAAAAAAGACATTAATTTACCTAACATAACTCAAATTGAATCTCTCAGGCAGTTGGAAGTCCAGCTGTATGGTCGCACACTGGTGTGATCTCCGCAGGGCGTCTTGTATTGTTATGTCTATCTTGGGTCCGTAGAAAGCACCGTCCCCGGGGTTAAGTTGCCAGGGACGTCCAAATTTGTTGAGTGAATCTTCTAATGCCTGGTGAAATATTTATTGTTAGCTCTACGAGAAGGAACCTCAGCAAAACAATCTTAAGTTTTTCCTCGATCATAAAAGACATGGCCACTTAGCAAGTGGCGAAACTAAACGCCGGATTTCACCTTATAACCAGATCAAAGACATTTAAAACATAAAATATTTCATTTCCTCGAGTGTGGATTGAATTCACAACCTGTCGCTTACAGTCGCACGCTTCTGCCGCTGCACCATGACAGGCTACTTTAATACATTAAATAATTATTAATCAAAATTCTTACAAACTTTCATGCAAACAAAACCTTGTTATTTCTATACAGTGCAGTGTGACTGTAAACAACCATGAAGTTGTGGGTTCGATTCCCCACTTGGGGTAAACACGTTATTAAAAAATTGAGGAGTGCGTGGAGAACAGTTTCTACACAACTAGGTTTCGAATAAGAATATTTATCACATCATATCTTTCATACATTATGATATTGATATATTATATTCTTTATTGAGGCCTGTCGTGGCGCAGCGGCACAAACGTGTGACTGTAACCGATGGGTTGTGGGTTCGATCTCCACTCGAGGAAAGGAAATAACTAATATTTACAATTTAAATATTTAATGTTTTCATATCCTTGCTCTGGTACAAGGCAAAACGCGGCGTTGACTTCCGAAACTCAACACACTATGCCTCAAAATTCGACGGAAAGTGGGGAACAGAAGTGGCATGGAGTGTCTTAACGGTTCTAGGTTGCCAAGTTTAGTTATTTGACATTAAAAGATATATATATATATATATATATATATATATATATATATATATATATATATATATATATATATATATATATATATATATATATATATATATATATATATATATATATATATATATATATATATATATATATATATATATATATATATATATATATATATTATATATATATATATATATATATATATATATATATATATATATATATATATATATATATATATATATATTTCATTATTAATAGGTATAGTCGACTTACCTTCTCAGCGTTCTCCCAAGTAGTTATATCACCTAAATACTTCTCAGGGCGTGTGGACAACTTCAACTGGAACGTGAACCCGAACTTGGAATACACTGCCTCCAGAAAGTCCAGGCAGCCGAGCTAAAATAAAGAAAAAAAATCATTATTATGAATCTAAATATATATTATATGTATATAAAATTATATCCCGCACGTGGCAGGTTAGTCAGAGGGAACCTGGGAACCTAGTGTTAAGACACTCCGTTCCACTTCTGTTCCCCACTTTCCGCCGAATTTGAGGCATTGCGTGTTGAGTGGCGGAACTCAACGCCGCGTTTTGTACCAGAGCAAAGAAATGAAAACATTAACTACTTAAATTGGAAATATTAAATATTTCATTAGAGGAAATCTAATATTTCATATTATATACAGTTGGAACGAAGTTCGGAAAGGAAGGCGGAAAAAATTGTAACGAAAAGTTGCAACTTTTTGCTATAGTGTAGTAAGCTGTGTGGAGCGCATGTTTCTCTTTTTCTCTCTCTCTCTCTCCTCTCTAATAGAAAGCAAACCTATTGCTTTCTATGAGAGAGAGAGACAGACAGAGAAATATGCTTTTGCTTTGTCATTATACAATACAGTATACAATTTTTTTGTATATAATAAATAATAAAATAATAAACAATAATAAAATGATAAAATTTATATTACAATAAATGTAAAAGAAATATATAAAAAAAAAAAACATTACAACAATTCACTTTTTACCGAAAACTACTTCTTCACTAATTAACCGAAAGTAGCTTCATTCCATCCAAAAAAAATGAGAGGTGTCCCTTGACACCTTATTTATTTATTTTTTTGTTCTGGCAACACTCAACGTGCAATGTTTCCAATTCGACGGAAAGTGGCGAACGGAACAGAGTGTCTTAACACTAAGTTCCCAAGCTAACCCTATGTACCCGGCCATGTGCGGGATACAGCGTGAAGCTAACTATTTATAATATCATCACTGATTTCAATAAAGTCAGTACTGTAAGAATTATAAACAAGATGTCAGTACCATTTCCTGTTCAATATCTCCCGGCGCACAGAATATATGCGCGTCGTCCTGCTGGAAGCGTCTCACGCGGGTTAACCCCGTCAAAGCGCCGCTGAGCTCGTTGCGGTGCAGAACGCCGAAATCCGCCATACGGAGGGGCAGTTCACGCCAGGATCGAGTGCGGTTGTCGAACATTAGGCTGAAGATGAGATATTAAGTTACTTAATTTAGCAATTCACAAAACTACTAACTATAAAATAAATATAATAATGTTTTTGTATAATAAGGTTGGTTGTGGGTTCAATCCTTACTTGAGGAAAAAAATATATATATTGAAATTTATAATTTCCTTCATCTGTTAACAAGGCAAACCGTGGCGTTGAGTTACGCCACCCAACACGCAACACTTTCTTCAGGAGTGACTGAAAAACTGAAAAGCCTTGCAAACGGGAAAGGAGCGTCTCAACACTTTACTCCCAGGTTCCCGGCAACTTCCCTGTGAAGCTAAAAAAAACAGTCTCACCAATGCCCAGGACAGTTCATTGGCTTCAAAGCGAAAGTCTCCTTTTCCACGTCGAAGGAGAACATGTTCTCTGAATAGTGGGCCCAGTGACCCGACGTCTGCCACAGCTTAGAATTGTACATGTTGGGAGTCACTACCTCTTGGAAACCGCGTTTTCTGTAAAAGATACAAAAAAACACATTAATAAAAAAAAAAAATATATAAAGTTATAAGCTACTCAGCTTCACGCTGTATTCCGCGCACGGCAGGGTAAGGCAGAGGGAACTTGGGAACCTAGTGTTAAGACACTCCGTTCCACTTCCACTCTCTCCTTAAGTAAATATAAACTTTCACTAATTTTAGCTTCAAGGTAATAAAATGAACGTAAAACGATAGAGTTATGATGACTGGAGTGGGTACTAAGAGAAAAACGAACATAAGAATCACTACATTTTTTTTTTCATCTTCACGCTTTATCCCGCACATTGCAGAGTAGGCAGAGAAAACTTGGAAACGCAGCGTTAGGACACGTTCTTCGCTTTTTCAGAGTGAAGAAATGAACACACTTCATTTCCTCAAGCGGGCATCGAATCTGCAACCATCGCGTTTACACCGCGACGGCGCCAAAAGGTAAATAATAATAATTATTATTATCTACTTTTTGGCTTATTAATATTATTATTAATAAATTAAAACACATTTTAAACTTGAACGAGTTTCGGTTCAATTCCTTCTGTTTATAAAAAGTTTCTAGAAAAATCTAATCAACAAACATTTAAAACATATAACATATATATATATATATATATATATATATATATATATATATATATATATATATATATATATATATATATATATACATATATATACATATATATACATATATATACATATATATATATATATATATATATATATATATATATATATATATATATATATATATATATATATATATATTATATATATATATATATATATATATATATATATATATATATATATATATATATATATACATATATATACATATATATATATATATATATATATATATATATATATATATATATATATATATATATATATATATATATATATATATATATATATATATATATATATATATATATATATGTATATATATATATATATATATATATATACATATATATACATATATATACATATATATACATATATATATATATATATATATATATATATATATATATATATATATATATATATATATATATATATATATATATATATATATATGTAAGCTAATTAATATATATTTACCTATATTGATCTCTTATAAAGCTGACCAACGTGTTGTAAATATGCGCGCCACGCGGTTGGAAGAAACATGATCCAGGCGATAGCTCGTGGAAGAAAAACAGCTCTTGTTCCTGTTGGTATAAGGTTCATATTAAAAAGAAACTCTTGCTTCACGCTGTATCCCGCACACGGCAGGGTAGGCAGAGGGAACTTGGGAGCCTAGTGTTAAGACACTCCGTTCCACTTCCGTTCCACTTCCGTTCCCCACTTTCCGCCGAATTTGAGGCATTGCGTGTTGAGTAACGGAACTCAACGCCGCGTTTTGGCCTTGTACCAGAACGAAAAAATAAAAACATTAAATATTTCAAACAAAAATATTAAATATTTAATACTTTGAAAATATTAAATACTTTCCCCGAGTGGGGATCTTGTGCCGTTGCAACACGACAAGACTCAATTTATTTATTTAAAATAAATGATATAAGATTATTGAATTGATTATTTATTGTATTGACGAAAGATCGGCCAGTATGGGGTCGTCCATTAATCACGTGATGTTTCTGTAGCATTTTTAACCCCCTCCTCCCCCCTTGGTGATACATTGTGAGGTTTAAACTTAGTAGTTACTTATTTATATGTATACGTGATATCTTACTGCACTCCTCTACCTCCTTGTGATATTTCGTGATTTTCACCGAACCCCAGTCCCCCCCCTTTCGTACCTCACGTGATTAATGGAAGGCCCCTAAGGCTCATCAGGTCTCAAGGTAGCACAGCGGATAATTGAGAGAGCAAGCGCTTACATAGAGCAATTGTTGGTGTTTCAGAGAGCAATTGTTGGTGTTTCAGAGAGCAATTGTTGGTGTTTCAGAGAGCAATTATCGGTGTTTAAGAGAGCAAAAGCTACTGAACATTTCTAGTTGACAGTGGACAAACCAAGTTGACTGACAATCTGTTTAACAAACAAAGCTGCTTATCGAGGGAAGCGCAAAAGTGATCATCGTAGAGAAAAGAATGGCCTAAGTCCAACAGTGTGCAAACTAAATGAGAAAATAATAATAATGATATAACTTACTTAAAATTTATATATTAAAAAAAAATGAAACCACGGGTTAATTATTAAAGATAAAAAAAAAATATATAAAAGTAAGCCTACCTTCCCAATCTTCCTATGATCTCGTTTAGCGGCTTCTTCCTGAATTATCTCCCACTCTTTCAACTGTTTAGGTTCCGGGAACGAAACCCCGTACACCCTTTGCAGACTTTCCGCTTCTGCTCTACCCTCCCAATATGTAGCTGAGTTCTAAAAACAAAAAAATATATATTTTTTAATAATTTTATAAACGCCTGGTGTGCACACTTTTTGTCGTTGTAGAGCGATGATAAAATTAACTACAAATCAAATTTCCACCATTTGCAAAGATATTTTCTCAGAAAACTTATAAAAATTTAAACGTTTTTTTTTTCAGCTTCACGCTGTATCCCGCACTAGGCAGGGTAGGCAGAGGGAACGGAAGTGGAACCTAGTGTTATGACACTCCGTTCCACTTCCTTTTCCCACTTTCCGCCGAATTTGAGGCATTGCGTGTTGAGGGGCGGAACTCAACGCCGCGCTTTGCCTTATTACCAGAGAGAAGAAATGAAACATTAAATATTTTAAATTGAAAATATTTAATATTTCATTTCCTCGACTGGGGATTGAACCCAGAACCTGTCGGTTACAGTCACACTCTTGTGCCGCTGCGCCACGACAGGCCTCAATTTAAACGTTTCAAGTGTGGAATATCACTTAACATGTTTATTTCATCATCACGCCGTATTTCGCACACGGCAGAGGGTACTTGGGAACCTAGTGTTAGGACAATCCGTTCCGTTCTCCAATCTCCACCAAATTGAGTCATAGCGTGTTGAGTGGCAGAACACTACGCGATTTGCCTTTTCACCAGAGCAAAAAGAAATTAAACATATATATATAAAAAAAACTAATAGCAGTCGTGGGGACTGCCGATAGAAGTGAAAACGGAACTATTAAGTTGAGAGTAATTAAACTATATGCAAAAATTATATGATTTTTTTTTTATGTTTTATTTATTAGTTACATATGATGGGTTAAACAAATCATGAACAAAATATAAATACAAAGTGGTTGAAAAAATAATTAATATACATTATCTTAATTATACATAGTATTATTTTTTACACGAATTTCAATGAATTCAAGTTTGAACATTATTTTCATTATTTACATCATTGTCGTGACTCACAAAATTATACTTATCCAAAAAGCGTCCAACGCGCACATAATACAGTCAGAAATAGTCGATGTATTAGTGTATACGTGTACACAGGCTACTGCGCGTGCGCTAGTCTGGGTCTCCATAGCGATAGATATACTATTATCATTAGCATGTCGGTGACGCGAACCGAGGATTTTACCCTCTACCAAAACGCTCAACGCGCCTAAAGAAGTTTTCACTTCAAAAATATTTTAAACATAATATCTAGCATAAACAAACAAACAACAAAAAAAAAGCTGCCATATTGAACCAACAAAAAAATAACTTACCTTAGTAACTTTGACCGCCTTCACTTTCCCAGTGTGCCGTACATGGGGGCCTCTACACAAGTCTATGAGAGAGCCACATCTGTACACGGTGGTTGTGTCCGTGTTGACTTTTTCATTCAAAATTCTCACTTTAAACGGATTGTATCCGAACATTTCCATTAGTTGTTCTTTATTGAGTTCCAGACGTTCGAATTGTTGCTTCTCCTTTGCTATTTTCTTCACTAGACCTTCTACTACGTGGAAGTCTGATGATGAAATCTGTTTGTTATATCGTTATATTAGTAGAAAAGAAATTATAAATTTAAAATTAAAGAAAAAGCTAAGGTCCACTGAAAGAGAAGTAGCTTTAAAATGAGAAAATCGCATCAAAATCGCAAAAAATTTAGAGATACTACGATATCACAACCATATATTTAGTTAGACAGAGAAACATTTTTTTATAGCTGCTGCTGTAATACATGATAGATATATATATATATATATATATATCTATATATAAATATATATATATAGATATATATATATATATTATATATATATATATATATATATATATATATATCTATATAATATATATGTTATATATATATAGATATATATATATAGATATATATATATATCATATATATATAATTATATATATATATATATATAATAATAGTAGATATATATATATATATATATATATATCATATATATATATATATAGATATATCATAATATATATATATATAAATATATATATATATATAATATATATATAATATATATATATTATATTATATAAATATATATAGATATGTGTATATATATGTATATAATATTTTATAATCCTCACCTACTCTTGGTAACCTACAAACATTACCAGGCGTGAGTATATTCAGACGCTGCACATTCCACGTCTATAGGTACGTTATATTGATAAAGAACATCCGTGAGGCGCATTCACTTTTATGATAGACGTGTGATTTGATATTTAGACGAAGTAATAGGGTTCAATTTTGTTATACGTACTGTTATTTGTCATAATAATAACAATACAATTTTAAATTGGTATCACAATTCCAAAAAACTTAATTTTATAGTAAACGCGACCTGTTTTAAGTTTTAGTATTGATTCCTTACTGTATCAAAAAGAAGAAACGCGGCGTTGACTTACGCAACTAGACCTGCAATGTCTTAAACATTGAGTGCATGGGTAATAGTGTCTTAACACTAAGTTTTCTCTGCCTACCCTGCTATATACAGAATATACCGTGAAAATAAAAATAACAAAAAGAGTGACGCGTCACTACAACCCTTCTAAACAAGTAGATCATAACAAAAACCAATACAAAAATTAAAGATATAACTTATGTGTAGCATATTTCTATCGCATACGTACTTTGTGATAAGTTCAATTTTAGGAAAAACATGCAATAAGGAATTCCGATAAAAATATTCTTATAAAATCCAAAGGTCAATATATGAATGAACGATGAATCATCATATAGAAATATCAGCGAAACGCTCGCGGCTTCGCCGGCTTGAATTGCACTATTTTATTTACCAATCTCAATTACTTTAGTGCCTTAACAGTGCTAATGTTATATCACTTTTAAGGCAATATATATACACTACTCTACTCAGCTTCACGCTGTATCCGCACGAGGCAGGGTAGGCAGAGGGAACCCGGGAACCTAGTGTTAGACACTCCGTTCCAATTCTGTTCCCCACTGTCCGCCGAATTTGAGACATTGGGTGTTGAGTGGCGGAACTCAACGCCGCGCTTTGCTTATTATACATTGAAATGGAAAATTATTAAAACAGGCGCAGATGCCATAAAGTATCATAAATATTTTCGCTCTGCTTATTTAATACAGAATCTTATGAATTATAAAAACGATAAAGTGTTAAAAATATTTTCACTTGCATATATTTTTAATAATTTCCTTAGTAGAATCAATAGCAAGTGTCTATTATAGAAGATATATGATGAAACAAGAAAATTCAAATTGCCAATGGTGACTTTTCAAACCATTTAGTCAGGGGACCCTTGGGAACCTAGTGCTAATACACTCCATTCCGTCCCGTTCACTATTTTCCGAAAAAAATAAGGCATTGTGTGTTGAGTGGCGGAACCTAACACCGCGCTTTGCCTTGTTACCAGAGCGAATTTGATTTCCTCGAGTGGGCATCGAACTGACAACCAGTCGCTTATACAATCACATGCTTGTGCCTCTGAGCCACTACAGGACTGACCTACGAATTGTTGAATTAAAAAATATATACTTACTCCTTTCTCTGGATAATGCATGTCATAGTAGAATCCTTCTTCTATAGGCGGCCCATAGCATAAATGACCTCCATATACCTTTTGAAAGAAAATTAAATTAAATATATGGCTTAAGATATAAAACCGACGTGTTTGTTTGGATCAACGTGCTAATCTCAGTAACTACTGGTGGAAATAAAACGAATATTTTTTTTGTTGTATTTTTTATATCTTTTGAAACGAAACATTTAATATTTTCAATTTAAATATTTCATGTTTTCGTTTTCTCGCTGTGATACAAGGCGAAACGCGGCGTTGAGTTCCGCCACTCAACACTCAATGTTGGTCCAAAATCAGCGGAAAGTGGGGAAGGGAGGTGGAACGGAGTATCTTACCACCAGGTTCCCAAGTTCCCTCTGCCCACCCCGTCATGTGCGGGATACAGCGTGAAGCTGAGTATGAGTATATCTATTTATCAAGAAAGTCTATATACATAACATTTATCTATACTACTTGTTTTTCAGGTTCACACTATATACATGTCAGGGTGGGCAGAGGGAACTTGGGAACCTAATGTTAAGACACAGTTCCGTTCCCCACTTTGGTTATATTTAATATGTAACCAACTTAACCACCATAGAAGCTAATTTGGCCATAAGTATGTGTCATATATATTTACTCTTTCAGTTATCTTTATTTGCCCATTTGGTTTTATCCACTCATTAAAATGAATAATATTAAAAGTTAAAATAATTAAGAAATTTATAATTACTTTAAGATCAATTTATAATGATAAATGATAATATTTGAACAAATTTGATATATACATAACATAATGTGCCTGTCGTGGCGCAGCGGCACAAGCGTGTGACTGTAACCGACAGGTTCTGGGTTCGATCCCCAGTCGAGGAAACGAAATATTTAATATTTTCAAAATTTAAAATATTTAATGTTTCATTTCTTCGCTATGGCACAACGCAAAACGCGGCGTTGAGTTCCGCCACACAACACGGAATGGAAAACGAAGTGTCTTAACACTAGGTTCCCGGGTTCCCTCTGCCTACCCTGCCTCTTACGGGGATATTTTAAATATCTCCATAAGATATTTTAAATATCTCTGAAGAAAATATCAACACGAAGAGATAAAATTAAAAAAAAAAAAAACAAAAACATAATTCACTTTCATTAAACAAACTGCATCATAAAATATTAAATCAAAGGTTGTCTTGATAACTGATTGGGTCAATTTCACAAATTAAAATTCGATTTCAATGTGAAATGTCAGATATGTTACGTAAAAGGACAAGTATTTACATACATTTATTGAAATTAACCTTGAATTTAAAGTATTTGAAATAACAAAAAAGAATGAATGAATATTTCAAGAGGCCTGTCATGGCGCAGCGGCACAAGCGTGTGACTGTAACCGACAGGTTCTGGGTTCGAACCCCGGTCGAGGAAATTAAATATTTAATATTTTCAATTTAAATATTTAATGTTTCATTTCTTCGCTCTGGTAATAAGGCAAAGTGCAGCGTTGAGTTACGCAATAAGCAATTCGGCGAATAGTGGAAAGCGATATTAACCATATTTACTGTCTGCACTTAGAATTACTTAACTATTATCAATTAACTAATCAAATGAAACCTTAGGTAAAAGCTGGTATAATATGCTTATGTAAATACACTGCTAGTGAAAGACCTAAGACGATCATCTGATTTGTTTTCATTCTATATAATAATATGTACTTAATAATACTTCGAAAATATATCAATCAGTAAAAGTTATCAAAGAAAACCGTGGCGTAGGGGCTTAGCTACACTAGTGAGCGTACAAGGCGACAGGTTGGAGGTTCGATTCCCGCTCGATGAAATGTAAACGCTCGAATGATAACGTAATGCCTCAAAAAATCGCTACGCTGCTACGTCAAAACGTGAAGCTATTAAATAATGTAAAGCTTCCCAATAACACAAATACAATCTATATGAAATTATATATTATATAGGTATTGAAAAACACTTACAGATAAAAATAAAAACTAATCGAGAAATCATTTGTAAAACAATGTATGTAGAGTATTTTTCAATAATTAGAGGTTATCACACCATACAAATTTACTTTGGCAAAGATAAGATGGTTCAGTTTAAGTAAACAAAATTTTACGACTACAAAGGAATGACATCTTTGACGATATTGCGATTGTAAATCTTCGTTGCTTCGATGCTTACATGAAGGAAAAAATATTTCCCTCTTAGCTTCACGCTGCACGTGTCAGGGTAGATAGACAAAACTTGATAACCTAGTGTTAAGACACTCCGTTTCGTTCGTACATCGTGCCGAGTTTGAGGTACTGCGCAATGAGTAGTGGAACTCAACGCCGTGCTTTTTACCACAGCAAAGAAACGAAACTTCAAATATACAAATTTAATTTGAAAATAATAAATATTTCATTTCCTTAAGTGGAGATCGAACCCACAACCTGTCGGTTACGGTCATACTCTAGTTATTTGCATACTGTGATAACACAAAAAGAAGTGTTAAAACATGATTTTCAACAATATTAATAAAAATAACCTGGAAGAAATAGAAAAGAGTGTTTGAAACATAAGTAAATGCTAAGAGACAAGCATTTATAAAAAAAAACATACAAAATCTTTCTTTTTTTGCTAATTTGACAAACACATTATATTACTGCAGTATTACATGTAAAAAAAATAATTCATTTTGTGTAAAATTAGAACAAGCACACATCTTCAATTACTTTCACATCATTTATAAGTATATTAATATAATATATACAACTTACTCTTTCCATGGCTTCTCCCAACATATGGGCAGATGAGTGCCAAAATACCGCTTGAGCATCTGTATTGTCCCATCGGAGGAGCTCCAACTTGCAGTCACCTTCTAAAGGTCGATCGAGGTCCCATAGTACATTGTTCACTCGAGCCACTATGGTAGAATCAGCTAGGCCTTGGCTGTAAAGATTATTACATATCAAAAATCTAATTAGATTTCCATTACATAAACAAAACAAAAAAACAGAACTTTTCTTTTTTGTCTGTCTGTCCGACTATATATTTATTAATTTCACACCTTCTTTAACATATAAATAACAGTTTATAGAAGAGTTGAGGTCTGTCATGGTGCAGCAGCACAAGCGTGTGGCTGTAACCAACTGGTTGTGGGTTCGATCCCCACTCGAGGAAATGAAATATTTAATATTTCATTTCTTCGCTCTGATACATGGCATAACGCAGCATTTAGTTCAGCCACTCAACACGCAATGTTTTCAAATTTGGCGGAAAGTGGGGAATGGAAATGGAATGGAGTGTCTTATTACTAGGTTCCCAAGTTTTCTGCCCAATTATGAGATATTACATTTTGGATGGTAGATCTCAGCACTACAATAAAAAAAAAAAAATAACTCATATCCCAAAGTTGATATTGAACCCACAAACAGTAATATGCTATACTACTGCACCATGACAGCCTTAATTACTAGTTTTATTTAAAAAAAAAACATTTTTAAGGCAGAATATGTTATTACAATAGACATTTTGACACAAAAAAAAATATAGGTCACACATAATATATTATGTCGTCACTAATTGTGTTTGATAAGAGCGGCCAAAAGTTTATCAGCAACATAATTAAGTTGGCCTTCAACGACTTCCTCGGTTTTACCTTCCTAACCCATAAGCATGCAAATTGGGGATTTTGGGAAAATCATTGTTATTATTCACATATTGGAAACAACAGTTAAAACACACTAGTGCCATATTATTACTTAATTTTTGACACATTGTGTTATTTGGCGGAGTTCTACCCCACTTTTTGTCTATGACAGCAGGTAGTCAATAATAATATAAATCATTCTTTTACTCGTAGAGGAAACATAAACAACTTTTTTAAGTTTTTTTAAATTCATAGTTATATATACGGTTATAAAAATTAAAAAAATACATTAGTTTATGATGTTTAAAGTCAGGCTCAGGTGACTAATAATCAGTTTGATACTGATTTACCCTGACAGTTAGTATAATACTGATTTTCCTAACACAATAATGTTGTATTCAAATTTAACGATCGCTAATTTAAACAATAGTTACATTATACAAACTGTAACTGAAGCTATTTAAATATGAAATATGATATCTATAAATGAATACTTACTATTCACTCCAAAACTCGCTTGTTAGCAAATAAATAAGGTGTCAATTTATTTAAAATTGCCAATAAAATTGTGTATTATAGCAATAAAAGCATATACAAAAATAAAAGAAAAGTATGAAATATGTTTTGTGGTGCAAAATTTAACTGTGTTTAACAGTTTAAAGTTGTGTATGTCAAAGTTATATACTTGTCAGCTGTAATAAAATGGAGCTTTGGTGGTGATAGTGATTTAGATTTTATTTTTTGTTAATAAAAAATAATATATATATATATATTATTAGTACAAAAAAAAATATTTTTTCTAAATATTAAGCAAACCACTATACACACAAAAACCAAACTAAAAAATGGCTATTTCAAGCTTTTTGCACAAAAAATGCATAGAAATGTTAATTTATTACCTTATTCCCTTTGCAACGTCGTATGGAGTGGTCTTCCAAGCTTTGGCTTCAACGGTTTTGCCATCAGGCAACGTCACTACAATACTCAATTCCGGTTTAGATGCCATCTGTTCATCATACTGAGCTTTATATTTGTCCCATAGATCTAATCGCCTTTGTATGTACTCAGGCCACGGGTTCAATTCCGCAACGCCCCCACCACTACTACTGGACTCTTCCTTTTTCTTCTTTTCCTTCATTGCTTTTTTTTGTGACTGTAAGTTAAAAATGACCGTTTAGTTATTTTTTAATTCACAACAACAAATATTTATGTTTTGAATGTAAGTGAAAATGATGTAACACGATTTTAAATTACATTATGTCAATATTATTTGATGACGACGACTAGAATAAAAGGTTATATGAATAACTAATCTTACATTTAAAATATATTTACACCGTATAGGGCAAAAATTATCACTTAGAAATTAAAAGTTATATATTAGTCAGGAAAACCGGCAGCATATGTAAATCTATTGATTTCAGGGATTATGAATCATTCCACTTTGTGATGAAATCCTACGAACCCATGTGGCGTAGCCTTTGAAGCGAACCACGCAGATTCTACGCAATTTGAACAACTGTATCATCTTTTAAGTTTTAATTTAACAAATAACGTAAAAAATTAATATTGTGCTCAAAATCCTGCCTTTTCGTTAATATTTAGATCTTGAATTCCTTCTGCAGCCGCGTCGCCCATGTTGTCGCTGGCTCACTTGACAGTTGACAATTTACAGTTATGATATCAGTGTGGCGAACTTAAAAATTATTACCAGCGCAAAAAATAAAGGTTTTTATCTAAAATGGTGCTTCAATTTTAAAAAAAGGAAAAATATTTCATTTTGGCAGTCTTTATACAAAAAACCCTATAATAATAAGCGTATTTAATGAATTAATATTCAAAAATATAAACATAACAATATTTACTGGTCTATATATTTCCACCCATGCAATTTCCATCCAATTATAATTAAAAATTCTAAGTTAACATCAAAAAGATAAAAACACGTTGTCATTATTATAAGAATTGGGAAATTATTATTATTTTTTTTTCTTTACAGCTTCACGCTGTATCCCGCACTAGGCAGGGTAGGCAGAGGGAACGGAAGTGAAACCTAGTGTAATGACACTCCGTTCCACTTCCGTTCCCCACTTTCCGCCGAATTTGAGGCATTGCGTGTTGAGTGGCGGAACTCAACGCTGCGCTTTGCCTTATTACCAGAGCGAAGAAATGAAACATTAAATATTTAAATTGAAAGTATTAAATATTTCATTTCCTCGACTGGGGATCGAACCCAGAATCTGTCGGTTACAGTCACACTCTTGTGCCGCTGCGCCACGACAGGCCTCTTATGATTAGGAAATTAAGTTTTTCTAAATATGTTGATCAATTAGGAACTAGGAAATTTGGAATTATTTACGTTTGTATATTATACTATGGCGCTATTGTTATGTTGGAATATTTTTATTTATTATGAAATTACATTATAAAAAATAAATAAGTACCTATTTATGTATGAGTAAAACTACTTCTTCTTTACGGTTCTGTTCATACGTTTTTTATTTTAAATTTTACATATTTCCTTTAGCGAATAAAGAGCAAAAGCATCAATTTACAACATAGGTATTATATGTTTTATTACAACAATAAAAATATTCACCGCTCACAAATTACGTGAATTTTAAATATTAAGTTCAAAAAAATTGCTACAATTTATTTTCTAAATTAGCTTAAAGTTTAATTTTAATGTATAAATATTGTCTCAAAAAAATGATAATGTTATTAGACAAGAAAGTTGAATTGAGGCCTGTCGTGGCGCAGCGGCACAAGCGTGTGACTGTAACCAACAGGTTCTGGGTTCGATCCCCAGTCGAGGAAATGAAATATTTAATATTTTCAATTTAAATATTTAATGTTTCATTTCTTTGCTCTGGTAATAAGGCAAAGCGTGGCGCTGAGTTCCGCCACTCAACACGCAATGCCTCAAATTCGGCGGAAATTGGGGAACGGAAGTGGAACGGAGTGTCTTAACACTAGGTTCCCGGGTTCCCTCTGCTTACCCGGCCTCGTGCGGGATACAGCGTGAACCTAAAGAAAAATAATTGGAATGAATAAGATCGTTGATTTTCACTATTATTACACATTTTAAATGAAACAAATTCAAACGGATTAATCGTGTATATTGATTTTTTTTATTTATAAGACACGGCAAGCGAGCGTACGGGTCACCTGATGGTAAGTGATGACCGTCGCCCACGGCCCCGTGTAACTCCAGAGGAGCTACAAGAGCGTCGCCGGTCCTTAAAATGGATGGGCACCGGGGCCCGGTATTGTGATTTTTTATATACTTTCGGATACACTGACGCATAAACTGGCTTAGCACTATGCGATAGTACTTTCTTCACTGCGTAGCCACACACTGTCTTGTGTCAGGGATTCTTACCATTTTGTTAGTTCAGTTAGCTAGCATGAAATTTTGAGGAGATTTAGATTTGGAGTCACAGTTCACAATCCCGATGCAATCCTTAATAGGTATACTGGTGAAATACCTATTAAGGATTGCATCGGGATTGTCAAGTGGACGCGAAAGAAGAACATATCTATAGAATATCCATGAACATGATATATATACATGGAGGACTTCGAGGAGATAGCTCTTAGCTCTGCACCATGCCTACCTAGGATGTATAAGCGGTATGTAGCTAGATGATACTTTCACAATTTTACCTACGGACAATGTTTACGTATTCCTAAACCACCTCAATTCTAATAATAATTACATTCAGGTCATACGGTATAATTACAGGCAAATAATTCTTTAGCTTCCATTGATGTTTTAGTCATATAGAATTCTAAATGCACAATAGGTCACACAGTATGTAGGAAACCCACACACATCAATAGATACCTCAATGGATTCACAAGCTGATCAAGTTCTCTGAATTCCTGCGATGCCAGAAGATGACTGTGGGTCGCCACAGTAAAAAGGCAGATGACTCTTTTACCATACGTAAAGAGGGTTGCAGACAGGATTAGTAACATTTTAAAAAGAGTTTCTATTAAAACAATATTCAAAGCCTAATAACAAAAGTGAGCCAATTCTTGAAACCAGTGAAAAGTAATATTCCTTTGCATTGTGCCGGTGTACACAAACTTGATAATGACTGTAGCTTATCATATGTATATTGGTCAGGCAAAGAGAAGCACACATTTTCTCAAAATCAGTAGTATATGAGCAAACAGTAAATAAATCCAACCACTACATCAGGCCAAACCCCACATCCTAGCTAGGTAAAACAGATTTATCTCTAGAACGATCCGTGAGCTATTGAAATATAAAAACATCCTTATTTCAATAGATAAAATGGTTGGAAACATTCTACCATTCAGTCGCAAATCCACTACATAAGAAGAGGACAAAGTACAGTAAGCTCATTCTGCAATTAATCAAGGGCAAGGGACTAAGAAATCGCTGATATAATAATTATGACAATACGAATGTAACGAATACAATACAAACGAATACAGACGAATGCCACACATGAATGTAAAAAGTTGGAATCGTCAGATTTCTAAAAATGCTTAAAATTTTAAATAAATTAGTTTCAATTAAAATAATTCAAATAAGTAAATAGACTAGTCCAATTCAAGCGGGTGAAGCCGGAGGCGGTCGCCAAATATCATTTATATTCTTCGAATTATCTTTATGATAGTGTCCTTATGTATGCAATTTTTTACTGTAGGGTTTTTTTTTAGCTTCACGCTGTATCCCGCACGAGGCAGGGTAGGCAGAGGGAACCCGGGAACCTAGTGTTATGACATTCCGTTCCACTTCCGTTCCCCACTTTCCGTATTGCGTGGCGGAACTCAACGCCGCGCTTTGCCTTATTACCAGAGCAAAGAAATGAAACGTTAAATATTTAAATTGAAAATATTAAATAATTAATTTAAAATTTAATATAGGATAAGTTAAAATAATGTTTTGATTATTGAATAAATGAAATACAAGTATAGTGTTTGAGATATTTATTAAAACATTCTAAGTTAATGCATAAATTTAAATTCCCCGATAAGGCGCAGGGGCAAATTCTGCTACGTTCAACATCTTTATGTGTTTTCTAAATAATTATTTTTATTTTTTAAATGTGAAATAAAACTTTAAAGATTATGAAAATTTTTAAGCGAATTACTAACATTTACACCTTTTTTCTAAAGATAGATACATATATTAGGTTGCAATATAAATACAATATTTGATTTTTATTATTAAAAGTTTCAATTTTATTTTGAATTATTATGTCGAAAAACATGGCGATCCGAATATTTTAACCTAAAATGAAGAAAAAAAATATTCCGGTATATATTTAGTTTCATGCTAATTAAGATAATAAATAAAATTAATGATATTGTTATGAGGCTTATCGTGGCGTAGGGGCACAAGTGTGTGACTGTAACCGACAGGTTCTGTGTTGGACTCGAAAAAAGGAAATAATGAATGTTTTTATTTCTTCGCTCTGATAAGAAGGCAAAGCGCGGCGTTGAATTTCGCTACTCAACACGCAATTCTTCAAGTCTTAACATTAGGCTCTCAAGTTCCACCTGCCTATCCTGTCATGTAATGGATATAGCGTAAAACTGAAAAAAAAAATCAACATAAGCTATATTATAACAATATTCTAATAATATTTGGTAAATATTAGGTAATTAAAGTTCCTATCGGTCCTATGTTAAGTCCGTTTAAAAAGCTTCCAATTTCATATTATTACTGCTTTAGCTTCACGCGAGGCCACCATAGTTTTATTAGGGTAAGACACCTTTTTATTTTTTTATAAATATAAATTTTAATTGATCTCTACTCTAATACCTATAAGCCATTACTAAAATATCTTTGATTTTCGCAATTATTATATATTTTAAGTAAAACTAATTTAACCGGATTAATCGCGTATCGCGTATATTCAATTATAAATACGTTAAATATTTTTGGAAATCCGACGTCTCGAAGATTTTCAGTAGTCCATGGTCACGGGTAGACCCGTAGAGGTCTCTCCAAAAGCGCTAATAATTTAATATACGAGATAAATGCAATTGAATTTGTTTCATTTCAAAAATGAGCCAATGCTTCTTATAAAGTAAACAAAAAATATTTACGTTTCTAACTTTCCAAAATTTTCATAAAATCGAAAATAATCATCCTTGATCTACAGGATATAAAAGAAAAAAAGGAAGAGACGCATGAAAAATATATTTAAATAATGTGTTTGCTGTTTTTATATTGATTAATAGAATTTTTAGAAAGTGATGCGTCTATCCTTATAGGGCGTAAATCCTAGTTTTACCCTACAGAGAATGAAGCAAAAACACTGCACACATGCTTTTAATATAAGAATTTGGACAACAAACTATAAATATTATAAATAAATTGATATTGACAACTTACTTTTCGTGTATAATTTCCAAAATAAGTATCAAAACAGAAATGCCAATGCCAATCAACATGAATATCAAAATTGGTCGAATATTCAAAAGGCTGACGCTAGTAAACGAAGATATATTATTGGAACAGCGAGGTTTTCTAACATTTATTCTTCTGTTTACAGCCACCTGGATACCAGATTCGTGGATACGCTTAAAACTAAAAAGATAGAAGACATTTTTTATTTCAGCTCTACACTGTATCCCGCACACTACAGGCAAAGGTGAAAATCTACTGGTAAGACACTCCGTTCAGTCTTCGTCACTTATTCTTCTATCATATAATTGATCATAGCGTTTGGCGCTCCGTTCTCTCTGCCTACCCCGCTAGGGATATAGTGTGATTCTAATTAAGTAAGTATATCACATAATTCTTTCCATCTCATCGTCATTTTATTTTCTATATTTAATCTTAACTACTAAATATTGATGGATTTATAGATGTGGCAGGACAACAATATGATGAGTAATAAGTGAAATTAAAAGTAAAGTAACAATGATTATCGAAATATCAATGCATAGTGGTAGATGATAATATTAATAAAGACAATAGGACATCAAAGAAGAAGACATATATGAAGAGGTTGATGACGGTGGACGAGGCAAAGGAGGCATGCACAGACTGTAGCGTTTGACGCTATGGATAAAGCTTTAAGTGAAAAAATAAAAACAACAAAAAAATATAATAAAATATTATTAGAAATTAATAGTTGGCAACAATAACTTACGCAACTCGGAGTAACTCTAAATAAGGGGAGTGTTTGTTTACTGGTACGAACGGATAAACAACGTTCATGAAGTCCACTTCGACTAAATCACATTTCTCCGTCTCCAAGAAAGTTTCTTCAACGCGACGGTAAAATTGAGAAGTCAGTACATGGATAGCAAAGAGACCCTATAATTAGATGTAATATTTTTAAGACAATACTGCCTTTATATAAGTTAACAAAATATGACAGGACCTAATTATGAAGAAAATAATTGGTTTGTTCCTATTAAGACACTTCCTGTTTCTCACATTGCTCCTTCCGGCTATCTAAAAGTAAACGATTGTAGTAAATTTTTGTCCCCTAATGTGGAAAAGCTCTGGCGGTGTTGAGTTAATCTCAACTTTGCCACTCTACAGAATTCGGTCGGAAATTTAAGAATTGATTACATTAGATTATATCCACTTATCCTGCTATATAAACGATACAGCATATTGCACGAAGCTTTTTACTTATTTTCTATTGTATGTTGGTAGGAAACATGTATATATGATACCTTTCGAACTCTTTCAACGCCTTCATTCAAATCGTAGAAGTGAGCTTTTCCTTTATCCGGTTGTATTTTCTTGTAAATTTTGCGTCTCACTGCATCCTTACCAGCCTACAAACATGGAATTTAAAACGATGGTTACGACAGCGCAACATTTATCCTTTATCAACATTGGCAATAAACACTTATTGTTTAAACACTCCGTTTTTCGCTTCGCCGGCAAATTCTAGGCGTAACAAGTATGGGAGAGTGACGGACGGCTTTGTCTCAATTAAAGTAACTTGAAATTTTATTTAGTAATTCTAATTTTTACACCTGAACACAAAAAGAAGGGGTTTATAAGATGACCTGTATGTCAGGGGCATCTCATGCGTCTCGCTGGCCCTTTAGGAACCTATTTATTCCCCTCTTGAAGAACCTTTAGATTTATGAAGGAAAAGTGAGTGGTAAGAAAGGGTAAGAGAGGGAGGGGGAGACCTCGGTTGACCTTCGAAAACACAGTATCGACGATACTGGAGGAAGGTCACGTAAAAAGCATGAGGACCCCCCGGAGGGCGTGTATGAAGAGGTTGATGACAGTGGACGAGGCGAAAGAGGTATGCCGAGACCGTAGCGTTTGCCGCTCCGTTCTCGCTGCCTACCCCGCTAGGAATATAGCGTGAAGCTAAGTTGAAGAACCTCATATTGTAGCTACAGGGAAAACTTCGGCAGAAGGCTCATTCCACAATCGGATGGTTCGTAGGTAGAAATTCCTCTAAACCGAGCTGTGCGGTTCCAATATAGAATGGTATCGCCCTCAACGTCTGGTATTCTTGTAGGAGAATATATCAGTTGTGAAAAACAATAAGCCATGGAAAAATCGGAAACACACCTCCCCTTGAAGTCAGTGGACCGAGAACCAAGCTATTCAGCGTGATGGGTGTTAAAATCTTCTAAATCACGTTAATATCTCCTAAAATCACTGTTACGTATACACAAGCGTATAACTGTAACCGACAGGTTCTGGGTTCGATCCCCAGTCGAGGAAATAAAATATTTAATATTTTCAATTTAAATGTTTAATGTTTCATTTCTTCGCTCTGGTAATAAGGCAAAGCGCGGCGTTGAGTTCTGCCACTCAACACGCAATGCCTCAAATTCGGCGGAAAGTGGGGAACGGAAATGGAACGGATTGTCTTAACACTAGGTTCCCGGGTTCCCTCTGCCTACCCTGCCTCGTGCGGGATACAGCGTGAAGCTGAGAGAGTGAGTATTTATATACCTTTAGTATAAAATGATTATAGTCCACTTCCAACCCAGCCAGGGTTATCTTAGAATTGGCCAGCTGTTCCAGAGTTCTTATGGAAGTCGACGGTGCTTGAAGAAGTACAACAATATTGGCAGAGTATGCAACATACAATGCCATTTGCGCTGTAAATATTACCCATAACATAATACGACCTGAAAAAAGTGTATAAAATTGATAAATTTAAGAATTAAATAAGTGATCAAGTGCAAGTGAGACTCGCCCATTACGAGTTCTATTCTATAAACGTGCGTATTTTTGCATCAGTTAACATAAGCTTGATTTTTGTTATTTATGCAACTACTATAATTTCAGTTTGATATCTTTACGTAGTCTTGCAATGAACGGTCTTGACAAACGGATATGCAGATAAAAATGTTATCCATAAGAGTATATGTCATAGGTTTTCTTTTTTATCATTTGAGGGACGGAATTTAAAAAAAATATCAATACTTCCATACTAATATTTTACAGCTGTTCAGCTGTAAAACTGCATAAATACATTTGTTTATATTTGTTATTTTTAGCATCCAGTAAGTTTTTTTGTTTAAAAATTTGCATCATTCAAATATTTTGATTGATTTTCCAACTTTTCAAATGAACGGACTAAAAGATTGCCTAAAATCAGCTTTCGGAGTTTTAATATCATTGATCACCCCCGACCATTGGCCAACATTCTTTTTATATGAGATTAAAGCGTTCAACCAAGCGGACTCTTCAGTTTGCTTGGTTGAATGCTTCCTAAGAAGAAATTCCTTCCTAAGAAGTAATTCCTGTTTTCAATTGTTTCGATGTGCATCCTTAAACTTTACGTTTTAGAACCGGCCTCTTATAGTGTTTTAAGTATTGAATATTTAAGTAATGGTAAAAGTATAAACCTGCTAATTTCTTGGGCTCTTTAGAACAGCCCTGTTGACTTAAAGCACTCATAGTTAACAGCATTGCGTCTCCAATACTTCCATCTAATTGTGTTTGATTCTTAAACATAAATGTCAATGAATATAATTTGAGGCCTGTCGTGGCGCAGCGGCACAAGAGTGTGACTGTAACCGACAGGTTCTGGGTTCGATCCCCAGTCGAGGAAATGAAATATTTAATATTTTTCAATTTAAATATTTAATGTTTCATTTCTTTGCTTTGGTAATAAGGCAAAGCGCGGCGTTGAGTTCCGCCCCTCAACACGCAATGCCTCAAATTCGGCGGAAAGTGGGGAAAGGAAGTGGAACGGAGTGTCATAACACTAGGTTCCACTTCCGTTCCCTCTGCCTACCCTGCCTAGTGCGGGATACAGCGTGAAGCTGAAAAAAAAATAATAATTATAAATTTTCGACAATGAATAGCTACTAAAACTACGCTACTAAAATAATATTAATACATTACATTATTAATGAATGCCTATAAACATAGCCTAAATATAAAGATACTAAACTTAAATTTAAAAAGCGTATAAAAGTTGTAACAAACGTATAAGAATTTCGACGGAGCTTGGTGAGAACGAATGGCTTAGTTGGTCAGAGCGCTGAAACGGTATTCCAGAGGCGCGGGTTCAAATCCTGCTTCGTTCAAAATTTTTATACGCTTTTTAAATTTAAGTTTAGTATTTTCTGTCCTAAGTGTGGAATAACACTTTAAAACATAGTAAAAATATTAAATATAAAGATGTTAATTTTTTTAACCCTCAATATAAAAGTTTGACCCGTAAAGACTGCACAGTTGCACCAGTCTGTGCGTCAGTCAGTGTGTCTGTGGCATTATAGTTCCCGAACCGAACCTATATGAGTCCGGTTATTTAATCAAAAAAAATGCATAGAATAAATAGGAAGAGAAACAGCAGAGGAGGGCTGTTTGTCGTGGTGTTTCTTTGCTATTTTTTATAAAAATTTGATTAGCAGCTTAAGAGCTACATTTATAAGGTTGGTGGTGGTGTCTTACATTTATAAGGTTGGTGTTTTACCAAGTAAATGATATTCTTAAACCTTAAGTAAAAAATAACAATTAAATGCAATAAAGAGTATATATAAAAAAGTATTAAATGAAGTGTTTACCGTGCCAATCTTTACAGATTCCCATTTCGAAGCCAACAAAATAGTCAGAGTGGAACCGATTATTGTAATAATCAAAGTGATCCAAACATTAACAGAGAATGGTAACGTAAATATATTTGCAGCATACGATAAAGGTGGCTGTCGGAAAATAAATTTTACATGAAATTTGGCTATTGCATCTGTGAATACGACTACACTCAAACGTTCTGTACTGGCCATGCAGTTTGTACCTGTAAAAGAAAAAGGTAAGAAATAAGAAAACATTTTTTTGTTATTGTAAGTCTAATAAATAACAGATTCAACAAAAATATGACGAGGGAAAAGATATTTAAAGAAGTGTTGCTAGTTGGTACTTAGTCACAAAAATAAATATTAAGCATTTAAATTGATACTACAAATAGAATTACATAAAATATATCTGTATATATTTGTATTTTAGCAAGTTTTTAAATGAACGAACTATAAAGGTTACCTAAATCAGCTTTTCCAGTTTTAATATCATTGATCATTCCCGACCACTGGCCATTATTTTTGTATCCCCATCTGTGGCTGAATATGTAACGTGGTGTAGCGTTGAGCATTTGGAATGCAGTATGAACATTAATCCAAGACATCTTAGCCATAGGGTCGAAATGAAGCTCTCTATTGTTAAAAATGGAGAAACTGTTTAGTATTTCGTATATTTATTGTGAGGATGATATCACGTTGTAGGGTAAGAAGGGCTCAGAGCAGTGCTTGGAACTTGCGATTCAAGTGTACGTTTTAATAAAACGCGTGTCACTACTCACTCTTCCATCACAGGAAATTCAAAGTAATAATAAATGAGTTGAAGAAAAAAGATATTAGTTTTTAGGTAGGATTAGACGGAGGTCTAATTTAATTACTAAATTAAGGTGCGGTCGTTGTGGTTTTGTATAAAGGCAAAGAAATTCACAGATAAACTGCAAGATATAGGCTATCAGTTGGATTCACTTGGGTACTAAAATATATGCTAAGATATTAGCGAGAAGAATGCAAGAGTGAGTCAAAAAACTGTTGTGAGATGTCCAAGGAGACTTTAGATCTAGAAGAGGGTGTATGGATCAGATCTTTTCCCTCCATGCGGAGTAAACATTTTTAGCCGCAAAACTATAAAGTTTTCTGTGCTTTGTTTTCGAAAAAGGAGTTTGATAGGGTTGTGAAAAACAGATTATGGAAGATACTACACCGATATAATGGAAGCAGGCACTCAGCCTGCCTGCGTATAGAAGCTGGCATGTCACTTTAGCTTGACATCCAATAGGATGTTAAACAAGGTACCGCCATGTCGTATCTTCAAGGATTTGAACAAAGTGACAAGGGAGAGATAGTACGTAAATTGCATATAAATTGCCTGATACAGTGCTTATTGCATCATCAGAAAGCGAATTATAGGCGTTGTGGCAAGGTAGCAGGAGCAGATGAAGTTACCGCCGAGATTGTGAAATATGGTGGGCAACACGTCATAGAACTGTTATGGCTTTTGTGCAATTTGCGCTGGAAGTCTAAATGCTGTGCTAGTTATTATGCCCTTGTTAAAGTCACAAATAATTGCGCAAACTTTAGATCTGTCAACCTATTTATATTGCGTATTATAACAGATTGTATATTTTTAAATCAAGATTATTATAAAAATGTATAAAGATTTACAGACGATCTTCTCTAAGCAAGTGATATTGCGTAGTATTGCTGTCCTGAATGACGTTGGCCATAGTTAGCGGATGGCCCATCACATTTTGTCGTCGCCTAAACAGTTCCCTGTGAGGTCTCGTCTCTATTAGTGTTCCGTTGTATACACCTCGAGGATTAGTATATGTAGGACCACTTGGAGACGGCTTGTGTACTAAAAACCATTTATTACTAAATATTTTTTTTATATAAAGTTCTAAAGGAGTAAGGGTTCATTTGCCGTAATGACAATTTAAAATATTTTTGATAAAGAGAGAATAATTATTGCGTAGGAGAGAATTATTAGTGATAATTTTTTACATAAAAGTCATTTGATAGCAGATATATATGACAAGTAAATTAAGATTTTTGGATATATGAACTAAACGTTACAATCATTTGTCAAAAAAATATGATTTTCACTTATTTAAAGTATCTATTCTTGTGCTTTTTATAAATTATAAAAAGCACATGAAAAAGGTACTTTAATATAAAATAAATAAGAAAATATTTTGCTAATAAGAAAATATCATTTGTTCTAGCCTAATCATAATAATTTATATGTAGTTAATTAAAAACTCTTACATTCACTCAATGTGTAAATATTTTGAACCCTCTCAGCAAATACAAAATCACTATCAGCTAATAACGGCAACTCCCATAGTGTAGATAAATTAAATATATTTGAATTTCTGTCATGCACTGCGAGCCACCGGTACGGAGCCCGAAGAAGTTTTGATACCTAAGTGTTTTGATAGTATATATAAGATTATGTTTTTATCAGCTTGGCAAGGTAGACGGAACGTGCAAACTTAATGTTAAGACACTGTTTCGTTCGCCTCATTTCGCCAAAATACTGGCATTGCGTTTGGAGTGATGTAACGCAACGTCGCGCTTAATCAGAAAATATTAAATATTTTGAGTTCTCGAGTGGGAATCGGATTCACAACCCGTCGAATTTACGGTCACACGCTTATTCCTCTGGCCTTGACACACTTCAAGGTTATATGAAAGATTATATGTACTATATATTACATTAGAGTTAATAAAAAAACTAAACTTAGTACTAATTATGTTAAAAAAAAAAACTAAAAATACGTTTATGTTTACTTATAGGCTGTCCAAGATTCCATCAGCCATATTCAATTATAAGATCAGCCCGATTGTACCATAGTATTATATCGTCATATATTCTACATATATGTAAGTACTTGCCAAGTTATAGGACAGGATAACTCCGTTTGATTCAATATAACCAATTTTTTTTCAGTCATTTTCTCGTCAATTATGTTATAAACTATATTCTCAAAGATATAAAAGTTTAATTGTTATATAAATTTGTAAATATCTTCTAATGATCGGTTGATAATTTTCAAGTAAAAACGTAAATATTAAATAATGGCCTTTCGCCACATCCTCTGCTATAAACTTCTTTAAACATGCCCTCCGGGAAGTCCTTATGCTTTTTCCGTGACCTCTAGTGTCGTAAACACTGTGTTTTGAAGATCAACCAAGATCTTCTACTACCTCTCTTACCGCTTACTTTTCCTTCACAAATAATTTTTGCTATTCTTCTATCACTCATATGCTCGACTTGGTTAAGCCGCTTGAGCTCGTTTTTTTTCATTTTGACCTTGATATCATCGCAGTACCAACCGTTCTGTGGATCTCTGCATATCCTACGCAGATATCGCATGTGACCAACATTCATTTTTCTTACATTCTTCTTTTGCAATATTCATGTTTTACTTCTATATAACAGCATCGGTACCAACACTACATTGTGTATTGGTACTGATGCTGTACCAAACGTGTAGCTGTGCCGACTTTTCGTCGTCCTATTAAGGCAGCTTAGTCAACTTTAATTCTGTTATTCCACAGTTATACCACATTCTACTGAACATACTTCCCAGTTATACCATGTTCTAATATTTTGTCCTTTCTTCATTTCTTTCAAATATCAGAACCATCGTTTTATTCGTATTCAGGCTTTTACCATTACTTTCACACCCTTCTTTCAGAGTTACCAATGCTTGTAACTCGATTTCTGATGATGCAATGATCATACATACGTGAGACCTACTCACATTGCCTTTACACTTTGTCTTACCGCTTTTTAAATACAAATTGAACAACCAGGCTGAGATGGCGCAACACTATTTAACGCTCAATTGGATTTCAAACAAAGACGGCATGGCAGGTCCTAGTCGCACGGATGCTGAGTGATATCTATAAAGAGATTTTACAGGCTGCAGCAAGGGTCCGCCCATAATTTCTTACTTAAAATCTGTCAACCCCTATTCCAAGTACACAAAATCACAGAAAACTAAACACAGTCCAATGGCTTGTGCAGTCTATATGTTTTGCGAATTTCCACCCCATCCGTTCAAATCACCAAATATAATATTTTTTTTTCATTCCCTTTAATACTACACTTCTAACAAGAAAACTCTTGTCTTCTCCAGCTTGAAGTGCACCTAAAGCAGCCTCAGGCTGATTCGTCGTATAGTCTGCCGCTGCGTTAATCAATCAAAAGGGCAATAACACCTACATATTGACTCCCTCGCTCGCCTTCTGTTACGCCCGAAATCGACCCATTTGCCAATAAATTACGCGTGTTCGTTTGGTTTTAATCAGATCTTTTCCATTTCTTACATTCATCTTTTCTTCCATGCCTTCTCTTACATTCTACAAACAGCTTTGTAGCTCCGTCTTCCATTTCCCACCGTTCCGAACATTGCGGGATTGGGTCGGTTCCCAACGCTGCATTTATCTCCACTTATCACAACATCACTAATATGCGTCGCCTTGGGGCATTGGGGTACTATCAGTGCGCGCTTGTTCGTTGTACATAATGATGATAAAATATTTGCCCTCGATAAAATATTTGCCCTCGGCGACCCTTTCAGAGGCTGAAAGGGTCGCCGAGGGCAAATATTTTATCATATACAGTATAAATAATAAATAATTTCTCTTCATTGAATTCTTACATTAAACACTTCTTCTGCGTAAGGGCAATCCAAATCAACATAAAATAGCAATGCGTGATCTTGTTTAGTAGAGATTTCTTGGAACTTTGTAGTTGCTCTAATACCAGCATTATTTAATTTTTTAAATAATGTAAATTTTTCAGCTGAAATAACATTTGAAGAGCTTAATATTCTTCTGCATATACAAAGATAGACAGAGAACCTAATATTGGAATAAATATTGAATTAATAAATATTGGTACTCAATTCCGCGCCTTTCCTTCTTCCTTAAGCTAGGAAATAAAAGTATTTTGGAAAATAATAACTTCTTTTTTCAAGTTGGAATCGATTTCTATTATTTATATTTTTTTGAATATCAGCAAAATTGTCAGCTTACCTTTGCCTCTAAGTCTATTAGGAAGTAGGGTTTGGTGAAGCAGCTGGTGAATTTTAATTTGTTTTAAGGGAATAATAAATGTTTAAAAATATAGCTATTTTTAAAAAATATTCAACTAGTTATGCCTCGTGCTCATATAACAATGCTTTGATAGGTGTGTTGGAACTTTGTAAGATATGATTTTCTTTATGTAAACCTAATAATTAACATAAAACCCACATTGGAATTAATAAAAAATGAATACTTACATAATTTCCAACATAAATTTGGAAAAATGACAAAAGTTGGTTTACGTTCATTATTTATGAACTCTTTGATAAAATTAACTTCATTATCATCTTTAGCTTGAATTAAAAACGTAAGAATTGGTAAAATAAATAAAGAAAACAGTTTCATGTTTTCTATCTGCCTTCACCTTCTATTTGTGTTAATTATATTTCGAAAATGATTTCTGAAATCGTTTATATATGCCCTTTATACTGAGGATACATTATGTAGTTATATTTATTTTGTCCGTAAGAAACAATTTTGGCTTAGTTGTCTGTCTAATAAATAACCGTTCTCCATAGTAGTATCTGTATACGAAATAGTTAATTAAACTAAATAAATTTGGTGGTTGGAATAGTTATAGTACATTTTTAGAACCGAAAGAAACCGTCCGCGTTTTCCTAGCTTTTCTCAATGGACAAAAAAATTAATGTCATCCTTTTTTTATATAATTGCTCTGTCTATCACAATAAAATTTTAAAGCGACTTATATTGATATATATTTCAAAAGCGCCTTTACCTCTACCTTAACAGCCACAACGCACCTGTAGCTGTAGCCTGGTGTTACACGGTGCCGTGGACGACGGTGATCACTCATCATCAGGTGCGCTCGTTTGCCTTCTTTTCCATAAAAAAAACTAAGTATAGGTATTTCTTTATTCTTGTGGAAAACTCAGTCATAGAATATTAAAATGGTAATTTTATAACTTAGAGGCTATTTAATGTACATTTTTTTTTCAATTTCACGCTTTATCCCGCTCATGGCGTGATAGGCAGAGGGAACTTGGGAACCTAGAGTTACGTAGTGGTGTATGAAGCGTGATAAGTAATGAAACTTGACGCCAGGCTTTGTCTTGTTATGATAACGAAGAAATGTAAACATTAAATATGTAATTCGAAAATATTAAATATTTCATTTCCTCAAGTGGGGATCGAATTCACAACTTGTTTCGTTTACTGTCACGCTCTTATCTCTGCGCCATGACAGGTCTAGGAGTAGTAAAATATATTTTAATATTTTCATTTCAAGTATCATATTCTTTAACAAAGACAGGATATGAAAATTAGTTGAAAATAAACACACGTTTAGTAAGAAAATTACTAATAATTACTTGCTTTCTAAGCTTTGTTTGGAAATCAGCTAAAATTATAGTTTCGGTGTGCATTCGGTTAATTATTCCTTTTATACTTAAAGCTGCTACATTTATGCACTTATTGGTACAGTGAGTAAAGTTACTGTGCTAAAAAAATCATGAGTTTGATTTCCGCGCAGAAATTTTATATTTATTGAAGAATTTAGGGAGGATAAGCGAAATTTTTAATATTTTATGACATTTCTATCTGGAGAGATCGCACTTAATGATAAGATCGTCTTTTATAGAATGTATTTGTAACTTTTTTAGCCTCCGACGATATAAGAGGAGTGTTGTAAGCTTGTCAATATGTTTGTAATATCTTATTTCCTAAACTGATCGATTTTAACCTTTTTTTTTATTTATAGGTAAAAAAAGGTTAAAGCTTAATCGTATGTATTCTTATGGACTAAAAGGTCGCGGGTTTTTTCTTAACGATCAGGGATACGGTCATATTAACATTTATGGGTAGTAGGACAGTTTCCTTATGTGAATGGACTTGGTCTACCTGATCTCACTGGTTCCGAACTCGAATTATGGAGCTTATACGAGGCTTTATTGTTGCGAAAAAAAAAAACCAACACGGAAATGGTAAGTTTTGGTACCTATGCAAAGTATAGCATTTCCGCGTGCGAGATACTATCCCATTATGCTCATTTATATTTCCAAATTCGTAACCACACCTCCCTGCGAAGTCAGTGCACCAAAAATTAAACCATTCGGTGTGATGGGCGTTAAAATATCTTAACATCACCAACTCCGCCAAAGGGCATTGCTCAAGGACTTTATCAGTCGTCGTCAATTGCAGGTGCTCAAAAAGTCGTTATATTTCCCTGTCACTGCTTGAGATTTTTATAGGCACGTGTATATTAAGGTGTGGCCACCGTAATCCAAGCGCACTAACAATAATCAAAAATTATGGAGACGGCAACAGTAGATATCCTCCTGAGCGAACAAGCATATACCGGCACGTCTCATAAACGCTCGAGCTAGTAGCCAGGGTAGCCCAGGTACGATGTCTTGCATGAAGTCCCCCGATCTTGCAATAGTCCACTTGCGTGAATTGTGTGAATATTCCGCTGCGCCATAGCTGCCATACGTTCATGCTAATTTATAAATTTAATCATGGCGTAATTTAGAAATGTGCAAGTGATGTAATAAGGGAGTGTCCGTATTTACAATAGTATATTAATTGTTTACACCAGTTATACAAAATCTCTGACTTTCCCATTATGCATTAATTCAACAAAAATGTTCTTGATAGTAAAATTAGTTATATTTTTTATATAATATGCATATGTGTTCTATGGTAAATAGTGTCTTAATACTAGGTTCCCAAGTTCCATTCTTACCCTGCCATGTGCGGAATATAGCGTGAAGCTGAGTGAGTGTTCTATGGTGTTTTTAAATTATAACTTCCTGATTTTAAAGAACTCTTTATAAGGTAAAAGTTTCTGCCCCGGAACCCAAGAATATATTTCGTTGATGTAGTCAATTTCAATCAGGTCACACTTCTTCACTGGATTCAATTCCATGTAGAAAACGAACAATCTCTGATTATATTGGAGCTGTAAACGATGAAATTCCTATCATCGCCAACAGTACGTCATGGCCAACCCTTCAACGGTGGCGCGATTCACGAGACCGTTTGATGAGAGCGACGACATTGCGATTTGCATTTATACTTGGTAAGTAAATAAATAATAAATTGAAATAAAAGTCGAGTACAAAATCGATCATCAGCTGTAATAAAATAAAAATAAATTATTTCCAATTAACGTCCATATATATCCGTTAGTGTGTTAGTAACATTTCTTCTTATAAATTATGGTAGTTATATTGAGTAGATCATTTTATTTTATTTGGCCCGTTATTATCTAATTATATAAAATGCTTTTGTGCACAAATGCTCAATGCTGTTGTCATGCGCCGCAGCAAGGACATTGCTTTTTCACAAATTAAAGCGTGTAATTCGCCAACCCGCGCGTCCGCGATTATTTCGGAGGTTCTATAGAAACAGGGCAAACACAACAAAATTCTAAAGGCATTCTTATATTGTACACTACGTGTACGTTACAAGCTCGACGCGTATAGTTTACCCACAGGCCACCTGAGTAAAACCATTGACAGAATACCCGAAATAGGGTCTTCTTCAGTACCACGCACAAACTTGCGTGCGATATTGCTTCGCTTTTTTCTAATGTCTTCATTATCGCCCTAGGTATCATTTATTATATGATCCAAGTACTTAAACTTATTAACTTTATTTAGTGAGGCCTGTCGTGGCGCAGCGGCACAAGAGTGTGACTGTAACCGACAGGTTCTGGGTTCGATCCCCAGTCGAGTAAATGAAATATTTAATGTTTTCAATTCAAATATTTAATGTTTCATTTCTTCGCTCTGGTAATAAGGCAAAGCGCGGCGTTGAGTTCCGCCACTCAACACCGAATGCCTCAAATTCGGCGGAAAGTGGGGAACGGAAGTGGAACGGAGTGTCATAACACTAAGTTTCACTTTCGTTCCCTCTGCCTACCCTGCCTAGTGCGGGATACAGCGTGAAGAAAAAAAAAATCTTTATTTAGTGATGATTCGTTTCGAATAATGGGCGGCACATGAGTTAGTGAACAGTCCCCAGCCTTTTATTAGCATTATACAACAAGCTATTTGCCACCGCACACGTTTCACAGACATTTATTAAATTTCTTAGGCCTCTAATCGATGGACTTAGCAAAAGTATGTCACCAGCGTAGCTTAAGTTGACAGTCAATGTATTATCCAACATTGATGGTGCGGATTTCCTCTACCAGATGATTCATAAAGAGGTTCAAAAAGGTAGGAGAGCTAAGCCCACCCTGCTTTACACCACACAAAACAGCATATTCTTATGACAAGGCCCCCTAACTTGATTTTTTTGGTGTTTATACCAAAATCTAAACAGTTGAATACATTCTGCCGGTACACCCGTATCCTCCAGCTCCTTCCACAGGAGCTCATGATTTACTAGAGCACGCGTATAACGGGCATTTCCTCTTAGTTATATTTGATAGCAAGCTTGAAAATAGCACATTCTGCAGAAACCCCCGACTTAAATTCAAACTGAGCATCATTAAGTTTCACATATATATATTTATATAAGATGGCCGCTAATCAAGCATTTTTGCAGCTGTAATTGCAAGTGATTTTTGTACTTACTCTTGTCAGATGTGTCATTCGTTTTAGTTTTAACAATAGGCACAATAATTGTACGCATTAGTGCTTCAGGTAAATGTATGTTCAGATAAAAAAATAAATGTTTTGCAAATATACGAGATAGGTGTCCCTCTGTACACTTAAAATGGCTAAATACTTAGGCCATCAAACCCAGGACACCTTTTCTTTTATATTAGTAATAGTTTTTCCTTCTTTGTCATATTAGTAATAGTTTTGTATATATATTTCTTAACAAACTTAACATATCTTCTAGATAAAATATTATTATTGTTACCTGATACCTACTTAAGATATGACTGCAAAGTGTTATTTGAAAATATTTGCAATAGCCTTTTTGTTTTTGCAGAACCGCATTCCGAGCCGGTATAGTTTTATATTTGTGACGATTAAAAAGTGCTTGCTAAAACCTATTTGAATAAAGAATATTTTGGATTTTGAATTTTTTGAATTATGGATAAGATAAGACAAACGAGCATTCCGGACACATTACCACGGGTGACGGTAAGTGACCACCGTCGCCAATGGCCCCACGTAGCAACAGAGGAGATACAGAAACGGTGCCGGCCTTTAAGGTGGACACCGGGGCCTGGTATTACCCAATGCGAAACACAGTGGCCGAAGCTACTACTTAACGCCAGTTTAAAATACTGGGGTAGTAATGATCCGATCGAGTCGGCCCATTCGTGTTGTTATTGCTGACAAAGTGACTTTCAGACACTAGAACAAGGGTAATCCTATTCTAAGTCGGAATCACAATCACAAAAACTATTACAGGCCAACCCCCAAATCTTCGCTAGAAAGAACAAATATCCCTAGAAGAATCCGCGAGGCTATTGAAATACAAAAACATTTTAATTTCAATAGAGAAGATGGTTGGAAACTTACTAACTCATGGGACCCACCCTTAAAAAAATTAAAGTCTCAAACTCACCACAACAGAGGACAAAAGACGTGAATCCTGGGCGTCAAATGAAACAATCAGTTAATATATTAATTTATTGTTTCATTTAAAGTATTTGAAAATAGTATATAGATAGATTCAATTTTGTTATTATTTTGTTCTGTTTCGTTTTCTTAAACTTTGTTTTTATTTAGCTTCACGTTTTAGCCCGCACTAGGCAGGGTAGGCGGAAGGAACTTGAGAACCTAGTGTTAAGACACTGCCACTCCGCGCCACTTCCGTTCCCCATCTTCCACCGAAGTGCCTCACAATGCAATGCCTCACGTTGCGTGTTGGGTGGCGGAACTCAACGCCGCCTTTTGCCTTGTGCCAGAGCGAAGAAATGAAAAAATAAATATTTAAATTGAAAATATTAATTGGGAATTGAAGCCACAACCTGCCCTTTACAGTCACACGCTTGTGCCGCTTCAACTTTGCTTATCATATGAAGTATTTTGTTAGGTTAATTAAATAAAACAAAAAAGGGTTTGCGATATTTATTAAAACATTCTAAAAAAAACATGTTTTTCTAAATATTTTTTTTTCTTAGTGTGAATTAGCTAATAACATAGGCACAAATCTTCCTCTAAGAGATGTATATGTCAGTATGCAATATAAATATATATAGTCTCCACGACACAGGAATCCTAGTGTGGAGGCTAGTAGCCTATGTATTTAAATTATTTCTTTCCGAACATTAAACATTATTTTTAATTATTATAAATTATTTTTAATTATTATTAATTGTTATCAATTATTATTAATTATTTTTAATTATTATTAATTGTTATCAATTATTATTAATTATTTTTAATTATTATTAATTATGAGGCCTATCGTGGCGCAGCGGCACAAGAGTGTGACTGTAACCGACAGGTTCTGGGTTCAATCCCCAGTCGAGGAAATGAAATATTTAATATTTTCAATTTAAATATTTAATGTTTCATTTCTTTGCTTTGGTAATAAGGCAAAGCGCGGCGTTGAGTACCGCCACTCAACACGCAATGCCTCAAATTCGGCGGAAAGTGGGGAACGAAAGTAAATCGGAGTGTTTCACTTCCATTCCCTCTGCCTACCCTGCCTAGTGCGGGATACAGCGTGAAGCTGAAAAAAAAAAAAAAAATTAATTATGTTTAATTATTATTAATTATTTTTAATTATTATTAACTATTTTTAATTATTATTTATTATTTTGAGTAATTATTAAGTATTTTTTATTATTATTCATTATTTTTAATTATCATTATGTTTTTTAAAACATCTCAGGTGATACCTGGTAATACTATGAACCAGCACTGATATGTGCCCAGTGCTGGATCAAGTCTGGGTGGGTAAATTCAGATAAATTAAGGATATCCTTAACAAATTGATATTTATATAGAAACTATTGTGACATAATCCATTTTGCATACTCTTTTGATTTCTTCTTGTAATACTGTATATTTACGTATTTTCTCACTTATCGTTGTTTGTAATTAATTATCATTATTAAATAAAATATTTAATTTTTATTTTTAAGAGTTTCAATTTTATGTTGAATTATAATAACACGTCGATCCGAGTTTGTTAACCTAAAATTAAGAAAAAAAATATTTTCATTATGTGTTAATACCAATTAAGATGAAAAATTAAAATTAAGGAAATATATATATATTTTCATATTTAAAGATATAATTTTAAGGTTTCTCGTGGCGCAGGGGCAATATTGGGTCTGTAAACGCCACTGATAATGGGTTCGATCTTCACTCGAGATAAGGAAATATTCAATGTTTTTTTTTCTTCGCTCTGGTAAGAAGGCAAAGCGCGGCGTTGAGTTCCGCCACTCAATACGCAATACCTCAAGTTTTAATATTGGGTTTCTAATTTTCCTCTGTGTACCCTGCCATGTGCGGGATACAGTGTGAAGCTAGAAAAATAAAGATATAGTTTTTAATATATAAAAACTGATAAACATTACGTAAGTAAAGTACCTGTTGGCACTATGTTAAGTTCGACTAAAAAGCTTCCAATTACATATAATTACCACGTAATTTACGAGGTGGCAATTATATTTTGTGGCTTAACGCGAGGCCAGTACATAATATATATACATACACAGTATCCTAATAAACGTTAAAAAAATACTATTGATCTCTTAAGTCTGTTCTTATTGCGTCAATAAATAAAAATATAAAATAAAATATAATAATAAAAATATAAAACATTACTATTCACTTTAAAGTAAGTAGGTAATAAAAGTTTATGTTTAACGTTAGAGAGAATGAAGCAAAAAACTATATAGTTAAATTATATTGTATTTTTATTATATTTATTTATTTCAGCTTCACGCTGTATCCCGCACGAGGCAGGGTAGGCAGAGGGAACCCGGAAAGCTAGTGTTAAGACACTCCGTTCCATTTCCGTTCCCCACTATCCGCCGAATTTGATGCATTGCGTGTTGAGTGGCGGAACTCAACACCGCGCTTTGCCTTATTACCAGAGCGAAGAATTGAAACATTAAATATTTAAATTGAAAATATTAAATATTTCATTTCCTCGAGTGGGGATCGAACCCAGAACCTGTCGGTTACTGTCACACTCTTGTGCCGCTGCGCCACGACAGGCCTATATTTATTATATATTATATTTTATTATATAATAAAATAATATATTATTGTAATATAAATAACAACTTACTTTTCGTGTATAATTTCCAAAATAAGTATCAAAATCGAAATGCCAATGCCAATCAACAGGAATATCAAAACTGGTCGAATGTTCAAAAGGCTGACGCTACTAAATGAGGATCTTCTATCGAAACAGCGAGGTTTTCTAACATTTATTCGTCTGTCTACTGCCACCTGGATACCAGATTCATGAATACGCTTAAAACTAAAAAGAAAGAAGCTTTTTTCAGTGTGAGGCTGCATTTTTCCGCGCATCGAAGGTAAAGGGAATGTCAGAAATTAGAGTTAAGATACTCCGATCCGTTTCTTATATTCCGCCGTATTTGAGGCATTGCGAGTTGAGTGGCGGTACCCAACGTAAATATGATGTTTTTTTATTTCCTCAAGTGGGCATCAAACCCACAACCTGTCGCATTAACTGTAATATCAAATAATTCTTTCCATTGTTTCGTTATTTAATTTTCTATATTCAGTCTTAACTAATAAATGTTGTTTGGATAACGAACTATATGTAAACTTACGATGGTAATGGTAATATTAATATATAGTGGTAGATGGTAATATTTGTAAAGACAATAGAAAATTAAAGAAGGACGAGGTCTATATGAAGGTTAATGACAGTGGACGAGGTAAAAGAGGTATGCAGAGACTGTAGCGTTCGAAGCTAGGGATGGTTAAGCGAAAAAATAACAAGAAGCTAAAAAAATATAATGAAATATTATTAAAAATATTCATAGGTAACAATTACTTACGCAACTCGGAGCAATTCTACATAAGGGGAGTGCTTGTACACAGGCACGAACGGATGATCAATGTTCATGAAGTCCACTTCGACTAGATCACATTTCTCTGTCTCCAAAAAAGTTTCTTCAACGCGACGATACAATTGAGATGTCAGTATATGGATAGCAAAGAGACCCTATAATTAGATGCAATTTTTTTTTTTTAGCAACACTGTTTTTAAATATTGACAGCAAAATAATAATAGAGATACCCATGTCGTATCGACCTGGATATCCTGCCGTGGGTAGTCCAGTCCACAGATGTGTGGCGTGTGAAAGAAATCGCACAGTAGTGAAGCGTCACGTGTCCAGACAATGTGGATGGTAGTTACGTGTATGTTTGTTACGTACTGTGCATTTAGAAAATTCAGCGGCAGCTATATTTGTCTGTGTGATTTCGGCTTAGAATAGTATCACCCTAAACGAATAGTATCAGACTAAAGTACGTGTGGTAGAGTCACGTTGTCAACAATGACAACATGCATAGGCAGACTCGACCGGATCATTACTAACTCCTCCCTGGAATATGAAAACGACACTGAGAGAAAAACTACCCCAGGAGGGTACTAGCGCCTCTCCGATGTTGGAGAATCACGCCCTGAGTCTTCAAACACAGGCGGCCCATCGAATTCTGAGGAGGGCACAGTACCGCGCATTTTAAAAGGTAAACAAAGCGTATGTTCAATGGCAGCCCCTGCTACTCTCAACGTTGAATCTATCAACATTAGGGGCCTTCAAATCTGAATACCATCCACCACCATCTTGCGACGGCACACCCGGCCTTGTTATTTTTGACGGAAACCCAGATTGCCCGACCGAGCGACACAGTCAAAGAAGTCGGCACCTGTCCACCATCTGGCTCCGTGTGGACATGGACGATCGTGTCTGAATCTGCACATTCCTGTACAGGTCCCATAGTGGTAACGCAAAAACGGATCGGCTAATGGAGCACATGCAATCGGCTATCGACGATCCGCTCTCACAGAGAGACCCCCCGTCCTCACCACAGAGAATTCCCGAAAATTTTTGCAAGTGGATCACTTGCTTTCTCACTAGGCATATCATTTCTCATATAGCATCAAGGTCGCTATCGACGGTTTGTGCTCCAAATATATGCCCGTGAACGCCGGCGTCCCCCAAGGTTGCGTGCTGTCCCCTACGCTATTTCTTCTGCACATCAATGATATGTTGGAGGACTCTAACCACTAAAAAAAACCCATTTGTATTACCAGTTTTCGAGAAGACTCCCTTCCAAGCCGCACCCTGCACCAGTATGTTGGGTCTCAGCTTTTCGGTAGCCCAGGTTCAGCCTCATATGGAATACTGCTCTCACCTCTGGGCTGGTGCTGTATATTGCAGTATCAGCTTGAAATATTTGATCGCGTACAACCCAATTATCTGTAAGGGGCTTAACACTTTGGCTTTACGTAGAGACGTCTTCACTGTGCGTTCGCTACCGCTTTTATTACGGGGAGTATTCTGAAGAATTGTTTGACTTGGTACCTGCCGCCGAATTTTCTCCAGATTCGTGTGGCTCCTTGTGAAACTTCCATCTTACGGGACGTTCGTTATTAAGAAACTTCCTGTTCTTTACATTCCTCCTTTCGGTTATTTAAGCGCAAGCGATTGTTAAGAATTACATTCCCAATAATGGGATCAAGCTATCAGGTGTGTTAATTAAAAAATGGGTGCTCAAGTTTGAAAAGACAGGTTCAACAATGGATTTACCTCGATCTGGCCGGCCTAGAACGTCGAGGGACCCCAAAAACGTGGAGCGAGTAACATCGTCTGTTCGTGACCAACCTGGACTTTCAACTCGAAAGCGGTCTGCTGTCTATAACGTGCCAAGAACATAATTAAACAGCATTCTCAAGAAAGATTTACGTCTACACCCCTATAAAATTCACATAGTGCAGGAATTAACACCTCAGGACCATGCCACTAGGTTACAGTTTGCAAACGAAATGGTAGAGCGGTTCACCAGCTTTACAAGCATTTTTTTCTCAGACGAGACCCACTTCCACCTAAATGGGCACGTCAATAGAAAAAAATGTCGTTATTGGAGTGACAATAATCCAAAATTAAAGCATCAAAAACCCCTGCATTCACCCAAAGTCACAGTATGGGCTGCTTTATCAGCAAGAGGCATTATTGGTCCATACTTTTTTGAGGACTCAGGAGGACGTGCGGTTACGATGAATTCCGAGCAATATATCACAATGTTACAAAACTTTTTTGCTCCAGCGCTGCAGGATTTTACTGGTTTTAATCAACGCTCATGGTTTCAGCAAGATGGAGCCACTTCTCATACATGTAATGACTCGTTAAGGGCAGCTCGAGACATTTTCGGGCCAAAAGTGATATAACTGGCCGCCTCGTAGCCCTTATCTATCCCCTATGGATTTTTTTCTTTGGGGATATCTTAAGGCTAAAGTTTACGACACCAACCCAGTAACTCTTGACGAATTAAAGGATCGTATTCGCACAGAAATCCAAAACATCTCAACAGAAACATGTAAACCTGTTATCGAAAATTTCCGCTCTATATTGCAGCAATGCCAGAGTAATGAAGGATTGCATATGAATGATGTGATTTTTAAGAAATAAATACCACTTTTATTTACTATCGAAAACATTAAATAATTTTAATGGACTGTGATTAGTTTTTTTTAATCATCATTTCAAATTTAAACGGACTTTTGGTCCACCCTGTATATATATATAATAATACCTTTCGAACTCTTTCAACGCCTTCATTCAAATCGTAGAAGTGAGCTTTTCCTTTATCCGGTTCTATTTTCTTGTAAATTTTGCGTCTCACTGCATCCTTACCAGCCTACAAACGTAGAATATAATAAAATGATTATGATTAAGTAGCATTTACGCTGTTTTTAACATTGGCAATAAATTTATTGTTAAAACACTCAGTTTCCTCTTTTCTACCCAAATTCCAGACGGAAACTGGACGGCCGAGCGTGGCAACATCAGAACCTGATTAAATTAATCAATTGGAGTGTGGTTTTATAATCAAAGGCGTTTTCATTGTTGTGATTCTTAACTATGTTTTAAGAGGTTAAGAGCGACAAGAACATATACAGGTCGAGGCTATCCTATAATGTTTATTTCGGGTTGTTTATTTTATTTATATACCTTTAAAACAAAATGATTATAGTCCACCTCCAACGCAGCCAGGGTCATTTTAGAATTGGCTAGCTGTTCCAGAGTTCTTATGGAACTCGACGGTGCTTGAAGAAGTACAACAATATTGGCAGAGTATGCAGCATACAGTGCCATTAGTGCTGTAAATATTACCCATAACACAATACGACCTGGAAAAAATATATATTAAATTGATAAACCTTAAATATAAAAAAGTGATCAAGTATGAGTGAGACTGGCCTCGCGCACGATTAATTGACTTAAAATCTTCATTTTTTTCTTTGCAACACTATAGACCTGAATATTCTGTAATAATTTCAGTTTGATATATTTACACGATCTCGAGTTGTAATGTTTTGAAAGATGGACAAGCAGACAAAAATGTTATCTATAAGATAACAGGTAACAGGTTTTCCTTTTTATCATTTGAGGGACGGAACTCCAACCCATAATCTTAAATATTAAATTACGTTAATTGTGTCAACGCCCATCACTTATTTATTTTCAATTTAGCTTATAAGCATTTGAATGTTTAAGTAATGTTAAAAATAAATACACACCTGGTAATTTCTTGGGCTCTTTAGAAGAGCCCTGTTGACTTAAAGCACTCATAGTTACCAGCATTGCGTCTCCAATACTGCCATCTAATTGTGTTGGATTCTTCAACATAAAAAAGAATTAACATTAATATGCAACGGTGAATAAACAAAATACACTACCAAAATAATATTAAAGCATTACGTTGTGGATACCTAAGTATATACATAAACGGCGTCTCACAAGAAATTTTATATTTAGTTAATGGATAAAAAAAAGTAAGCCGTATATAGAAAAAAAAAGATTAATTACTAAAATACATTTCTTGGGTATTTATTTCTTAAAAATAAAATCTATTAAATATAGACCGTCGCGTTGGCGTTGTCTAACATCTCAAGATACCGTGTTACTCCACGGGTCCCTTCATCTTTAGAAAAAGTAAGAACCAATAATTCCTTGTGCAGACATCGTAGGCCATACGGTCACTTTAGGCGAATGTTAGGGGGTTTCTGATGTTTGCGTTTCGGATTCATTACACTCCAGTAATGGTAATCCTGCTTATTTACGTGGTCACTAAGAACAAAATGTAGGTAAGCGTTGAAAATCGTTCAATCACCTGATTTACGAAATTAAGCCTCTGACTGCCTACTTGGGGCCCTAATTCTTGCACTAATTGAATTTACTACGGGTGCAGCTTTAGATCTTTGTTCATAATGCGATATAATGATGATCTATGCACATTTAAAGTACTTGCGCGCTTCCAAATCTAAAGGTCGTCGCGAACAGACTGAATTACAGTCTCCACGTTTTCTACAGTTCTTGATGACCTAGGTCGTCCGGATTTTGATTTATCCAGTTGTATCAGTATGTTTACACTTTTTAAGCACAATGTCGAAGGACAGCATTGCTTGGCGCATCATTTAAGTGGCGAAAACCTCGAATACTGCAGAATTTTCTACGCGTTTCGCCTAATAACTGCTTTTGTAAAACTTTCGCACGCACAACGCGCGGTCTGCTCCCAAGAAATACTCCGGACTAAATTCCCATGAGCCTGGCTTCTGATTGACATAGCACCCGCGCCTCCCAGATAAGTTGTCTTCACACAGTAAGGTAAATAAATAAAACATTTATTTTGGGACAGTGTACTGTAATTTTATTTTTTTTTACCCCAATCTAAAAAGATGAGCTTATAAGTCTGATCTGTCTGTGTTTGTTTTAGTCTATGTGTCTCATAGCATCAGAGTATAGCATCATACCTTCTGAATGAATTAACCGTTTTGACTGCGACTTTTTTTTGTTTTTTTTTTTTTTTTTTTTTTAATCGAAAGCTTAAAAAATGGCATTAAACCACAACTACGAATAGATTTGGTGTTTTTTTCTATGTTTTATGAAAATCAAATTTGTAGCTTAAGAGCTAAGTATTATTCTATGATGATATGTAATATCTTTTGGATCAGGGTTTTTCATTATTTTTTATTTTCATTTTTTTTTTTTTCATTTTAAAAAATGCCGTTACATGTACGAGATTTGGACTTTATAAATAAATAGCGACAAAGTCTTACAAAGTAGGTTTTGTATCAAATCAACGATATGCTTAAAGCTTAACTAAAAAACATCAAATAAAAATATTAAATCAAGAGCTTACCGCGCCAATCTTCAAAGATTCCCATTTCGAAGCCAGCAAAATAGTCAAAGTGGAACCGATAATTGTAACAATCAAAGTGATCCAAACATTAACAGAGAAAGGTAACGTAAATATATTTGCAACATATGATAAAGGTGGTTGTCGGAAAATAAATTTTACTTTGAATTTGGCTATTGAGTCTGTGAATACGACTATACTCAAACGCTCTGAATTGGCAACGCAGTTTGTACCTGTAAAAGAATAAGAACAGTTTGTTTTTAATGTTGTAAGTGTTATAAATAATAGATACAGATCAAAAATATTAAAATAAGTAGTACTAGTTCGTACTTACTCACAAAAATAAATAACAAGCATTTAAATCAATTCTACAAACACAATTTCGTAAAGTATATTCAATTTACCATTTTTCACTAAATACCCAGAAAGTCACACCACAAAGTCTACTAGTTTCAAAGTTTGCGGTTATTTTGATAGATTTTTAAATTTTTTAAATGAGCGGACTATAAAGATTACCTAAATCAGCCTTCCCGGTTTTAATGTCATTGATCATTCCCGACCACTGGCCGTTCTTTTTGTATCCCCATCTGTGGCTGAATATGTAACGCGGTGTAGCGTTGAGCATTTGGAATGCAGTATGAACAATAATCCACGACACCTTTGCTATGGTGTCGAAGTGAAGCTCTCTATTTGTTAAAAGAGAAGAAATGATTTAGCATAACATAAACTTACTGTGGAGGTGATATCACGTTTTAGGGTAAGAAGAGTTTGGAACAGTGGTTGGAGCTTGCGATTCAAGTGTACGTTTTAACAAAATGTGTGTTAACTCACACCTATACCATCATCCGAGCACTTATCATCTTACAAATTCAAAGTAATTATGAATAAATTGATTATAGTAGATATTAAAAAGGGAGATCTTTTAGCAAACTAGTTAATTAGTAAATTATTTTTATCAGATTAAGATATATTGATATCAAGGTATCCAAGATAGAAGGCTCGCCCGTAGCGATCTATGCCAATCCTTTAAGGGGCTGCAAAGTTCCATCTGTCACTATGTTCACCATGTGATAGGACGTCCAAAGTCCCAAATGCGATAATACCAATGCGTCCCCACTGGGGTGTTAAGTGACGACAAATGCGGCTCTAGAGACTGCCTACCGCTGGATACGGTGGGAAATGGAGGAGTTACAGATAGTTAAACACAATGTAAGGGAAGAGAACAGAAAAGGGAAGAGACTGAAAAATAAATAGATTATTATTTGTGTGATCAAAACTAAGCGATAGGTCAATGATACGACCGATCAGTCAGAAAGTCGGGCCACTTTCTGGCCAGAGAATCAGGGGGTGACCTAAACATTCAAGGTGTAAGTGTGTTATTGTCCTCTCGATTGGTTTATGCAGCGGTGGAATACAATGCGATTATTACTAGGATGATTTAGGTACGCTTTAAACTGGGAATAAAAAGAGTTATTGTACAGTTGTGTACTTATGATAAGCTATCATACTTTAGCTCCATTATGTGAATTTGAGAAGTTTTGGGAGAATGTTAGGGGCATTCTAGGAAGTGTTAGAGGGAATAAAAAACGATAATATGTGGTGATATAAACAGATGTGTTGAAACGCCGCGAATCAGCTACGAGAGATTACTAGATTTGCCAGTATGGTAACAAGAAAATGAATGAGGCTGGAATATACTGTATATAATGTATATTGAAAATTCGCAAGGAAAGGAAATTATTTCACCACAAACAAATTTATACGTATACACGGGAGCGAACGGAAGGAAAAAGTATGATTGATTTACTACTTGGCTTTGAATATGCTGATCCACTTAGAAAAGTCGATCAGCATATTCAAAGCCAAGGTATGGACACGCGACTATTTAGTGGTGCTGAAGTTGAAACAGACTATTTTCTTGTCGTACCTAGAATAAGAGGGCTTGCAGGTTGGTGCAAATGATAAAAGGTTCAAAGGATAAAAGTCTAAACGAGGAAAAAAGAGTATAAGCTGCAAAAGCACCAAATGAAAGTACTGATAAAGATGAAGCCTGATTTAAAGAAAGAAAAAGATAAATTATTTGCGAACAATTTCAGGAATATATAGCTTCTCTGGTGAAATGTAAATGATTTCGGAGTTAGCTTTGTTATCTATACAGTTGAAGGGGTATTTTTGAGGTAAAATGCACACAGTAAAATTTTATCACAGCAAACACAGGATTTACACCGATGGGCGAAATTATACTAGGAGGAAATCAGTATAATCGAAGTTACAAGTGCAATACGAAGTCGAAAATTTAGAAAAATAGTGAGAGTGCAGATGGAGTTCCTGCTGAGCTAATCAATTCAATTATGCTACGTGTCTTGGAACTGTAATAGTTTATTTGCAATTTATGCTGGCTGAGAATCAGGGATGGTCCCAGACAGATTAGCGAAGTACAGTCATCGCGTATTAAGTGTATTATTAAGCACAGATAAGCTGTACAAGCTGTAGGGATATCACCTTCGTTAGCTTGGGTAGTATGATAAATTATGTTTTTTTTTATTTCTAAAACATAAATAGTTTTTATTATAACTTCTAAGCGTTTATTATAAAAAAATATAAGATTTACAGACGATCTTCTCTAGGCAAGTGGTATTGCGTAGTATTGCTATCCTGAATGACGTTGGACATAGTCAGCGGGTGACCCATCACATTTTGTCGTCGCCTAAAAAGTTCCCTGTGAGGTCTCGTGTCTACTAGAGTTCCATTGTATACACCTCGAGGATTAGTATATGTAGGACCACTTGGAGACGGTTTGTGTACTAAAAACCATTTATTACTAAAAATATTATTTTTTACATCTAGTTCTCAAACTACTCACTATAATTAGGAATGGAATTGTTTTTGATGGGAGAAAATTATGTGTATTTATATACGAGTATGGCGATTTAATTAAGATACTCAGATTTATCATCATACGGTTAATACCAATTGTCCAAAAAAATATGATCTTCACATATTTCTTAAATGTTTATTAAAAGTGAAATAAATAGGTATTTTAATATATAAATAATAAGAGAATATGTTACTAATAACATTATTATATTAATTTATGTAGTTAATTAAAACTTACATTCACTCAATGTGTAAATATTTTGAACCCTCTCAGCAAATACAAAATCACTATCAGCTAATAACGGCAACTCCCATAGTGTAGATAAATTAAATATGTCTGAATTTCTGTCATGCACTGCGAGCCACCGGTAAGGACCCCGAAGAAGTTTTGATACCTAAGTGTTTTGATAGTACATATAATATTATATTGTTCAGCTTCACGATACTAACCTCGGATATTACTCACTTCTCGCCAGAAAAGCTTCGTATTGTATCGAAAGTTTTTGGCTAATCTTTTATCTCTAAAACATTTCACGCTTCGTTTTTATCTGGTGCTTTTGCTCTCTATTTCTCATTTCTGTCATACTTTTATACTTACCTAAGGCCTTAGATTATAAACCATCAATAATAAAATCCTGCCATGCTTCTTTTTACTTTCTTTTTCTTCTGTTTACATTATGTTTCAGTTAATCACACTACCCGCGACCCGGTTGGGAATTAATAAGACCTGTTCGTTTAGTCACAGTCACACAAATAACTTTCAGATCTCTTTCATTCATTACATATCATTCATCTTTTCTTCCGTGCTTTCTTCGTTCTTTTTTAAATTCCACGGGTCTATTTGTAGCTCCATTTTCTATTTTCCACCGCTCTGGATATTGCAGCATTGGGTAGCGGTTTCCAACGCGACATTTCTTTCTACTTAACACAACAGTGAGCAAGCACTAAAGCACTTCGCCTTGGGGCATGCCATATCAGTGTACATAATGGCAGATGCATTGCGGAGGGCAAGCCTTTTTCTATATACAATATATAACAAACAATTTATCTTTATTAAATTCTTACATTTAACACTTCTTCTGCTTTAGGACAATCCAAATCAACATAAAATAGCAATGCATGATCTTGCTGTGTGGAGATTACTTGGAACTGTGTAGTTGCTCTAATACCAGCTTCATTTAATTTTTTAAATGACGTCATTTTTTCCGCTGAAATTAATAATTTTTGAAGAGCTTGATAATATTAAAAGCTTCACGCCACATCATGGATATATAAAGATTGACAGGAAGTCTAGTATTGAGAGATCCTAGTCTTCACTCACCGTTAAGTTTTCGATATATTGCATGTTCAATATTGTTTTTTTTTCCTTGAATATTGTTGATTATAAGATTTCTTTTATTGGAGGTAGAAATCGTTTCCTATGTTTAGAGGTATTATTTATATATTTTTGACATTTTTGGCAAAACTTTTACACACATTTAGTGTTAGGACGTAAGATTCACGTTATTTATAAAATGTATAGTATAGTTAATAATTTAATAGATATTGGGTACTTTATATGGACTTTAATTCTAATATATTTATAACATTTTTATTTGTGTTAGGAGAATAAGTTATAGGTTGCATATTTTTAAAGAATATTCAACTATTTGTACTTCGTGCTTATATAACACTTCTCTGTTGAAACTTCAAATGATGTACCACAAATATAAAGAGCGATTTGAAATTCTTTACAATTATCCATTAAATTTGCTTTAAATTATGTTTAAAAAAATATACGAATATACTAAACTTAATTTTAAAAAGCGTATAAAAATCTTGAACGAAGCAGGATTTGAACCCGCGCCTCTGGAATACCGTTCCAGCGCTCTGACCAACTAAGCCATTCGTTCTCACCGAGCTCCGTCGAAATTCTTATACGCTTGTTACAACTTATTTATGTTGTTAGCATCTCTGTAGGGAGATTTTAACAAATTTCCGCTACCCAAAGACAACTCGTAAAAATTATCGTTTGGCAAGAGAGAATACTATTTATATTAATATTTTTACTATGTTTTAAAGTGTTAACACTTCAACACTTAGGACAGAAAATACTAAACTTAAATTTAAAAAGCGTATAAAAATTTTGAACGAAGCAGGATTTGAACCCGCGCCTCTTGAATACCGTTCCTGCTTCGTTAAAAAAAATTATACGCTTTTTAAATTTAAGTTTAGTATTTTCTGTCCTAAGTGTGGAATAACACTTTAAAAACATAGTAAAAATATACGAATACTTACACAACTTCCAGCATAAATTTCGAAAAATGACAAAAGTTGGTTTACGTTCATTATTTATGAACTCTTTGATAAAATTAATTTCATTATCATCCTTAGCTTGAATTAAACACATAATAATTGATAAAATGAATATAGAAAAGAGTTTCATGTTTTCTAGCGGCCTGTACTTTCTAATTTGTATTAATTATAACTCGAAAAGGCTTTATGAAACCGTTTATATAGACCCTTCATACTGATTACACATTATTTATTTTATGTTTAAGAACCATTTTTAGTTTATTTGTCTGTCTATTAACTATTACTAAATTAGTTTGGTTGTTAAAAGGTACTTTGGACGAAATAATTATAGAAAATTTTTACAACTTCTCTACTTATTTGACCAAAAGCTTATAATATATTTCTTAATATACATATAGGTATTCCTTTGATCTTGTGTAATTAGTAATTTTCGGACTTATAGGATATTTAGTATACAATTCTATTTTTTTTTAACTTCACGCTATATTTCGCACATTTCATGGTAGGCTGAGGGAACTTGGGAACCTCGTGTTAAGGCACTCTGTTCCGTTCCCCACTTTCTACCGAGTTTGAGGTATTGCGTGTGGAAAATGGAAATCAACGCCGCTCTATGTCTGAATTAAATATTTCGTTTCTACGAGTGAGGATCGAATCCACAACCTGTCGCTTTTGCAGTCCGACGTTTATTCCTGCGCCATGATAGGCTCAGGATTACAAAGACATATTTTACTATTTTCATTGCAAATATTAAATTCTTTGGCAAAGACGGGATATGAAAATTAGTTTAAAGTAAAGACACGTTTGTGTAAGAAAATTACTAACAATTACCTCCTTTGTAAGCTTTGTTTGGAAACCAAATAAAATTATAGTTTTGGTGTGCATTCGTTTAATTATTCCGTTCATACTTAAAGCTGCTACATTGATGAACTTATTGGTATTGTAAAACGATGAGATCGCCTTTTGTACGATGTGTTTGTAACTTTTTGAACCCCCCTGCGTTAGTAGAGCTTGTAAGTGCGTCAGTCGTATCACAGCTCCTAAACTGACCAGCTGATTTTTATTTTTTTACTAAACTTAAATTAAAAAAGCGTATAAAAATTTTGAACGAAGCAGGATTCGAACCCGCGCCTCTGGAATACCGTTCCAGCGCTGTGACCAACTAAGCCATTCGTTCTCACCAAGCTCCGTCGAAATTCTTATACGCTTGTTACAGTTTATTTATGTTGTTAGCATCTTTATACGCTTTTTAAATTTAAGTTTAGTATTTTCTGTCCTAAGTGTGGAATAACACTTTAAAACATAGTATTTTTTTTTGTTTATAGCTACCTATAAACAAAAAAAAATACTATGTTTTAAAGTACTAATCGACATTATTCTTAGTCATGATACGAACAATTTTGACTGTTTTACAGATTTTCATGACGAATATGATCAGTTATATCTATTTATGCTGTTTGCAGTAATATTAAGTGTTTATACTATTCTATTCTAACAGTCATTGAAATAACCAAACGGCTAAGTTACAAATTTTGATTAAGGAGTAGGGTTTGTGAACTTTGTGTAAATATTTAAAGTAAAGGCGTATAGAGCTTGATGGTCAAGCAAAATCTTCATACTGAAAACTCTTGGAACGTACCAGCTATGATCTCGCCAACATTTAGAATTTAAATTTTTTATTGTTTTTATTTCATTCTCGGCTTCATGCTATATCCCGCAAGTGGTAATAGGATGAGAAAACCTGAGAACCCAATGTTAAGACCCTCCTTTCATAATATCGAGCGGAGATCGAAATCACAACTTGTCGCGCTTACAGTCACACGCTTGTGCCCCTGCTATATATATATATATATTTACAATTTTTTAAATTGTTATTCCACATTTAGGAAAGAAAATACTATATTTAAAATAAAAAGCGTTTAAAAATTTGAACGTAGCAGGATTTGAACCCGCGGCTCTCGGAAACCGTCCAAGCGCTCAGACCAACTAAGCCATACGTTCTTATCAAGCTACGTCTAAATTCTTATACGCTTGTTACGACTTATTTATGTTGTTAGCATCTCTGTAGTGAAATTCGGGTAGCGGAAATTTGTTAAAATCTCCCTACAAAGACGCTTTTAAATTAAAATTCAGTATGTTTGTATATTTTTTCAATACATTTATATAACTATATCTAATTAGAAAATACATAGATGTGTAAGACCAAACAATAATTAAATTACTAGGTGACCCTACATTTTGCTTTATTTTGTGCAGATTAAAAGGTTAGGTTTTTCATCGCCATTCTCCTTTCTTTCATAAGCAATCTGAAAACAAAAGGGCCAATTATCTAGAAATCCTCCAGAGATCATTCATATGCGAACACCAAATATGTAATGAAATTATTATTTTCTAAGAAAGTTAGTTTTCTTTTATTACAAATGGAAGGTTATTCTTCCTGGCTAAACGACTTTTACATATTTTTTTAAAATAAGTTCTTCGTCACTTCTTCACAGTTCGCTCACAATTGTGTATATTGTGCTTATACAAATATGTAAATTTAATTTAATATGTTATATTGAAAAAGGTTCAATCATATTATTTTATTATTTAGAATCTGATATAATCTTGAGCCACTTAACAGGCAACATCAATATCATCCTACCCTACAGTGGAATGAAGTGCTGCTGCTGCTGTCTAGACAGCTAGAACTGATTTCAAAAATGATATCTCAGTTTACTTTTAGTTTTTCATTAATTCCAGAACTTCATAAAGTCCAGCTCAAGAGCGTTTTATACTAATTAATTAACTTATTTTTCTTTCCTGAGTATGAATCAAAAATTAAATAATAATATAATACCAATAAATTTCTAATCACTTACAATCTTTTATAAACGATTTCAAAGCACAGCACAACGACAGATATAAGCATGCCGTACAACGTGGCGATGACAGCCGGATACATGTCAGTGATGCCAACACTGCTGAACGCGGAGATGCTGCCGGAACAACGTGGTTTACCAACGTGGAGACGGTGATGGATATTCGATTGAATGCCTGTTTCCCGGATACGGATGAAACTGGAAATTAAAAACGAAAGATATAAAGAATTACATTATTTATAGTACACGTTTTTATTTTTGTGGGTAAAACACGGCAAACGAGCGTACGGGTCACCTCATGACAATGGCCCCGTGTAGCACCAGAGGAGCTACAGGAGCGTTGCCCGTCTTTAAGGTGGATACCGTGGCCCGGCACTACCCAATGCGAAACGCAGTGGCCGAAGTCACTACTTAACGCCGGTTTTAAATGGTGGCGGTGGTAATGGTCCTGTCGAGTCTGCCCAAGCGAGTTGCCATTTCTGACAACGTGACTTTCCCACACGTAAATCCTACACTAACCATCTCCCACACGTACTTTAGTCGCCTCTTACGACACTAATCCTATTCTAAGCCGGAATCACACGGCACGTTATATACATAATTACTGACTTTTAATAATTGAATCAATAAAAATTGTCTCGATAGTGCGATTAATTATATTTTATATAATATATAATATTTTATATAATATATAATATTTTATATAATATATAATATTTTATATAATATATAATATTTTATAAAATTATAACTAACTTGATTTTAAATAAATCTTTATAAGGCGAACGCTTCTGCCCTGGGATCCAAGGATCTATTTCGTTGATGTAGTCAATTTCAACCAGGTCACACTTCTCATCTTCCTGGTAAGTTTCTTGGATCAGCCTGTATCCAGGATTCAGTTCCATGTGGAATGCGAACAAGCCCTGATACGAAAAATATAATAAATATTACTGAGGCCTGTCGTGGCGTAGCGGCACAAGCGTGTGACTGTAACCTACAGGTTCTGGGTTCGATCCCCAGTCGAGGGAATAAAATATTTAATATTTCAATTTAAATATTTAATGTTTCATTTCTTCGCTCTGGTAATAAGGCAAAGCGCGGCGTTGAGTTCCGCCACTCAACACGCAATGCCTCAATTTCGGCGGAAAGTGGGGAATGAAAGTGGAACGGAGTGTCTTAACACTAGGTTGCCGTGTTCTCTCTGCCTACCCTGCCTCGTGCGGGATACAGCGTGAAGCTAAAGTAAATAAAAATTAAAAAAAAATATTACAAATCTGAATGTGTGGAACATATAATTCCACTTACATGCAGAACTAAGAGTACTTAACGGATTAATATGAAACTTCTCTGTAATCTAGCTTATACATTAGAATAACACATAGACTGAAATATATGTAAGGTTTTTAAATATTTTTTTCCCATTAATTTTATTTATAATTTATTAAAAATATAACGTATTACACAACCTACGTTGTGTACTGTTCAGGTAAGAGTGAATTAATTAATATCTAATTAAAAAGTCGCATTCAAAGATGGCTGTTAGTGTCATAATCGTCTACTATTAACTAATAAGTGCTATTTTTATAGCTTTACGCTATATTCTGCACGGTACGCATAGGGAACATGGGAACCTAGTGTAAAGAATCCTTCAATTCCCCACTCAACGCCGAATTTGCGTCATTGTGTGTTAAGTGGCGGAACTCAATACTATTATACTGAAAAAAAAAAAATTTTTTTTTTTTTGTGTATTTTATTCTGTTTATTGTAGAAAAAAATCCTTAGTACAAAGTATTATGTATTGTTACCTATAAGCCCATTAAAGAATTTAAAAATGTATTAAAAAATGCAGGGTAGGCAGAGGGGGAACCCGGGAACCTAGTGTAAAGACACTCCGTTCCACTTCTGTTCCCCATTTTCCGCAAAATTTGAGGCATTGCGTGTTGAGTGGCGGAACTCAACGCTGCGCTTAGCCTTGTTACCAGAGCGAAGAAATGAAACATTAAATATTTAAATTGAAAATATTAAATATTTCATTTCCTCGACTGGGGATCGAACCTAGAACCTGTCACACAGTCACACTCTTCTGCCGCTGCGCCACGACATTTTTCATAAACAATTTTAAATATTACTAACATACCAACATACCCGTCTTATCTTTTCAACTCCTTCTTTCATAGTATAAAAGTTAGGCTTCTTTCCTTTCGGCGCTATTTTCTTGTTGTAGATAGCTTTCCTTATAGGTTCATTCAACTTCTGAAATTATATTATAGCTTAAAATATTATGAATAAAATAATTTATATTCTTTGTCTACATATTGTTTAATTACTCGATGGTTTTCATACAAAACGCATCTTCTGATTGAGTTGACTTAGAAGCTATAATTGGTCTGTACTCTAAAAGGTAGTCTTGAATATTTAACTGAATATTTAAAATTAGTGACTATGTCTTTATAATATAAAAATGTATATATTAAGTATTCGAGTATTTATTACCTTGAAGAAATAACGATTATATTCAAAATCACTGGCACCAAGTTTTAAGGGAGAATTTAGAAGGTCCGTAAGAGATCTTACTGAAGAGCTCGGCGCTCGGAGTAACACTACTATATTGGCGGAATATGCTGAATAAAGTATAGTGAGGGCCACGAAGAGAAGGAGAGTAACACATCTACCTGTAGAACAGTGTAAACTGCAACAACAGCCTGCTTCGATTCCATTTTAAGTAAATCAAATAATTGATATTTTCAATTCTTTCTTCTGACAATGCAGCAAAACGTGGCGTTAAGTTCCGTCACTCTACACGCTATGCCTTAAGTTTGACGGAAAGTGAAGAATGGAACGAAATAACTAGGTTACCAAGTTCCTTCTGCCTACTTTACCGTGTGTGGGATGAAGCTTCGTGAGTGAGTAAGTATTTTACCATGATAATCAGAAAATACATGCAATGCGGATTAAGGGACTGGTATCAATAATATTTGTATACTTGTTTAATTTATCATTGTCAATATTCATTAGTTATATATTAATATTTCTAAAATGGCCCAGTGGCACAAGCGTGTAACTGTAACCGACAGGTTCTGGGTTCGATCCCCGGTCGAGGAAATGAAATATTTAATATTTTCAATTTAAATATTTAATGTTTCGTTTCTTAGCTCTGGTACAAGGCCAAAACGGCGTTGAGTTCCGCCACTAAACACGCAATGCCTCAAATTAGGCGGAAAGTGGGGAACAGAAGTGGAACGGAGTGTCTTAACACTAGGTTCCCAAGTTCCCTTTTGCCTACCCTGCCATATGCGGGATACAGCGTGAAGCTGAGTATTTCTAATATAAAACCCCAAGATGTGATCCGATAAATATAGCAAAAATTTGGGTATATATTTACTATGTCATTAGGAAATTGTACCTGCAGCATATCTTGGTTCAAGCGTACATCCCTGTTGGAGTACAGCGCCTATTATCAATATGAGCACGTCCGCCCACGAGCCATTTAATTGCAATGGATGCTGGAATATATTTCGTATTCTTTATTTATTTATTTATTTAGGATCGTCAACAGAAGAAACATTATAATACAGATAAATAAATCAAGGTCAATTAATAGTATAAATATTTTCCAAATTATAGATAATCACAACATGTTCCAATAACATAACAATTGAAATTATAGATTAAAAATTTTATATTATAATAAAATTGATTTAATTAGTTTCAAGGAAAACGTCAAACATATTAAAAAAAAATCGCACATTACAAAAAAAAATCGTTATATTCTTTATCTATTAAGACATTTGTTATATGTTAAAAAACCAATTGTAGGTATAAAATTACTACTATAATTTGTTAACATGCACATTTAACTAATAATTATAACGACGATTCTATAAGTTTTACTCACAAACAAAAAAAATAATGTATTATTCTTTTCTTTCGTATGGGATATGGCTTATTTGGCTTGAGTTTATGAACGGTTTCTAAAAATCGTATGGTCTGAGTTTCTCTAAGCTTTGTAAACCAAACTTAAATAAAAGGTATTGAAATATTATGTGGGGAACGGAGTGTCTTAACACTAGATTCCCAAGTTCCCTATGCCCACAATGCCATGTGTGGGATACGGCGTGAAGCTGAGTTCCTTTCTAGTATATAAAATATACCAAATACATCAAAATGGATACCATATCAACAGAAGCCTCCCATTTCGAGGTGATATAAAGAAAAACAGCACATCCCAGAACACATATAGCTATTGCAATCCACACAGCGCCAGTAAACGGCAGAGTGAAGATATTCTCCAGTAACGCGAGCGGGGGTTCCCGGAACACAAATCGTACAGCTGTGGACCCCACCATGGCTATGTAGTCGATGGCTTTCATACGTTCTTGGGTGAATATTGTCAGAGTACCTGTTGATTGTACTAATTATAAGTTTTATATAGATTTAACTAACTTTTATAATTATGTTAATTCAGTGTTAAGTAATATTATTTTTTTAGATTCACGTTGTGTTCATACATATTACAAGTAGATAGAGGGAACTTGGGAACCTAGTGTTAAGACACTTCGTTCCGTTCCCAACTTCGCCGTTTAATTTTTGGCATTGTTTGTAGAGTAGCGTAGAAAATATGAAGCATTGTATTTCCTTTTCTTTTTAAAACGAAATGGGTGTACGAGTATTTCTTATAAATTTTATGTCATTCCAAAGTTTTGATTGATTTATTTATAAAAGTAATACTTTAGTTATATTCATGCTTTGTTTTATATAAGGTAAGGCAGAGGGACCACAGTCTTGAGACACTCTCATAGTTCCGCGGGTAGCCACTTCACATTGAGCTAACTTAGTTTACTAGTCGACGGAATACCTTTTTTTCAGCTTCACGCTGTATCCCGCACGAGGCAGGGTAGTCAGAGGGAACCCGGGAACCTAGTGTAGAGACACTCCGTTCCACTTCCGTTCCCCACTTTCCGCCGAATTTGAGGCATTGCGTGTTGAGTGGCGGAACTCAACGCCGCGCTTTGCCTTATTACCAGAGCGAAGAAATGAAACATTAAATATTTTAAATTGAAAATATTAAATATTTCTTTTCCTCGACTGGGGATCGAACCCAGAACCTGTCAGTTACAGTCACACGCTTTTGCCGCTGCTCCTCGACAGGCCTCAATATCTTTACTATATTACGGAACGAATTATTTTTACTATATTTAAAGTGGTTACCATATCTCTTCTCATACGAGAAAGTTTAGCTTAGAGGTCTGAGCGCTTGAACAGATGCCAAGATGCACTGGCTCAAATCCACGTTAACATTTTTATATAATAATAATACTTTCATTGCACACAAAAACAAAAAAAATATATATTAAATATACAAACTATAACAGAAAAAAATACTGTAATAATTTACAATAAGACGGCCTTTTCGCTTAAAGCGATCTCTTCCAGGCAACCTTTGGTTATAAACGTTGTATAAAAAGAAGGTAGGTATATATATATTATAGGTAGGTATATAGTAGGTATATATTTAAAGTAAAAAGTATAGTATTAAAAAATAATAATTCAATTAATGAATTTTTATACCGAGATCGGCCTCCTTCTTCAAAAGATGATCGATAATGCCTTGCCAGTTGCCGTTCTTGTCTTTGTATCCCCATGTGTGAGTGTAAATACGTTTCTCAGTAGAATTCAGCATTTCGAAGCATATCTTGACGACCATGTACGACATTTTTGTTATGGAATCTTGGTGGAGATTTCTAAATTAACAAAAATTCTAGTTACTCTACTCAGCTTCACGCTGTATCCCGCACATGGCAGGGTAGGCAGAGGGAACTTGGGAACCTAGTGTTAAGACACTCCGTTCCACTTCCGTTCCCCACTTTCCGCCGAATTTTGAGGCATAGCGTGTTGAGTGGCGGAACTCAACGCCGCATTTTGCCTTGTACCAGAGCGAATAAATGAAAACAATAAATATTTGAATTGAAAATATAAAATATTTTATTTCCTCGAGTGGGGATCGAACCCACAACCCAATCGGTTACAGTCACACGTTTGTGCCGCTGCGCCACGACAGGCCTGAAAAATTATAGTTAAAAAAATAATATAAAAATCGATTTATTCATTAGTGCGCATTCGATGGTACCAGATATTTATAGGATCCTTTTGGGTTAGGGATTAATAAAAAGAAATACACTCTTTATAACGAAACTCAAGGGATTGAGCATTTTTTGTCGTTATAAAGAGTTATCGTTAAATGGAGTGAACAATCAATATGTGAGTTTCAACGAAAACCAACCAAGTTAAGCTAAGTCAGAGTAGAAGTACTTTATGGAGAGTGTATCGTTATTAAGAGCAACATTATAAAGAGTTTATACTGTATATGATTTTTTACATATATCAATATTCTGTATTCTGTACAGAATGATTACACATTAGGGCATTGATTTTGCTTAGGCCTTGTGTATTGGGTGGTAAAAAATCAAATCACATAACCTGCTATCATTTATGTATAATTTATTATTTTATGTATACTTTTTTTTACTAGGTATCCCACATATCACAGACAACGATCAAAAATCTTTATGATATACTCGTATTAATGAGAGTAAAATCAGATTAGGGCTAGTCGTGGTACAAAGACGCATGCGTGCCAGCTTAAGCGGACGAGCTGCAGATTCAATTCCAACTCGAATAAAATAAATATTTTATATTTTCTTTTGCTTTTTGCTCATTTACATAATTACATAATTCTACTGAATGAGGCGTAGGGAAGTGTCTTAATGGGATGGTACAGTAGGTTCCCAGGTTCCCTCTGCACATTCCCTTATATGCGTGGAACTAAAAAAAATTAAATAACAGAGTGAATTATCAATTATTGTTTTATTCAAATAAAACATGGATCTTGAAGTGAATAATTTTGTCACTAAAATCGTTAACATACAAGTATTTTGGAGCATAAATAAAAATGAAAGAAGGAAGTTAATAAATTAATTAATTCCACGTCCACGTACTCGTACCTCCATTAATACAAAAAATTATCATTATTTTCATTTATTAATTATATATAGGTACAGATAATATATTATAAAAAAAAGTTTGACTGTAAATGCGACAGGTGTGTGTGTGTGTTCCATCCTCACTCGAGAAAATCAAATATATATAGGAAATCAAATATTTTCAAATTACATATTTAATGTTTTCATTTCTTCGCTTAGGTAACAAGGCATAGCGCGGTGATGAGTTCCACCATGAAACACGCAATATCTTAAATTTGGAAAATGGCAAACGGGAGTGTCGTTACACTTGAAATATTCCCTATGCCTATCCTGCGGGATACAGCGTGAAGCCGGAAAAAATGTAAAATAAAGTAAGTTAATTAAAAAAAAAGTAAAATATATATTTTTACCGCACAAATGGTTTTAGGTCTAAGGCATTAATCACTATTGTTTGATGTTTAATTATTTATATATATTTTAATTTGGAAACGTCAAAGTTGACTATATTTTCAAGCCCCTGATTCAAAAAGAGGGATATTATAACTTTGATCTGTCTGTCCATCTATATGTGGCGGTTAATATCGTAGTTTCGTTTTTTTTTCCAGCTTCACGCTGTATCCCGCACGTGGCAGGGTAGGCAGAGGGAACCCGGGAACCTAGTGTTAAGACACTCCGTTCCACTTCCGTTCCCCACTTTCCGCCGATTAGTAGTTTCTTTTATAAAAAATCAATTAACATTTTAAGAGCTACAAGCACTGTGCTCTTTAGAAGCAGATATTTTTTATATCGGGGGGTAGTTTTTTAATTTAAAATTTTATTTGCTTACTAATTAAACTATGAACTATATGACTTTGGCTTTGACTTCTAAATTTGTATTTAAAGCTCACGCATTCCAACTGCGCAACTACAAGTATAATAATATTACAATGTTTCTATATAGCACATAACGTGAAAGTTTGTATGAATATTATAACAATATTGTATTTATTTCTAGTATTTTATTTACGTTGCAGTCAAAGATCTTAACCAGTCGAAAGAAATTTTAATTTAAAATCTCTTTTTATAGATTATTAAAAGAACAGAATAATATAAATATACAACTATCAGTAAAGTGAGCGATCATCGGTGACCATCGTGACGTTGTAGGTTCGATATTCACTCAAAAAAAATAAATATTTTCTATTTCTCCGCTAACAAAGTAAAGCACAACGTTGAGTTCTGTCACTTAAGTGCCTTAATACGAACGGAGTGTCTCGACTTACTGTTTCAAGGTTCACAAGGAAACACTGTGGTTCATTTGTAAGAGTATTAGATATCTTAGGTTTAACAAAAAAAAAACGGAATCAATTAGTCGATACTACTTATCTATTTATTTTTAATTAGGCATATAAGAGAAGTAGGAGAGGCCTGTCGTGGCGCAGCGGCATAAGCGTATGACTGGAACAGACAGGTTGTGGGTTCCATCCACACTCGAAAAAATTAAAAAATATTTGGTATTTTCAATTTAAATATTTAATGATTTAATTTTTTCGCTCTGGTACAAGACGAATACGCGGCGTTGAGTGCCGCTACTCAATACGCAATGCCTTAAATTAGGTGGAAAGTAGGGAACGGAAGTGGAACGGAGTGTCTTAACAGCGTTCCCAAGTTCCCTCTGCCTACCCTGCCACGTGCGGGATGCAGCGTGAGAATGAGGTATATAAGAAAAGCACAGCGATGTTATCAGGTTGGGTCTCATTGGAGGATATGAATTATTTTTTTTTTTTTTTTCAGCTTCACGCTGTATCCCGCACTAGGCAGGGTAGGCAGAGGGAACGGAAGTGGAACCTAGTGTTATGACACTCCGTTCCACTTCCTTTCCCCACTTTCCGCCGAATTTGAGGCATTGCGTGTTGAGGGGCGGAACTCAACGCCGCGCTTTGCCTTATTACCAAAGCGAAGAAATGAAACATTAAATATATTTAAATTGAAAATATTAAATATTTCATTTCCTCGACTGGGGATCGAACCCAGAACCTGTCGGTTACAGTCACACTCTTGTGCCGCTGCGCCACGACAAGCCTCATGAATTATTTCATCATTAAATATTATTTCGCCACGTAACCCATAATGTTTCTCAAATTGGACGAAAAGTGAAAAAAAGAATGTTTCGACTATAGGGTTCTTCTCCATATTTATCCACATATGGTGAAGAAGGTTAATTAAAAAAATGCTATATTGTTTACGGCCAAACGACTATTGCTTCATTTTGTTAGTTGCAAAATTTGACTACAACATTATACATTGTATCAATGCATGTAACAAATGAAAATTTTCACAATTCTACAGAAATCCTATTTTCGGATTAAAGCTAAATCCGAAGTCCCATTTAACCTCTACAGTCATACTTACAATCACACACTCATGACAGGGTAGACAGAGGGAACCTGGGAACCTAATGTTAAGACATTTCATTTCGTTCTGCACTATCCACCGAATTTGAAGCGCCCTTTTGCCACCGGAGTGAAGGTATGAAAGCATTAAATATTTAAATTGAAAATATTAAATATTTTATTTCCTCAATTAAATATTAAACCCACAGCTTGTCGCCTTTAAAGCCACATGCTTGTACCCCTACTACAGGCCTCAATATTCAATACTTACAATCGATCGTCTAAATGTTTCCTCGTCTCGTTACTATCGGTTATAACGTTGGCTACAGTTAGAGTGTGCTTACGTAAATCCTTGCGCCTTACGGAAATTATCTTGGAGTCCCTTTTGTCCTTTATTGTACCGTATTTAGTTATCTGTAAATAAAATTGTATATTAGAGGCGCAGTTGTGGCGCAGTATGTCCGTAAACGCAGGAGGTCGCTGGTTCGAATTCGCACTCGAGGAAATTAAATACTTATTTTATTTTGTTACTGGTTTAAAAGGTAATAAAAATATAAAAGAGATAAAAGAAAATATTTTTTAAATATTTAAAATGTACTTTAAAATGTAATATTTCTTCGCTCTAATTATAGTACAAAGTTACTTGTGGTCCGCCTCAACACGCAATACCTCAAATTTCAAACGGAAAGTGCGGAATAGAAGGAGTAATTCGGAAACGGAATATCTTAGCATTAGGTTCCCAAGTTCCCTTTGCCTACCCTCAAAAAGTACTTATAAATATTTATTGTACTCTACTCAGCTTCACGCTGTATCCCGCACGAGGCAGGGTAGGCAGAGGGAACCCAGGAACCACACTCCGTTCCACTTCTGTTCCCCACTTTCCGTCAAAATTGAGGCATTGCGTGTTGAGTAGCGGAACTCAACACCGCGCTTAGCCTTATTACCAGAGCGAAGAAATAAAACATTTAATATTTAAATTGAAAATATTAAATTACATTTCCTCGACTGGGGATCAAACCCAGAACCTGTCAGTTACAGTCACACTCTTGTGCCGCTGCGCCACGACAGGCCTCATCATCAGGCCTCAGGATTGTTCCGTTTCTTACTAATAATGACTGACAATATTTCATTATTTCATAATTTAAAACTAAAATGCCAATTCTAATTGACATTTAGGTTAATACAAAGTCATTATAATGTGAACTAGATATCATTGGGATTTATTTGCATATTAAAATATAGAATATTGAATAATTACTACGAATTAATTTTAAAACATGTAATTACACTTAACGTTTTTAAATAATTAATAAGAAATGAACGTGGTTCTGTAATTTTTTTCATCATCATCTACATCTCAATAAGGAAGTAATTGAATATTTTCATTTCTAGAAAAGAGATAGAACGCAGCGTTAAGTTCCGCCACTGCGTCTATCAAATATTGGCGGACGATGGGGAACGAAAGTTTCTTAACCATTAGGTTCCCAGGTTCCCTTTGCCTTACCTGCGATGTATGCTAAAATTTTTTTTAACGCAGATTGGCTGTAATGTCAACATTAATAGAGTTAAATCAATTTCTTTAAATTACACTTCAATTTAATAACATTTCATATCGAATAATACAGAGATACAAAATTTCTATAAAAAAACAAGTATAACGAACCAAAAATAAATATTTACTTTAACATATAATAAAAGATGAAAAAAGAGTAATAATTTACCACTGGTAAGCCGTCACCGCATTTGAGGTATTGCTTGTTGAGTGGCGGAACTCAACGCTGTAACTACTTACCAGAGCGAAGAAATGAATACACAGCTTCACGCTGTATCCCTCACGTGGCAGGATAGACAGAAGAAACTTGGGAAGGTAGTGTTAAGACACTCCGTTCCGCTTCAGTTCACCGCTTTCCGCTGAATTTGAGAGATTGCGTATTGAGTGGCGGTACTCAACTCCGCGCTTTGCCTTGTTAACAGAGCGAAGTAATTAAAACATTAAATATTTAATTTGAAAATATTAAACATTTCATTTCCTCGAGTGGGGATCGAACTCACAACCGTTTACAGTGTCACGCTTGTACCGCTACGCCACAACGGGCCAGAAAAAATCTTGTATCTCCTTATATATAAAAACATATACCACTGATGTCTATGAAACTGAGAATGAAACATCAAAAGATCTATTTCAGTAACTAAAACGATAATTACCACTACACGTTCGCTGTGAATGTCCTCTTTCTTACTAAAAGTTATATTGTTATGGCTTTCAATATTTAGTTCTGAATTGTGTTGATTTTTTAGTCCATTGGCGGGTATCCAAGCGCTTCTTACCATATAAATAGGATTTGAGCTTTCTGATATTTTATATGCTGAAAGATAATATTATATTGGTATTTATGTATTATCACACTCTTAGAACCTAGTGTTAAGACACTGTTCTCCGCTGTCACTGTGTGTGAGTGATTCGACAGTTTCTAGACAACTAAGCTAGATGTTCTTATCAAGCTAAGAAAAGCAATTACTAATTTCCGCTACCCAAAGATAATTGCTTTAAAGTAATATCAAAAAGAAAAATATTTTTTACATATCAAAAAGAAAATATTTTTTTGAACTCAGCTTCACGCTGCTGCTTCAGGGTAGGCAGAGGCAACCCGGGAACCTAGTGTTAAGACACTCCGTTCCACTTCCGTTCCCCACTTTCCGCCGAATTTGAGGCATAGTGTGTTGAGTGGCGAAACTCAACTCAATCATTTTTTTTTAGATTACATATATATATATATATATATATATATATATATATATATATATATATATATATATATATATATATATATATATATATATATATATATATATATATATATATATATATATATATATATATATATATATATATATATATATATATATATATATATTTGTACATAGTATATTTCATCCCTAAGTTTCGAATAACACTTTAAATATGTTAAAAATATTTAACTTAATATTAAATTTACTTGCTAACATTTTTACATAAATTGCATATGGCATACAAGGGCATTTCGATATACAGCCAGCTATAAGTAATTATAAATTTGTTTACTCCGATTAAACAGGTTTCTTATATCGCCTAATATGGACTTAGAAATGTTTCTATATAAAAAAGCTTGTACATGATATTAATAATATTATTTATATTTCGTTTTTCTAAGTACCTTTGTACCTTTTAATATAATACTTTTTTAGAAAACGTATGAGGCCTGTCGTGGCACAGAGGCACAAGCGTGTGACTGTAACCGACAGGTTCTGGGTTCGATCCCCGGTCGAGGAAATGAAATATTTAATATTTTCAATTTAAATACTTAATGTTTCATTTCTTCGCTCTGGTACAAGGTAAAACTCGGCGTTGAGTTCTGCCACTAAACACGCAATGCCTCAAACTCGGCGGTAAGTGGGGAACAGAAGTGGAACGGAGTGTTTCAACACTAGGTTCCCAAGTTGCCTCTGCCTACCCTGCCATGTGCGGGATACAGAGTGAAGTTGAGTGAGAGTGAGTGACATGAGAGCCTAGTAATTCATGTTTTTTTTTTTAATTTATAATGTGTATTTACCGTTAATATACTTTAATAACTAAATTAATTATTTATTTACTTGTGCTCTGAATTCCATAAATGTCTTTTATATGAGCCAGTGATTAAATGGTTATATCATGGAGTATGATAAATTTTTAATTTGTGATACTTTAAGTCTCTAATAAATTCAATTTTAATAGTTATTATTAATAATTAAAAGAAGTTAAGCTCTATTATATAAAAGCTTTGATAGAAAGCTTTTAGATGTACACTGTAATTACAATTTAAATTCCTACTCAAATGATATCTAAAGAAATTTAAAATATGTAAGAAAAAGCTGGTGCAAAAGATAAGGATTTTCTCTGTAATTCGGATTCTAACTTTATCTATAAAACAATATTTGTTGTAAGGGGTTTAAAAAAATTTAAATTAAATTGTCTTTTAGCGTCACGCTTGCCTTAGGCGGGGTAGGCAGAGGGATCCTGGGAACCTAGGGCTAAGACATTATGTTCCCCACTTGCCACCGCATTTTTAGTTATACACTATAAACAGACAGTCAGCGAATTGACAGCGGAGTCTTAATAATTGGATCCTGTGCTACCCTTTGGCTAAAGAACTCTAATAATAGTTGTAAAACTCCAATATCAGTGTTTTCATTTACTATTTTAATTAAAACGTATGTAAAAATAAACAAGAATTTTCAGTTACCTTCAACCAGTTGATAATATTGTTCATCAACTTTCTTAGCTACGACCACATCACTGTTAAGCGGTAAATCTAATTTCTCTAGCATATTAAATTTCTGTGGTCCTCTTTCTGAATCTATTATCAGCCATCTGTATGGTGACTTGAAATATCCTTCGTCACTGGCCTAAGACATAAACGTTAAAGGGTAGTTAGTAAACAAAAAATGTTAAATTACTTATAATACAGCGTAAAGCTCAAGAAATAATTGAATAAATAAAATGTTGACATTATTAATAAATAAAAAATACTTATATTTTATATTTTATATTTCCAGCTTCACGCTGTATCCCGCACTAGGCAGGGTAGGCAGGGGGAAAGGAAGTGAAACCTAGTGTTATGACACTCAGTTCCACTTCCGTTCCCCACTTTCCGCCGAATTTGAGGCATTGCATGTTGAGTGGCGGAACTCAACGCCGCGCTTTGCCTTATTACCAGAGCAAAGAAAGGAAACATTAAATATTTAAATTCAAAATATTAAATATTTCATTTCCTCGACTGGGGATCGAACCCAGAACATGTCGGTTACAGTCACACTCTTGTGCCGCTGCGCCACGACAGGCCTCAATTTATATTTTATATTACTGTCAAAAAATATATACTTGTAAATTTTACCTGTATTAAGAAACGATGTGCCTCTGGACAAGACAAATCAGCTAATATTATAATTTGATGTAGAAAATATTCCGTTCTATTCATTTGTAGAGACGGAGCCAGAAACACGTTTTCGTTGAACAAATCTTTCGCTAATGTTTTTATTGATACTGAAAGCATATCAATATTAAAGTATGAAAAAACACCATCCTTTTTTACATTACCCTGTATGTAAAATATAGAAGGCAAAGGGAGCATGGTGTAATTAATACACTTCCGTTTAAATTTCAAGACATTGCGTGTTGCACGGTACTTAACGCCGCTTTGTATTCTTACCAAAGCGATGTACTGAAAATAATTAATTTACACGTTATTGGGTATCGACACCCTAACTGTCACATCGATTGTACCACTGCACCACGAAGGATACTTAATAAAAAGGATTAGAATAATACTAAACTTAAATTTTTAAAATTTTAAAAAGCGTATAAAAATTTTGAACGAAGCAGGATTTGAACCCGCGCCTCTGGAATACCGTTCCAGCGCTCTGACCAACTAAGCCATTCGTTCTCACCGAGCTCCGTCGAAATTCTTATACGCTTGTTACAACTTATTTATGTTGTTAGCATCTCTGTAGGGAGATTTTAACAAATTTCCGCTACCCAAAGACAACTCGTAAGAATTATCGTTTGGCAAGAGAGAATACTATTTATTTTAATATTTTTACTATGTTTTAAAGTGTTATTCCACACTTAGGACAGAAAATACTAAACTTAAATTTTTAAAATTTTTAAAAAGCGTATAAAAATCTTGAACGAAGCAGGATTTGAACCCGCGCCTCTGGAATACCGTTCCAGCGCTCTGACCACTAAGCCATTCGTTCTCACCGAGCTCCGTCGAAATTCTTATACGCTTGTTACAACTTATTTTTGTTGTTAGCATCTCTGTAGGGAGATTTTTACAAATTTCCGCTACCCTACATAAATAAGTAATACCTACATAAATAAGTTGTAACAAGCGTATAAGAATTTCAACGGAGCTCGATGAGAACGAATGGCTTAGTTGGTCAGAGCGCTGGAACGGTATTCCAGAGGCGCGGGTTCAAATCCTGCTTCGTTCAAAATTTTTATACGCTTTTTAAAATTTTAAAAATTTAAGTTTAGTATTTTCTGTCCTAAGTGTGGAATAACACTTTAAAACATAGTAAAAAAAGGATTAGAATAAATCTGTATCCCACACATGGAAGGATAGAGAGAGGGAACTTGGGAACCTAGTTTTAAGAAAATTCGTTCCGTTCGTGTTGAGTGGCCTTACTCAATGCCGCGATTTGCCTTATTACCAGAGCGAAGAAATGAAAACATTAAATATTTATAGCTTCACGCTGCATCCCGCACTAGGCAGGGTAGGCAGAGGGAACTCGGGAACTTAGTGTAAAGACACTCCGTTCCACTTTCGTTCCCCACCATTAAATATTTAAACAGAATTATATATAAATATTAATTATTGAGGCCTGTCGTGGCGCAGCAGCACAAGAGTGTGACTGTAATCGACAGGTTCTGGGTTCGATCCCCAGTCGAGGAAATGTAATATTGAACATTTTCAATTTAAATATTTAATGTATCCTTTCTTCGCTCTGGTAATAAGGCAAAGCGCAGCGTTCAGTTCCGCCACTCAACACGCAATGCCTCAAATTCGGCGGAAAGTGGGGAACAGAAGTGGAACGGAGTGTGTTTACACTAGGTTCCCGGGTTCCCTCTGCCTACCCTGCCTAGTGCGGGATACAGCGTGAAGCTGAGTAGAGTAGAGTAGAAAATATTAAATATATCATTTTCTCGTGTGAGTATCGAACCCACAACATGTCCCGTTTACAGGTACATACACACTGTGCCCCTGCGCCACTAATTTATTTGGCCTTTAATTATATTTGGATATAGTATTCCAGCCTATTACTCTTTGAACGGCACCACTGTGGCGTTAAGCTCAAAACAAGTCAGTTTAATTAATGATGTCTGCTTAAAACGTGTTTTCTGATCTAGAACATTTAAAAAATATCTAGAGTAGTAATCACTTAACATCGCCGTCAATAAAATTGTGGGTAAATCTTTTTTGAAACGAAATATATAAACGTATTTACTGTAAGCTGTCTTAGCGCGGAGTTGAGTTACGCCATTCAATACGCAATGAATACAAAAACGATGGAAAGTGGGGAACGTAAGTAAGTCTTAGTGGGGAACCCATTCACTTCGTGAGTTCGGAGTATCTGAGTAGGCTTAAGACATTGTGTGCGAAGTGACGGTTCTCAACGCCATATATATATTTTTGGCCTTTGAAACCAAGCCGTTTTTCTTTAGTCAATATTATTTAAAACAGACTCTATTCTACTCTACTCAGCTTCACGCTGTATCCAGCACATAGCAGGGTAGGCAGAGGGAACTTGGGAACCTAGTGTTAAGACACTCCGTTCCACTTCCGTTCCCCACATTCTGCCGAATTTGAAGCATTGCGCGTTGCGTGGCGGAACTCAACGCTACGCTTTATCTTGTTGAAAATATTAAATATCTCATATCCTCTAGTAGGGATCGTTACAGTCACACACTTGTGCCGCTGCGCCACGACTGGCCTCTCACAGAAAAATATAGAAAAATAAAAATCTATATAGGTATATTTTTTATATTATCTATTTTAAATCATGAATACATTATAATTATTCCGACATATAGCGGCACTTTAATTTAATTTATAAATATGGCGCAGCTCGTAATAGTTTATATGCGATAAAACACGTAAAATAATATTTTTTGTTAATATTGATTATTTTTTATACTTGACTGATTATCAAAACTTGTACAGCAAATTATCATTAATATTAAGTAAAATTTGGTAGGTCTGTCTTTCAAGGAGTGAAACAAAGTGACAGAGGAGTGAAAGTAGGTAAATATAACGTAAATAGCCTGCTATATACGCAGATGATGCAGTGGTTATTGCTTCATCAGAAACCGGGTTACAGGCATTTGTTACCACTCTGAAAGAAAGGTGTAAAGAATGATCTAAGCCTGAATGCGAATAAGACGAAGGTTTTGATATTTGACAGAAAGGAAGAAAAGATTGAATGAAAGATCAGAGTAAACGATAAGATATTAGAACAATGAGGTGGTGGTGGTGGTGAATATTTAAAAAGTATGTTTAGTGTATACGGAAGATAAGAAATGGCTGTGGAAAGGCGTATTGCTGCCGGTAACAAAGTTATCGGTGCCTTAGCTGCTTTGTCGAGACGCCAAAACGTCAGCATAGCTGCGGGCTTGGCTGTACACAATGCAGTATTGGTACAGATGCTGTTACGGCATCGTGGCTATTACAGAAGAAGAATGTAAGAAAGATGAATACTGTGCAGATGTGAAAATGAAGAAGAACTTGCTCAGATGGTTTGGACGCGTCGAGCGAATGAGTGAAGAAAGAATGGCAAATAAGATTTATGAAGGAAAAGTAAGTGGTGAGAGAGGTAGGGGGAGACCTGGGCTGACCTTCGAAACCTTAGAAAGTATAACGACGCCCAGAAGATATATATGAAGATTTTGATGATGGTAGACGAAACGAAAGAAGTATGCCGAGATCGTTGTTTCCTACGTCCTCTCTAGCTACCCCGCTACGTTTTTCCTCCCGTTTTTCTTATCCTGGTTAGCTCGACATCGATCCACACGGGTGAGTAGGAATATTTTAAATTAAAAGAAGTCCTTCTATGAAATGACTATATCAACTTAGCAAAACGCTTGTAACTCCTAGACTGCTAATCTGATTTTCGTAAAATATAGCTAAGAATCATCACTACTTTGGATGAAAAGCTCACTCAAACCAATTCATTTCTTCAGGAAGCCTCTGCGCCACATACAGACGAGTCAAACTTATAACACCCCTTTTTTGGTTGGAGGTAAAAAAAACATTCAAAAAACGTAATGTTTATATTGTATAACTAGTGATCCGCCCGCGGCTTCGCCCGCTTGAATTAACATTTTATTTACTAATCTCAATTATTTTCTAGTTATAATAAAATTATAACGTTTAAAACTATATTTATACACTGAAAATTAAAACTTCAGATAAATGAATAAAAAATTTGTAGCAATTATGTCGAATTTAATATTTTCAAATGACATTACTTTTTATTCTTTAACCAATTTAAATAAAACAAACACTTAATGTTGAATGAACGTTGCTAAAATATAATAGTGAAAACAGCATTGAAGTCTGGCACAGACAAAAAAAAAAAAAAAATACTGTTGTATTTATACATTTTCTCCAATAAGATTTTATAAGATGTTTTTTATATATTCCAAATACAGACAGTGATCGATTACAGATTTATTATAAGTATAGATATATAGATTTACATTTTTTCGCTTTAACAGGTGTATCAAAAATTAAAACAAAAAAGAGAATATTCAATTTTTGACCAGGATATCCTGGTGAAAACGGATTGTAAACGTGTTAATTGTAGGTTCAATAGTATAGTCATTTTTCATTTTTCTCTAATATCACGCGAGAAAAAGCGTGAAAGTACGAAAAACTTACTTTGATTCCAGCACAGTTTCGGCGTTAACAGCGACGTTGGTACTTCCTCATAAAGAACAAATGATATTATTAAATTCTTTAAATTTACATCTAAACAGCTAATATTGTATATAAGAAAAAAAGGCAAAAGAAAAATATGTATATAATTTAGCTTCATTTCGTATATTTGACAACAAAATGACGGACTTGACGGTCCTCTGAAGCTTTTGATGGGACTTTTAAAGAAGACAACAAAGCTCACAATTTACATACATAATGATTTGTGACATGAAAAGCATATAATTTTTTCATATTGTGTAGGTACAGTTGTGGTAATAATAAAATCTGAGGCTATATTTTTCCTATAAAATATATACTGTCGAAGTGTCGATTTGTATATATGGCAATCAAAATATGTACTTATTATTTATTTTTCTGTCTCTCTTAGCTTCACGCTGTATCCAGCACATTGAAGGGTAGGCAGAGGGAACTTGGGTACCTAGTGTTAAGATACTCCATTCCACTTCTGTTCTCTTCTGAATTTCAGGCATTTCCTGTTGAATGGTGGAACTTAACGCCGAGTTTTGCCTTGTTGAAATGAAAATATGAAATATTTAAATTGAAAATATTAAATATTTCATTTCCTCGAGTGGGCATTGAACCCACAGCCTGTCGGTAACAGTCACACGCTTGTGCTGCTGCGCCACGACAGTCCTTAATTTTCTAAATTATTTATATTTATAATTCAATTTCCTTTTTTTGGATATAGATAGTTCACAAAGGTGCGGGGGGTTATCACTAGAAGAGATCTCTTCCAGTTAACCTGTGGAAGTGACAAACATCGTGAAAGATCATAACTCAATTAAAAGTTAAAACAAAACAGTAATAAAAAAAAAAAAACAATCCCCCGAGCGTATTCGAACCTTTAACCAATCCATGTACGATCAGATGCTGGCCACGAGTTTCACTCGTATATATATAAAAATGTTTACATAAAAAACTGTAAGCTTGTATTTAAATCTTTTCTTATTTTGTCTGTATATTTTTTTTTCAAATTATATTTTTCCAACTATCTTGTCCTAAGTTTGAGAACACCTGGCCTAAGAATAAAATATTCCGTTTTAGCTAATGCTACACGACACGCCCATAAAACATTATCCCACTTACGAGCAGTTAACATGTCATTATAGTTTATACGTGAAATGCAAGTAACATTTAGTAAGTAAAGAGGTAATTTTGTTGAGGCTTGTCGTGGAACAGGGGCACAAGCGGCCTCATTACTACAGCGAAGGTTTGTAAATATTAAATGCTTCGTCTCCTCAAGTAGAAATTAAACCCACAAACTGCTGCGTACAGTGGTAAGCTCATGCTGATAATATCAATACTTAAAGATAAATTCAAACGTGTAAGCGTGACAGTTGTAGATTCGATTCTCAGTTGGAGAAAAGAAATATTTGCGTTACCACGTTTCATTATAAGAAAAAGCTCAGCGTTGAGTTACGTTAAGATGTATTGAACATTTAGCGGCACCTAGGGAACAAAGTGTCTAACACTGCATTGCTAAATGAGAAATAACATGCTTAATCCTACTTCAAAAATTAAGACATTGGGCAAAATATAATTATAAATTTCATTATTAGGTACCTGCATAATATATGAAATGTGATACCAGAAAAGTAATACCTTAATTTAAAAGTAATACCTTAGCCCGATCACAGTGGAAAAACACCTTTTTTTCCGTCAATAACTATTTCGTGCACTCAGACACGTTTCAACCACGTCTAAACGGCAAATCAGTAATATTAAATATTGGATTAATATGAAATATAAACGGAATGAATTATACATGCGTATATTAAATCTAGTCAGATATATTTTTTATCTTGTCACATTATTGCCTTTAAATCGTAAAATGCCTATAATCATTTTAAAGATTATTTTTAGATACCTAAATGCACAAAGCATAGTTGTAAATAGCTGATGTTATATATAATTTTTATAGAATTATCCAATAATTTATAGCTTTACGATATAACCCACACATAGCAGGGTGGGTAGAAGGAACTTGGGAATCTCGTGTTAAAAGATTCCCTTCCTATTAAGACACTCTCGTTCCCCACTTTCCGCTCAATTCTTTTTGATCAATTCAGCGCCACTACAGACCTCGTTCTCAATTTTTTTTTATTTTTTAAACAACATGAATAAGGATATATAAAGAGTCGGCCAAGTGATCCGTATTATTATGTATAAAAATGGTAAAAGAATTACATTTATTGTATGAGAGAGGTTCTCATACAACAACCCTGTAGTTAATGCACTCCGTTCATAATTTCAGTTCAAATTGGAAACATAGAAATTACACGGAAAGGCAGATTAACTGAAAGAAGGTCAGCGGAGTCATATTGTTAAGTTTACTATATGGGTGCAGAATCCTAAAAATAATACAAATTTTCTTCAAAACTAGGCCAAATATGGTTTACTTGAAGATAGCATAATTATTTAAAAAAAATAAAAAAAAAACATTTAAATGAAAAATGTATAATGTAAAATAAGTATTTTTGAATAAATACACTTTTTTAAATCAAAGCAACAAGGTAGTGTATAACAAAATAAATAGAGATGCCACGAATAGTGATTTGGCCGAATACCGAATACCGAATATTCGGCTACGTAATTGGCCGAAGCACCGAATATTCGGCCGCCGAATATTGGTAAATGATTACGTACTTCTTGTCTCACTTACTTTGTACGAGGGCGGCGGAGCGAGGAAAGTAAGTAGAGAAAATACAGAGAAAAAATGTAACAAACGAGATTGATATTTTATATTTTCACTATTTTTTATAGTGTTATTCCACACTTAGGACAGAAAATAATAAACTTAAATTTAAAAAACGTATAAAAATTTTGATCAAAGCAGGATTTGAACCCGCGCCTCTTGAAAATCTCCCTACAGAGATAACACTTTAAAAAATATTAAAAATATTAAATAAAATAGTATTCTCTCTTGCCAAACGATAATTCTTACGAGTTTCTTTTTGTAGTTTAGCTTTCTGTGGGTTCGAAAATATGTAAAAATATCCGTACAGAGATGCTAACAACATTAGTTGTAATAAACGTTTAAGAATTTCGACGAAGCTTGGTGAGAACGAATGGCTTAGTGGGTCAGAGCGCTGGAGTAATTTTCAAGGGGCGAGGGTTTAAATCCTGCTTCGTTCAAAATTTTTATACGTTTTTTAAATTTAAGAGATTGATACTTAATGGAAAACTGTCCGCCTAAACAGGTCAGCCGACCATTACAAATAATGGTCAGCAAACGCAAAATTGTATTTAATACTGACAAAATTTGCTAAGATTTTTCTATCGTCTCGTGGGTGTCTTACAGCGAAAGTATTACCAGAAGGAATTTTTGCTTATGAAGAAAAGTGTAATCGCTTGCCATCAACAAATGCTGAAAAAATGTTTTCATTCATCTTAACTTAAATATATTTTAAGATTTTAAGCACTTAAGTATGAATTTATGTATGAAAATGAACCATTTGTAATTTAAATAATATATGTTTTTGAATAATACCATATATATTTTTACCATAATTAGGTATTCGGTATTCGGCCGAATACTGCATGCTATTCGGCCGAATACCGAATATTAAAAAAAGTAGCCGAATAGGCCGAATACCGAATAGTAGCCTAATATTCGTGGCATCTCTAAAAATAAAGCATCAACTCAATGAACAATGAATTATAATTTTTATGGCATCAATTACGCCAATTGCTTTTTAATTGTCCAGATTGTACGTAAATATTTTTCGATTTATTAGATATTCTAGTATTTTTTTTTATAACTTAGTATATTTATGTACTAAATTTTGTAAGCTCAATTTAAACCACTTTCAAGTATCCCATTGAATTGCAATTTGTATTGCAATTTTAGTTGTGATGACAATAAATTTACATATAATCAATATTGGCTAATCCAAAATGGCCGCCGAACCAAGATGACGGGTTATAAGTTTTTATACAAACTGCTTAATGTGGCAAGAAAAAAACTACAAAAAGCTTATTTTAAAAATATATTATTAATTAATATAACTCATTAATATATACAGTTATCGAATGTTTATATATTATGTCTTTTATAATGAAATGAAATGATAACATTACTGAAAACGTAGTCTAAATTACTAAAATCCAAATTCCCGAGGACTTGCAGTTATAATAATTGGCATGAAGTAAAAACTTACAATAAAAATAAAAGGAATAAAATTATAGATTTTTCTTAACAAAAGCCGTTAAACAACTTATATTCGTAGTTTATTTCATACCATATCAACGAATTTACCTTTACATGTGTCAACTTTATTTGCCGCGTAATCAAAACCTATGAAGTATTTTCCGTTAATATCATAAACTTTGGTCTAACATTATAAAACTTGAGTAGAAGCGATGAATAAACGTGTTAATAACTACTACAAACTTATAAAAGTACTTCATTTCAAACATAATCAGTACATATGGCTGAAAACTTAAACGTGTCAATTTTTATAGGTCGTTCTTCATTTTACAATACAACCCAGATATTAATACTAAAGCCTCGATAAGTTAATTCGACTCAAATTCTGGCTTTTTTAAAATACACCATACGTAAAGAATAATGTGAAGGCGCAAATTTTTATTTGTGGTCGAGTATTTCAGTTTTGTCATACATCATAAAATTTCGATAAAATAATTGAGCAAGAGTAATGAATCACATTGATAAATCGTTTCCTCTTACTCTCGAATCTCAAACGACATGTCGTTGAATCTATTAGCAATTGAAGCTGGTGTTTATGATTGAAATATTAATAGATTTAGGAAATATTTTTTTATGTTTTATATGTCGAGGTCTGTCGTAGCGCAGAGGAACAAGCCTGTCATTGTAAACACGACAGACTATAGGTTCGATTACCACGTCCAATGACTTTTTAGTTTAAATATTTATTGTGTTCATTTCTTCGTTTTAGTAACAAGGCAAAGCGCTGCGTTGAGGTCCGCCACTAAACACACCATATCTGAAATTCGGTAAAAAGTGGATTCCAGCAAGTTCCCTCTGCATCCCTGTGCAGGATACAGCGTGAAGCCAAAAAAAAGCTTCAACTGTATTTCACAAACACCGGAACACCGCGCTTTGCCTTGTTACCAGAGCGAAGAAAAGAAAACATTAAATATTTAAATTGAAAATATTATTTCTTCAAGTGGGAATCGAACCCACGACCGGCCACAGAAAATCTTTAAAATAAACACAAATGAAATATGAAACATAATTATAACGTATCCCATAGTAATTTTCCTCATATCTTTAAATTGATGTCTTTACCATTACTTGGTAAGCCAATATAGTCTTGACCTACTAAAAGGGGACAAAATGAAGCCAACGCAACTCGCAACAATGATTCAAGTAGTTCTTGGAAATAGCTGAATGTGTGGATGTTTTTGTCCAAATATATATGTATGTAGCATACATGTAATATGTAAGTAACAATCGGACGTGTCATATGGGTCTTTTTTGGGTCACGTAAATCCCATATAGGTAGGCAAAGGTAACTTTATATTATGGTACTCTGTCCCTTATTTTCCGTTTCATTTTAGATATATTGAGGGGGGTAGAGTGGTAGAACTGAACGCCGCGCTTAGTCTTATTACCGGGGAGATGAAATGAATATAATTTATTTTCTTTAGTAGGAATTGAATTGTCTTACAGTCACACGCTGCGCCACGACAGACACATTTGTCTATTGCGGTCTTCTTCCGGTCTGCTTCTGATTTTATTTGGACAAACATGTAGGCTTGTTTTATAACTTGTCTATCAGCTTCACGCTATATCCCGCACATAGCAGGGTAGGCAGAGGGAACCCGGTAACCTAGTTTTAAGACACTCCGTTCCACTTTCGTTCCCCACTTTCCGCCGAATTTGAGACATTGCGTGTTGTGTCGTGGAACTCAACGCCGCGTTTTGCCTTGTACCAGAACGAAGAAATGAAAACATTAAATATCTAAATTGAAAATATTAAATGTTTCCTTTTCTCGACTGGGGATCGAACACACAACCTGACAGTTACAGTCACACGCTTGTGCCGCTGCGCCACGACAGGCCTCAGTTTAATTACTTGTATTACCAAATACGTTAATGAAACTAAATTATTTTAAATAATTATCATTCTGAGATTATTGTTGTACAATAGAATTGTATCACTTTAATGGCAGCAGTGATTACTTTTTTCTTATCATCATTTTTGGTGATGGTGATGAGAAAGAAAGAAGAAGAATGTTCACATTAGTTCTATTCACTTTCTCTGTATTCACGCTAGCTGGTATACAAAAACATGCAGTCCCGTAAGGTCTAATTCAGACATCGCTAATAGTATTTAATAAACAAGGAAAAAGTTATTTAGGTCAGCCGCTTTTTCAGCACCAATAGCTTTATCGTTTCTTCGCACACCATACGCTGGGGGCTTCTAAGAATTATGATTTCACTTTCTTTGAGTTCATTTTAAGAAATATAGCGAGATAAGTATTGCGATAAGCTCATGTTTACACGCAATTTGTGTTCGCTAATTGCTACTTGGTAAAAAATGTATCAGCGTATGATATATCATATTTATATAATTATATGATTTTAATATATTAAATACTTACTTCTTAGACGCAAGAATGTATATTAGGTAGAAAATAAAAAAAAATCAGCCAAATGAATAAAAATGTTGTAGCAGTTTTATGGCGTTAAATATTTAAAATCAACTTAACTTTTTTAGACATGTCGTGGCGCAGCGGCACAAACGTATGATTGGTTGTGGGTTCGATCCTCACTCGAGGAAATGAAATATTTAATATTTTCAATTTAAATATTTAATGTTTCATTTCTTCGCTCTGGTACAACGCAAAACGCGGTGTTGAGTTCCGCTACTCAAGACGCTATGACTCAAAAATTCAACGGAAAGTGGGGAACGGAAGTGGAACGAAGTGTCTTACCCTAGGTTCCCAAGTTACCTGCCATGTGCGTGATACTGCGTGAAGCTGAGTAATTTTTTTATTTATTAATTGATATAAAAAAAAACAAACACTATATGTTGAAAAAATGTTGTCAAAGTATAAAATTGAAAACTATATTAAAATCCGGTGAGCCATTTCTAAATATTAATTAGTGCGTATTAACGAACAGATAAACAGACAAAAATTAAAAAAAAAACATAATTTCTGGCCTTTTTACATGAATAAACGTTATTATTGTAATAAGGCCCTAACGAAATAAAATGTTTTTTCATATATCTTCCAAGTACAGTGACCAGACACAATTTTATTATAAGTATAGATTTCATTTCTTTGATGGGGATTCGTACCCGCAACCCTTCGCGTCTTCAGTCACACGCTTGTGCGTCTGCACCACGACAGGCCTCAGAAGCAAATTCTTATAACGCTTATCTTTTTTTTTTAGCTTCAAGCTGTATCCCGCACGAGGCAGGGTAGGCAGATGGAACCCTGGAACCTAGTGTTAAGACACTCCGTTCCACTTCCGTTCCCCACTTTCCGCCGAATTTGAGGCATTGTGTGTTGAGTGGCGGAACTCAACGCCGCGCTTTGCTTTGCCGCTGCGCCACTACAGGCCTATAACGCTTATCGAGAAGTTAAACACGTTCATGATAAACTAAAATGACATATTAACTGTCAAAGATCATATTTTATAGCATTGCCTGCAATTACAGGCCATAAATTATAATCAGTCTGGAAATACCAATAGATGTTATAAATAAGGATAATTATATTAGGACAGAGTAATCTTAGAAATGGAAAAAAGATTATAATTCCATATTTTAATTTTATAATTCTTCATTATAGACCGGTCTTTAGTTGAACGTGCGCTATAACAACTGTGGCGCTTACAGCCAAAGCCAAAGAAAATAAAATATGATTATGTCTTTATTCCGGTATAGGAAAACGCCACACAATGTCTAAAGTATTGGGCGAAACGTGGGGAACGTAATGTCCTAGCACTGAGCTTCTTTCTTAACGCTTTTTTTTTCAGCTTCACGCTGTATCCCGCACGAGGCAGGGTAAGCAGAGGAAACCCGGGAACCTAGTGTTGGAACACTCTGTTCCACTTCCGTTCCCCACTTTCCGCTGAGTTTGAGGCATTGTGTGTTGAGTGGTGGAACTCAACGCCGCGCTTTGCCTTATTACCAGAGCGAAGAAATGAAACATTAAATATTTAAATTGAAAATATTAAATATTTCATTTCCTCGACTGGGGATCGAACCCAGAACCTGTCGGTTACAGTCACACGCTTGTGCCGCTGCGCCACGACAGGCCACAAACCATTCTTAACGTGAAATGTGAAATATATAGTTAAGTTATTGCAAATTAAAAAAAATATATTTTTCAATACTTTTGTTAATGTTTTGAAAATTAACTTGTGTAGCTAAATCATTAACATTCAAATATTTTATTTTTCAAATGGTTAAAAATATTTTTTAATATAAAATATTAAATGGAATTGATCGCTATAGTTAAAAATAATTAATTTGCCTAAAATTTGGCGGAAAGTGGTGAACGGAAGTGGAACGGAGTATCTCAACACTAGGTTCCCGGGTTCCCTCTGCCTACCCTGCCTCGTTCGGGATACAGCGTGAAGCTGAGAAAAAAATATTTAAAAATGCTTTCGCGATGACAGACCCTAAATAAATGATGATACTTAGGCGTGAGAAATACGGGTTGTCAAAGCAACATATATATATGTACTCGAGTGTTCTTCTCTCTCGACCCCCTAGGGGGGAGAGGGGTGACGGCATCAAGGCTAGAGCCCTCTTGCCGTAGGTGTCATTCGGCGCCTATCAATATAGGCGCGGCTTTGGGGTTGGACTTTTGGGGGTCCTTGTAGTTATTACCTCGATGGTGAGGTTGGGAGTCGGGGTATCAAGGAGGATGAGCCTGTGCTGACGGGGCGGTCAACCTAGCCGGGTGAGACCCTTGGTTACCCAGGGGAGGCCCAGCTTGGGTGACCAGCGGCCACTACAGCAGCTCAGGAGTCGGTCGGGATATATATGTACAGTGACAATGTATTTTTTATATTAATTTATGTATCAGTATACATTGTTTTCAGTTTTTAAGCATTATTAAAAAAAAAATGACCTTTTACACGTTTTTTTATTATTTTTTGTAAACATTCCGATTGATTTAACTGGATGATTCATTTAAAATGTGTAACAATAGAGAAAAGCAAAGATGTTATAAAATTAAAATTTTAAAATAAACTTTATATAAAAATACTCATAGTTTAATGACGAAAGCATCTTCTATTAGTAATCGGATATATTTCGAATGATTTACAACGGGCTCGATGCAAACACGCGTGATATCCGCATGCTGGTGCAGTCATCACCGCAAGCATTAATCATTTTTACATCACAACTTGTTTCGTAAATATACAGTTAAAAAGGAGTCTATACAAATATGGACACAATAAATAATATTAAATCATAAATTATTGTGGACAATTCTTTTAGGTTCACACTGTATTCCGTTCATGACAGGGAAGGCAAAGGGAACTTGGGAACCTAATGTTAGGATACTCCGCTTGGGTCTGCGTTCCTGCTTAACCTTCTCCACTTTGCACGATTTTCGTCGTCCTCGGTTGTTCGTCCGGTAAGATAGCCATTATTCCACGTTGCTAAGCTAAGTTTCCGTCTGGGTACTTGCGTCGTTAGCAAGCCGTGTACTTGACACGATAACCCACACACAAGCCCACTTGTCGTACGTGATGGATGATATGATATGATATGATATGTTAAATATTGAATACATCAGTAGTGAAGCCATCATAGCGCAGTGGTACTGTCTATTTGTAAGCATATTGGTTGTGGGTTCGTTTCGCATGCAGTAGAATAAATAGTTTTTATTCTTACACGTTGGTAACAAGATAAATCGTGGCGTTGAAATCTGCAAGTAGTCACTCATTGTGCTGAAAACTGGGAGTCCGTGGGCTACTTAGTATCTTAACGCTATGTCAACGCAATTAAGATTTATTACCATATAAAGATAACATTTTTGTTAATTGCAAAATCCTCTTAGAAACATAATTATACATATGTATACCTAACGCTCTACCGTTCGTTCACCGTAGGATGTCTATTTAAAGTCGTGATCTCAAACTCGATGCACTAAAATTTTTATAACAATGCAAATTGAACGGGTATTTGATATATTTGGCGTATAACATACATTGCTTCATATTTAATTTTATACGTGCACTCTCTGCATGTGTAAATAGAAAGAAGAAAACTCACTCTACTCAGGTTCACGCTGTATCCCGCACATGGTAGGGTAGGCTGGGGGAACTTGGGAACCTAGTGTTAAGAGACGCCGTTCCACTTCCGTTCCTCACCCAGAAGAAAATTAGTATCAGTTATTTTATTGTACTGTAAATAATATAAATAATTGACTAAAGCAAATTTGGCGGAAAGTGAGGAATGGAAGTGGAACGGAGTATCTTGACACTAGGTTCCCGGGTTCCCTCTGCCTACCCTGCCTCGTGCGGGATACAGCGTGATGCTAAAAAAAAATGACTAAAGGCGACAGACGAGGGTCGTGGGTTCCATTAATTGGGAATCGAATCCACAACCCTGAAAAAGAATGAAATATTTATTATTTAAATTCTAATAGGTATAAAATAAATAAATAAAATAAAAACAGCCTTTATTTCGCTGACAACTTAGCCTATTAAATATTTATCTTAATTTCTAGTGACATCGTCATCCGCGTCATGTTGTCCTAGTACATAGGCCTCCTCCTCTCTAATGAGTATATCAAATGATACACGGTGGTGAATTTCGCCACTCAACACGTAATGCTTCAAGAATGCGGCGGAAAGAAGAAAACGTAAGTGCCTTAATAGGAAAAGAGTGACTTAACTGAAGCTGAGTAATTTTTTTATTTATTAATTGATATAAAAAAAAAACAAACACTAGGTATATGTTGAAAAAAGGTTGTCAAAGTATAAAATTGAAAACTATATTAAAATCTGGTGAGCCATTTCTAAATATTAATTAGGGCGTATTAACGAACAGATAAACAAAAAAATTTAAAAAAAAACAATTTCTGGCCTTATTACATGAATAAACGTTATTATTGTAATAAGGCCCTAACGAAATAAAATATTTTTTCATATATCTTCTAAGTACAGTGATCAGACACAATTTTATTATAAGTATAGATTTCATTTCTTCGATGGGGATTCGTACCCGCAACCCTTCGCGTCTTCAGTCACACGCTTGTGCGTCTGCGCCACGACAGGCCTCAGAAGCAAATTCTTATAACGCTTTTTTTTTTTAGCTTCAAGCTGTATCCCGCACGAGGCAGGGTAGGCAGAGGGAACCCGGGAACCTAGTGTTAAGAGACTCCGTTCCCCACTTTCCGCCGAATTTGAGGCATTGTGTGTTGAGTGGCGGAACTCAACGCCGCGCTTTGCTTTGCCGCTGCGCCACTACAGGCCTATAACGCTAATCGAGAAGTTCAACACGTTTATGATAAACTAAAATGACATATTAACTGTCAAAGATCATATTTTATAGCATTGCCTGCAATTACAGAAATCTTAGAAATGGAATAAAGATTGCAATTCCATATTTTAATTTTATAATTCTTCATTATAGACCGGTCTTTAGTTGAACGTGCGCTATAACAACTGTGGCGCTTACAGCCAAAGCCAAAGAAAATAAAATATGATTATGTCTTTATTCCCGTATAGGAAAACGCCACACAATGTCTAAAGTATTGGGCGAAGCGTGGGGAACGTAATGTCCTAGCACTGAGCTTCTTTCTTAACGCTTTTTTTTCAGCTTCACGCTGTATCCCGCACGTGGCAGGGTAGGCAGAGGGAACCCGGGAACCTAGTGTTGAGATACTCCGTTCCACTTCCGTTCCCCACTTTCCGCCGAATTTGAGGCATTGCGTGCTGAGTGGCGGAACTCAACGCCGCGCTTTGCCTTGTTACCAGAGCGAAGAAATGAAAACATTAAATATTTAATTAAAAATATTAAATATTTCATTTCCTCGACTGGGGATCGAACCCAGAACCTATCGGTTACAGTCACACGCTTGTGCCGCTGCGCCACGACAGGCCACAAACCATTCTTAACGTGAAATGTGAAATATATAGTCAGGTTATTGCAAATTAAAAAAATATATTTTTAATACTTTTGTTAATGTTTTGAAAATTAACTTGTGTAGCTAAATCATTTACATTCAAAACTTTTATTTTTCAAATGTTAAAAATATTTTTTAATATAAAACATATTAAATGGAATTAATCGCTATAGTTAAAAATAATTAATTTGCCTCAAATTCGGCGGAAAGTGGGAAACGAAAGTGGAACGGAGTATCTCAACACTAGGTTCCCGGGTTCCCTCTGCCTACCCTGCCTCGTTCGGGATACAGCGTGAAGCTGAGAAAAAATACTCAAAAATGCTTTCGCGATGACAGACCCTAAATAAATGATGATACTTAGGCGTGAGAAATACGGGTTGTGAAAGCAACATATATATATGTACAGTGACAATGTATTTTTTTATATTAATTTATGTATCACTATACATTGTTTTCAGTTTTTAAGCATTATTAAAAAAAAATGACCTTTTGCACGGTTTTTTATTATTTTTTGTATATATTCCGATTGATTTAATTGGATGATTCATTTAAAATGTGTAACAATAGAGAAAAGCAAAGATGTTATAAAATTAAAATTTTAAAATAAACTTTATATAAAAATACTCATAGTTTAATGACGAAAGCATCTTCTATTAGTAATCGGATTTTTTTCGAATGATTTACAACGGGCTCGGTGCACACACGCGTGATATCCGCATGCTGGTGCAGTCATCACCGCAAGCATTAATCATTTTTACATCACAACTTGTTTCGTAAATATACAGTTAAAATGGAGCCTATACAAATATGGACACAATTAATAATATTAAATCATAAATCATAATGGACAATTCTTTTAGGTTCACACTGTATTCCGTTCATGACAGGGAAGGCAAAGGGAACTTGGGAACCTAAGGATAGGATACTCCGCTTGGGTCTGCGTTCCTGCTTAACCTTCACCGCTTTGCTCGATTTTCGTCGTCCTCGTTTTTTCGTCCGGTAAGATAGCCATTATTCCACGTTGCTAAGCTAAGTTTCCGTCTGGGTACTTGCGTCGTTAGCAAGCCGTGTACTTGACACGATAACACACACACACAAGCCCACTTGTCGTACGTGAAGGATGATATGATATGATATGATATGATAAATATTGAATACATCAGTAGTGAAACCATCATAGCGCAGTGGTACTGTCTATTTGTAAGCATATTGGTTGTGGGTTCGTTTCGCATGCAGTAGAATAAATAGTTTTTATTCTTTCACGTTGGTAACAAGATAAATCGTGACGTTGAAATCTGCAAGTAATCACTCATTGTGCTGAAAACTGGGAGTCCGTGGGCTACTTAGTATCTTAACGCTATGTCAACCACTATTAAGATTTATTACCATATAAAGATAAAATTTTTGTTAATTGCAAAATCCTCTTAGAAACATAATTATACATATGTATACCTAACGCTCTACCGTTCGTTCACCGTAGGATGTCTATTTAAAGTCGTGATCTCAAACTCGATGCACTAAAATTTTTATAACAATGCAAATTGAACGGGTATTTGATATGTTTAGCATATAACAAACATTGCTTCATATTTAATTTTATACGTGCACTCTCTGCATGTGTAAATAGAAAGAAGAAAACTCACTCTACTCAGCTTCACGCTGTATCCCGCACATGGCAGGGTAGGCTGAGGGAACTTGGGAACCTAGTGTTAAGAGACGCCGTTCCACTTCCGTTCCTCACCCAGAAGAAAATTATTATCATCTATCTTATTATACTGTAAATAATATAAATAATTGACTAAAGCAAATTTGGCGGCAAGTGAAGAATGGAAGTGGAACGGGGTATCTAGACACTAGGTTCCCGAGTGCCCTCTGCCTACCCTGCCTCGTGCGGGATACAGCGTGATGCTAAAAAAAATGACTAAAGGCGACAGACGAGGGTCGTGGGTTCCATTAATTGGGAATCGAATCCACAACCCTGAAAAAGAATGAAATATTTATTATTTAAATTCTAATAGGTATAAAATAAATAAATAAAATAAAAACAGCCTTTATTTCGCTGACAACTTAGCCTATTAAATATTTATCTTAATTTCTAGTGACATCGTCATCCGCGTCATGTTGTCCTAGTACATAGGCCTCCTCCTCTCTAATGAGTATATCAAATGATACACGGTGGTGAATTTCGCCACTCAACACGTAATGCTTCAAGAATGCGGCGGAAAGAAGAAAACGTAAGTGCCTTAATGGGAAAAGAGTGACTTAACACTAGGTTTTCGTGTTCCTTCCCTCCGTGATACAAGCTGAAAAAAAATATATTTCAATATTTACCTATATAAAAATATAGAATGTTAACGAATCCAATGCATATTTATATGATCTTTCTTTTTGTTTCTTTTTTAGATTGCACGTGGCGGGGTAGGCAGACTGAACCCGGGAACCTAGTGTTAAGACACTCCGTTCCACTTCCGTTCCCCACTTTCCGCCGAATTTGAGGCATTGTGTGTTGAGTGGCGGAACTCAACGCCGCGCTTTGCCTTGTTACCAGAGCGAAGAAATGAAAACATTAAATATTTAATTTGAAAATATTTAATATTTCATTTCCTAGAGTGGGAATCAAAGCCACAACTCGTCGTTTAAAGTCACACGCTTAAGCCGCCGCGCCATGACAGGCCCCAAGCAGGCCTATATAATCGTAATTACATACATATATAATCATTATTATTCTGTAATCACTTTTACGATATAAATAATATTAAAAAAAAATATCTATTATATATTTTGAGTCCTGTCCTGCCGTTGTGAATTCGATCCCCAATCGAAGATATACATGTATAAACATTTAATATTTACAAAATTAAGTATTTAATGTTTTCCTTGCTCTGGTAAAAAGAAAGGTGCGGTCTTGAGTTACGACACTTAACACACACAATGGCTAAAATTCGTCGGAAAATGGGGAACCGAACGGAGTGTCCAAACACTAAATTTCCAAGTTTCCTTCGCCTACACTACCATGTGCGGGATACAGCGTGAAACTGAAAAAAAAATAACAATAATATTTGAAAATATGTATAGATATTTATTACCGTTAATTATACTTACATAATGCATAAATATTTAAATTAATTGAATTCATATATCGAATGTGTCAGCTTGATAGCAATGGCCGAATTGCCCAGCCATCGTTAAAACTCGTCTTGAAACCTGTTCCAAGATAAGCTGTTACTTGAGTTTGAAGTTCCGCAAGTGTGGGACCATGGAATGGCTTAGTCTATCTACCAGTACTTAGATTCACGCTGTATCCCGTACATAGCCGGTAAGGCAGAGGGAACTTGGGAACCTAGTGTTAAAGAAACTCCGTTCCGTTCCGTGGGAAGTTCTATCATTCAACAGTCAATACCTTGAAATTGGATAGAAATAATAAATAGCAAAGAATAATAAGGAGTATGTGGCACAGGGACACAGCGTGTGTCTGGGACACAGCGTGTTGTGGATTCGATTCACATGGAAGAAATGAAATATTTATTATTTTAATTTAATTAAAAAGACCAACGCAGCGTTGAGTTCCGCCACTCAAAACCGAATACGTTAAATTTGGCAGTAAATGTCGAATGGAGCGGAATGTCTAAAGACTTGGTTCTCAAGCTCCCTAAGCCTACCCTGCCATGTGCGGTATAGAAAGCGAAACCAACATAATTATTTTCTAAATATACTTCTTTAACATCAATTCTCGCTTAACGCTAGGCTCCCAGGTTCCCTCTGCCCCACTTATCATGTGCAAAATACAGCGTGAAGCTAAAATAAATAATTCAAATATCCTTCTCAAGTTCTAAGTTTTTTAACCACAATCAAAGCTCGATTTGCGTACAATGAAAATTAAAAAAATCATTATATTTCATGTTGTTTTTTCTTGCGTTTTAGGAAGTTGTTTTAAAGGCAGACACGTGTATAGATTTTATAGGAAATGTGGTTATAAAATGATAATGATCATAATTTAATGTAAATACAGTAGGTACAGTATGTAAATATTACACCGTCGTTTAACGCCGTTGTAAGAATGGAATGGAATGAAATATTTAATGATATTGTTTAACTAATTTTAGACTGAATGTTGAACAACGTAACTTAATGCCGCGCTTTGAAGAAATTTAATTTAAAATATATCAGGCCAGTCGCGGCGCCTCGGCACAAGCGTGTGACTGCAAACGACAGGGTGAGAGTTCAACGAAAACATTAAATATTTAATTTAAAAACTTATTGTTTTCATTTCTTCGGTCTGGTAACAAGGCAAAGCGTGGCGTTGAGTTCCGCCACTCAACACGCAATGCCTCAAATTCAGCAGAAATTGTTGAATGAAAGTGGAACGGAGTGTCTTAACACTAGGTTTCCAAGTTCCTTCTGCTTACCTCGACACGTGCAGGATACAGCGTGAAGCTGAGAGAGAGAGTTCCAACCAAAGAATCAATTCAAACAAAAAAAAACTTTAAGAAACTAATTGAATGACTAACAAATATATGTATAATAGAATAATTACTTTAAAATAACAAATCTATTGCATGAATACGTAAAAAAGGACGATGTGCTTCCTGTAACCTTCAAATGACTGTACTGATAACTATTTATTGCTAAAAACAAGGTTATTGCCTGTTATATTCACCACATATATACGCAAAACGCATTTTTCTCATTATGCAATATAAGCTGGGGGCCTTTTTTTTTGTAAAATGGGGAACAGAACAGAGTATAGGTTCCTAAGTTCCCCAGATGCTAAGACTGCCTAACCTGCAATCTGCGGGATAAAGCGTGAAAATGATTTTAGCTCTTGTCTTTTAACACGCTTTTATTAGCTACGTTTAAAGTTAATGTTACAAACATATGCACATATATATGTTTGAAACAGTAACTTTAAACGTGATTTTGAATATTTTAAATATTGAATTAAGATTTGTATACCACAGACGGATGAGAATGAGATTATATGAAAAAAAAAAAAAAAACATATATTACAAAAAAGAACTAACTTCTGTAAAAAATGAAATAAATTGTCAAAAAAATAGAAATATTTAAAATTTGATTAGTATTTTTTTTTACAAAAGCGTGTTTTTTATTTTTTTTAAACTATTATTTATTTACTATGGCAAGATTATAGCACACAATTACGACAGAATAGGGAGGGGGAAGTGCTAAGACACTTGTTATCTACCCCCATGCACCGCAACGCGAATAGAAAAAACCCCAAGGTTGGAATTGACTTCACTACTGTCGTGAGCTCAGTCAGACGCTTTTCCACTGTGCTACAAAATTATATAGTGTATTATATATGTATACTCATACTCCATATATCTTTTCGATAAATGACGCAATACAGACATCAATATCTTTTCCTTAAGAAAGAAAGAAACTGCGATATTATAAATATCTATAACATGCCCTCGTTTTCGCGGCTTCTAATATAAAAGGTTATTTTTTAATAAAATATTATTCTTCTTAATTTAATTTAATTATTATTTTTCTGTCTTAACATTAAGTTGTCTGGTTTCCAGTTTATTTTAATTATTAATTGTTTTAAGAAAAAATGTAACTACTATACATGTAAATACAGAACCATTGAAAGAAAGCGATACTGTGCGTACCATTATTTTTATTATCCACGATTTTACAACTGCAACTCGTAACGACACGTAATTGGCCAGCCATACTTGTCAAGTTTAAAACTTAAGGAAAAAAGGAAATATGATTTTTGAACTTATGTACGATGCAGTGTTTTCAACACGAAAATTTATGTAATTGAGCTCGTTTAGAAAATATGTATCATATTGTAAACAGCTTGTGATTATTAATACAATGGTTCTGAGTTCAAATCCCACTTGGGGTATTAAATATATTTTTTTAAATCACTCGCTCGGGTTTGAGTTGTATCCCGCACTTGACACGATAGGCAGAGAGAACTTGGGAACTAGTGTTAATATATTCTGCTTCACTTCCGTTTCCCACTTTCCACCAAATTGGAGGCATTGCCTGTTGAGTAGCGGAACTAAACGCCAAGCTTATTCTTGTTACCAGAGCGAAGAAATAAAAATATTAAATTTTTAATTTGAAAATATTAGATATTTCGTTACCTCGAGTGGGGATCGAACCCACAACCTGTCGTTCACAGTAACACGCTTGTGCCGCTGCGCTACGGCAGGCCTAAATTCATTTTCATTATGTTTTTTATTCTTTTGCTTAATCATTTATATGAAAAAAAAGATGATTTTCTTGAAAAAAAAAACTTTATAGCATAGAGAAGACGCCATCGGGACTGCGTACAAAACATTAATATATATATTAATTGTAATAAATAAGCTCCAAATCGTTTGAAGTGTTATAAAATTATTAATATTCGTCTGGCGTTGCAGTGCGTTCATATAATTCGTAATTTTTAAAACGTGCCCAGTTTTTTAATATTTTCCTTATGACTAACATAAGTTTTTTGCATAATTTGCAAGATCAATTATTAAAATTACAACACATAAAAATAAATCATACAATCATTATACAAAATTTATACATGACTAGCTACCTGCCTGCGGCTTCGCCCGCTTATAAAACACAATTTTATTTACAAATCTCAATTACTTTTTTTTTATCCCGTGACGCAGCGGCACAATCGTGTGACTGTAATCGACAGTTTCTGGGTTCGATGCCCAGTCGAGGAAATGAAAGATTTAATATTTTCAATTTAAATATTTAATGTTTCATTTCTTCACTCTGGTAATAGGGCAAAGCGCGGCGTTGAGTTCCGCCACTCAACACGCAATACCTTAAATTCGGCGAAAAGTGGGGAAAACAAGTGGAACGGAGTGTCTTAACACTAGGTTCCCTGGTTCTCTCTGCCTATCCTGCCTCGTGCGGGATACAGCGTTAAGCTCAATTACTTTCTACTTCAATTTATACATTGAAAGCTAAAATTTAGAATAGATGAAAAAAAAAATGGGCACCAATTTTGTCAAACTAAATATTTTAAACTGACGTAACTATTTAATTTATAAAACGATTATTTAATAAGACAATATTATATTCCAAAATATAATAGTGAAAACTGCATATAAATATGATTAGCCATTTTTGTGATTACGTGTACAACAAACACGAAGACGGACAGATAAACAGACAAAAAAATTAAAAGTATTATTATGTGCTCTAGAGCACTATGAATTACATATATTTTTGAGGCCTACTGAGGCGCAGACGTACAAGCGTCAAGTGGTGGTGGATGTGGGTAAGATTCCCATAGTGTCTTAATGGGGCAAAGTGTCTTCTTTTGGCTCTTCTTTGGCTTTTGGTACTTTAATTCGGAGAGTGAAGGGAAATTAGACAAAAACTATTTTTTCCAGCTTCACGCTCTTTCCCGCACGCCGGGTAGACACTTTTTTCAGTTACACTATATTCCATACAGAAGGGTTGGCAAAGGATTCAGGCACTTGTTTTATATGTTTCGCCTGATTTTATCATTTTACTTAATTAATAATGATATATATTTCTTAATATTATTTTTCATTGCTTTTAATGAAATTAAAAGGCCTTTCTTGATTTGAGCTAAATTTAAGTAAAGCTAAGTGTTGTTTAATGCTGGAAAGTGTTGTTTGAGGCCTGTCGTGACGCAGCGGCACAATCGTGTGATTGTAACCGACAGGTTGTGGATTCGATCCCCACTCGAGGAATTGAAATATTTCATATTTTCAATTTTATATATTAAATGTTTTCATTTCTTCGCTCTGGTACAAGGCAAAACGCGGCGTTGAGTTCCGCCACTCGACACGCAATTCCTCAAACTCGACGAAAAGTGGGGAACGGATGTGGAACGGAGTGTCTTAACACTAGGTTCCCCTGCCATGTGCGGGATACAGCGTGAAGCTGAGTACTAAGTATTGTTTCTTTTACAGTTATCTTATATATTATGGGAAAATATTTTGATGTAAATTTTTCTAGTTGAAAATGATACACAGTTTTTACTATCCACTATACAATATATGTTTTGAGCCTATTTAGCCTCAAAATGCGCGAAACAGTATTCATTCTATGAGATCTATAAAAATCGAACGATATTATACATTACAAATGTCTAAGCATCCTTTGTATTTAAAATTCAAGATTATTTTAGAAATCTGAAAGGATCTTGAGGCCTTTCACGGTGCAAGGGCGCAAGCGTGTGACTGTAAACGTAACAGGTCTTGGGTTCGATCCCCGTTCGAAAACAATGAAATATTAATTATTTTTAAATATTTAATTTAAATGTTTCCATTTCTATGCTTTTATGACAAAGCAAAGCGCGGCGTTGAGTTCCGCCACTCTACATACTATTTTCAAATTTGGCAGAAAGTGGGAAACGAAACAGAGTCTTAACGTTAGGGTCCACAGTTCCCGTTAAGCCAGCCAGCCAGAGTGATGCTGATAAGGAAGTATGATCACTGGAGAAAAGTACCTGCGTGTAAATTAATTATCATTAACTCTGTATTAATATCTATAAATCCTCACTTAACTCTCACATGCACTACCCAAGGAACAGTCAGATATCCTAATTTTCACTATTTACTTGAAGCATAAGCAACATTTGTCAGTAATTTACGGTAGTGCATTACTTATATATAGAAGATTCAAAATTTCCAAAGCCTGTCATGGCGCAGGGGCACGTGATAAGATTATTAAAAGTTTCACGAAAGATATAAGAACGTATGGGCTTTGGCGTGTATATGGCTTAAGTGATAAAAATTAAAAGAAAAAAGAGAAAACTAATAATGGTTTAATTTTTAATTTACTTTTACATCTTGATACACTGTTCTCCTAACTCGAATTAGAAGTGTAAAAAAATATTGAAATATTATCAATAATAAAATTAAGATCGAGGCCTGTCGTGGCGCAGCGGCACAAGAGTGTGACTGTAACCGACAGGTCGAGGAAATGAAATATTTAATATTTTCAATTTAAATATTTAATGTTTCATTTCTTCGCTCTGGTAATGAGGCAAAGCGCGGCGTTGAGTTACGCCACTCAACACGGAACGGAGTGTCATTACACTAGATTTCACTTCCGTTTCCTCTGCCTACCCTGCCTAGTGCGCGATACAGCGTGAAGCTGAAAAAAAAAAGAAAAAATTAAGATCTCTTATAGCGCATGGGCACAAGCATATGGTACATACGACTGGATGTGGATTCGATCCCCGCTTAAGAAAATTTAATCATTCATATTTTTATTTCCTGTCAATGGGAACGAAGCCTCTTATCATAAGGTTCCTAAGTTCCATTCCAATTTCTCAAATAAAGATCGAGCCCACAACCTATTGTTTACAAGCCACGCCACGTTTGAGCCCATGCGCTATGACAGGCCCCGTAAATAAATTATTTAAAAAATTAAAATCGATATTAAAGAAGGCCTGTCGTGGCGCAGCGGCACAAACGTGTGACTGTAACCGACGGGTTCTGGGTTCGATCCTCAGTCGAGGAAATGAAATATTTAATATTTTCAATTTAAATATTTAATGTTACATTTCTTCGCTCTGGTAATAAGGCAAAAGCGCGGCGTTGACTTCCGCCACTCAACACGCAATGCCTCAAATTTGGCGGAAAGTGGAGAACGGAAGTGGAACGGAGTGTCTTGACATTAGGTTCCCGGGTTCCCTCTGCCTACCCTGCCTCGCGCGGGATACAGCGTGAAGCTTAAAAAAAAAAAGATCTTAAAGAAAACGCTAAGATTAATGTTTAAGAAAATATGACAGGCGTAAGAATTACATTCACAAACTTCCATTTAAAAGTCGTCTAGATATCTTGGCACGGTTTCAAGAAATGCCAATACATTGAGAATTGCTTCCCTACAGGCTTTTCAGTATTTATTTCCAGCTTCCAGATGCACAATGCGGTATTTTGAATGTTTATCATATCAGAATTATATTCTATTCACAGTCGATTGTAAAATTGTTAAGATCATTATTGTTTTTTGTATGTGTTTCTTATACCTGGGTCATTAACTTTTCCCTCGAAAAAACCTAATATTTTTTGTAGATTCACGCTCTTTGCTGTACATATCAAGAGATAAGTATGGGAAACCTGGGGATCTAGTGTTAAATACTCCGCTATTAAAACATTTCGTTTCTTACTCTCCGTCGAATTTAAAGCATTGTGAATTAACTTTACCAGAGAGAGACAGATGAAAATATATATATTTTTTCATTTTCTCGTGTATAATACAACCCCACAATCTGTCGCCTTTTTAGTAGTACACCTAGTTTTTTATTTATTTATATGAAAATAAAATGAAAATTAAAATCAATAATAATTTATTGCATCATCAACAGTATTATGTATAGTCATAAATAGTTAATGTGCCACATACACTATGTATACACTTTGTATGCACATGACAGAGGGAACTTGGGAACCTAGTGTTCAAACACTTCATTCCGTACCCCACTTTCCACAGAAAAAACAGGAACTCAACACCGCGCTTTGCCTTGTTACCAGAGCGAAGAAATGAAAATATTTCATTTCCTTAAGCGAGATTTTAACCGACCAAGTGTGACTTTTACCGTCACACTCGGTGGAAAATTCACTACGTGACAAAATACAGCGTATACGAGTATAGCGTGACGTGATAATATAGCTTATATAGCGTGACGTATGTTGCTGGCGCCACAAGTGACTCATTAAATTGTTTTACTATTACGAAGTAGCCTGTGGATATCGATCTTTTAATAGTAGTTACAAAGTGGGGAATGTAAGTGGAACGGAGTGTCTTAACACTAGGTTCCCAAGTTCCCTCCGCCTACCCTGCTATGTGCGGGATACAGCGTGAAGCTGAAAATAAAAAAAATACACAAACTTATGTGTTAATTAATATTTTTTCTTTTATAAAGGAAAAAATATATTCCTTCATTGTTTGAAAATATTTTCCTTAAAACGATTCTAAATATTTCTCATTGAAGCGTTATTATGACGTAAATGCAAAGATTATTCTTAAATACTTAGGGTAATTGAAATTACCTAAATGGTGATTCAAATAAAACTTCTGGGTATTGTTATTTAAAATTGTTCAAATGAATTAAATTTATTTAGCGATATATTTTCTGTAAAAGATAAATTAGAATACCGTAAAAACTGTTTTTTACGGTATTCTACAATATATTATATTATAGTTTATATATTTGTAGTCGTCGTCCGCAATTGAGTTTATGTAAACTCTGAGGTGTAACTTGCATATTTTTTTGCTCGATTAAATAGAAATTTAGAGCAACATGTCGACTCTCCCTACATCAGCCTCTTACACGTATTATCTCTACATTCACGAGTTCAATATTTTGTGTATGAATTATGTGTTGATATTTTTTAGAGCACATTCTAACCATATATATAAGTATAATTATATATATACAATACTAGCGACCTCTTGAATTTGATGGATCAGTATTAAAAAAATATTCGATATATGTATTTATGAACGTGGAACGGAGTATCCTGACAAGGTTCCCACACCTATCCTGCAATGCGGGCGAATGCAGCGTGAAATAAAAATCAAAAAAAAATATGTTAATTATTTCAGATGATTTTTTCAGCGTAAACTTTTGCTAATATACAAAATGTATGAAAATTTGTACGTAGCGTTTTAGGTGTACGGTGTCCAACAGACGCGGGTACATTTTCTAAATGAGTAGTTTAATTATGCCAAGTCGATAAACTGATATTGACATTATAACCACAATTCCTAACTTCACATATAAGTATTACGTAACATACATACATACATACATACATAGCTTCACGCTGTATCCCGCACGAGGCAGTATAGGCAGAGGAAACCCGGGAACCTAGTGTTAAGACACTCCGTTCCCCTTCCGTTCCCCACTTTCCGCCGAATTTGAGGCATTGCGTATTGAGTGGCGAAACTCAACGCCGCGCTTTGCCTTATTACCAGAGCGAAGAAATGAAACATTAAATATTTAAATTGAAAATATTAAATATTTCATTTCCTCGACTGGGGATCGAACCCAGAACCTGTCGGTTACAGTCACACTCTTGTGCCGCTGCGCCACGACAGGCTTCAACCTATTACCTAACAAATCGGCAGAAATCCTCATATTTAGGCAATCCCTCGATACCGGAACAATGTTGAATCACTAGTGACGTCTCCGTTATACGTCATTTTTACGTTAACTGCATTTTGTCACGTATTGTTAATTTATAACGTTTGTTACTTATATGGTTTTTTTACGAAGTCTATATCGTCCCGCTACGTTCATATAAATAAGTATTTTTTGGATAATTTTGAGAAATTATTATTAGGTGATTTGTGGATATATTTCTATGGATATGGTAATAAAAAAATAACCAGTAGGTAATACAATTTTTTCCTAAGTAGGATTTCAATATACAGCCATGGGACTGACGAAGAAACATTTATATTAATAATAATGTCTTTGATCTTCGCGATTGTTATACATTTTAAATGAAACACTTTTAAACGGATTAATCGCGTATATTGAATGGTAAACATTTTTGGGAAACCCGACGTTTCAAACACTTTACAGTAGTCCGTGGTCACGGGTAGACTGTCTACCCGTGACCACGGACTACTGTAAAGTGTTCGTGTAAACATGTCGTCTCTCCCTACATCAGCCTCTTACACGTATTATCTCAACATTTTTGGGAAACCCGACGTTTCAAACACTTTACAGTAGTCCGTGGTCACGGGTAGACAGTCTACCCGTGACCACGGACTACTGTAAAGTGTTCGAAACGTCGGGTTTCCCAAAAATGTTTACCATTCAATATACGCGATTAATCCGTTTAAAAGTGTTTCATTTAACATTTATATTAATAGTTTGTAAGATTTACTTAATAAAAAAAAATAAATAAGCTAAAAAGCAGTCTACATAACATTAAGACGAAATAAAACTTGTTCAATCCTATTTAAATTTTACAAGGCAGTTCCAGTGAAGATTGAATTGGTTGAAGAACAGATCCCGACTGTTAATCCTAGTAATAGTAATAGACTGATAAACACATTACCTTTGCGTTTCGCAGTCGGGTAAAAACTTTTAGTTTGGACTTAATGAGAAATGTACAGACAATCATTAAGTACTGTTTTCATATGGTACAGTATATTTAAAGGTTAGTTTTGTAGATAATGCGTAATTAGTAAAAACAAAGGTTATTGATGCCAAAATTTTAAATACGTTTTAGTAATAAAATGAGATAAGATATAAGGTTTAAATATGATTTATTATATCGATGTGAAAGTTAATCTCACATGCCTTACCAGATTTATTATTATTTTAATTAAAATGTTACTTGTTGGTAAAAATATAGGAGTTCAAAAAAAGAAAAAAAAACTTAAATAAAAAAAAACCGTAAAACAAATTAAGTCATATTCTTACTATTAAACTATTCTCTCTCTCTCAGCTTCACGCTGTATCCCGCACGAGGCAGGATAGGCAGAGGGAACCCTGGAACCTAGTGTCAAGACACTCCGTTCCACTTCCGTTCCCCACTTTCCACCGAATTTGAGGCATTGCGTGTTGAGTGGCGGAACTCAACGCCGCGTTTTGCCTTATTACCAGAGCGAAGAAAATGAAACATTAAATATTTCAATTGAAAATATTAAATATTTCATTTCCCCGACTGGGGATCGAACCCAGAACCTGTCGGTTACAGTCACACTCTTGTGCCGCTGCGCCACGACAGGCCTCGATATAAGATACATATTTCTAAATTATTGGAATTATTAAAATTTTAAGAATTATATTGTTATCAAAATAACTTGAAGTTAACAAGAATTATTGTGTCTTACACACATTTTAATCTATTAATTTGTGACGTGTCAACTGACCTTAGGGAAACTCTGTCGCGCCGTTTTATGATATGTACGTACAGTTCGATACTGTTTATTCGGTGCTACGTAATTATAGTGGCCATGATTTATGAAAGATATTTGATTTTATTTCTCTGCCTTGGTTGCCTAAAGAGTGTCTTAACACTTCGTTCCTTCTGCCCATTGTAGCGCAGGGGCTCAATTTTGAGACTGTGAAGGCGACAGGTGGTGGGTTCGATCCCTATTCGAGGAAATAAAACAATTTATAATTATAAATTAAATATTTAATGTGTTCATTACTTTGTTCTGGTAACAAGGTAAAACGCGGCGTTGAGTTCCGCCTTTCAACACGCAAGGCTCCAATTTCGACAAAAAGTGAGGAACGAAACGGAGTGTCTAAACACTAGGTTCTCTAGTTCTCTCTGTCTATCTTGCCATGTGTGGCATTATATTCCCCATAACCATAGTATTTAAGATATATTATTTTTATGATCTGTTTGTCTCTCTCTCCTTCTCATACTCAGCTTCACGCTGTATCCCGCACATGGCAGGCTAGGCATTACCATTCCCCACTTTGCGCCGAATTTGAGGCAATGACTTGTTCAGTGGCGGAACTCAACGCTGCATTTTGCCTTGTACCAGAGCAAAGAAATGTAAAGATTAAATATTTATTTCCTCGAGTGGAGATCAAACCCACAACCTGTCGGTTACAGTCACACGCATGTGCCACTCCGACACAACAGGCCTCAATCTGTTTGTCAATAAGAATTAAAACAATTATCCTACTATAACATAAAAGTATAGACACTTTACTCCCAGAACGTGCGCGCGCGCATCTCTAGATATACCCTGAACGCTTCCAATCCGCCGTCAGTTGAACGCGAGGTGTTGAGCGTAACACTTATACTCAAACTTTTTTATGGTTGCGTGAAATATTTTGTTTGTTTAGTGATTTATTTTTAAAAAGGTTAGTGACTTTTAAATTTATTTATTAATACTAGAATAATTTCACGCTGTATGCGGGATACACATAGCAGCGTAGGCAGAGGGAACTTGGGAACCTTGTACGCGCACTCCGTTCCGTTCTCAACTTTTACCCGAATTTGAGACATTGCGTGTTGAGTGGTGAAATTCAATACCGCGCTTTGCCTTGTTACCATAGTGAAGAAATGAAACATTAAATATTTAATTTGAAAATATTAAATATTTCATTTCTTTGGGTCTCGACAGGCCTCAGACTAGAATAGTATTAGCCAAAGTAAAATTATAACAAAAAATATTGTTGACATTTTAAATATAAATGTATATAAAGTCAATAAATAAATTATATTTAAAAAGCAGTCGAGGCCCAAAGAGGCCCCCAGAGGCCTGTCGTGGTGCAGCGGCACAATCGTGTGACTGTAACTGACAGGTTCTGGGTTCGATCCCCAGTCGAGGAAATGAAATATTTAATATTTTCAATTTAGAAATTTAATGTTTCATTTCTTCGCTCTGGTAATAAGGCAAAGTGCGGCGTTGAGTTCCGCCACTCAACACGCAATGCCTCAAATTCGGCGGAAAGTGGGGAACGGAAGTGGAACGGAGTGTCCTAGCACTAGGTTCCCGGGTTCCCTCTGCCTACCCTGCAGCGTGAACTAAAAAAAATATATAATATGTATATTTAAAAAACTCGAATTTTCAAACTAAATTTAGCTCCACCTGGTTTACTCTAAAATACTAGAAAAAAAGAAAAATGTTAGCCATAATATATACTTCTCTAAATATAACTCCTGTAACGTTTATATCCTCAATCAAGGATAAATATTACATTTTTGATTACATATGGTACTAGTTGTTTATTTTTATGTAAATAAAATGATAATTCCATTAATAATTAAATTAAAAGGCAGACAGGGGGCCTGTCCTGTCCTAATGTATGGGCACAAGTATGGGCACGACTGGTTGTGGGTTCCATCCCTTGTTGAAGTAATTAAGTATTCAATATTTTATTTCTTCGCTCTGTCTATACAAAAGAACTCACATTCAGCGTAATCTGGCGATCAGAATGATATGATTTAACACCAGGTTCTTATGTTCCCTCTGCCTTCCTTGCCATGTGGGACATAGCATTAGTACTAAAAAATCTAAACTATATATATTGTACTGTAACTAATTCAGTAATTGCAGTGTTCTCCTGTAAGCAAATTTATTTTTTGGTTGTATTATCCTTTTCTTTTTCACGCTTTATCCCTAGCAGGATAGCGAAGCGAAAGAGAGCGAGCGAAGCGAAGAGAGCGACGCGTGAAACGATACTGTCTCTGTTTTTATATATGGAATGGTTCGAATAAGATCGAATTTACACTTTTCTGTACTTGTTGCCACCTGCACTATAATCATGTCAAAAGTTTTAGCTGTTATCATTCATATAACTACGAAATATGTGTACACAACCGTTATTATTTTTAGAGTCACCGACTTTTTGCACTGCGTAAAGTAATTATAGATAAATATTTCATATTTGTATGTCATACTCGTTTTGTTCAATAATTATCAAATTTATTTAGTTTAAATAACTATTCTAATATAATTATACTCGTACACGTGAATTTATTTATTTTTGAACTAATTACTGATATTAAGCCAAAGCGCGGCGTTGAGTTCCGCCACTCAACACTCAATGCCTAAAATTCGGCGGAAAGTGGGGAACGGAAGTGGAACGGAATGTTTTAACACTAGGTTCCCGGGTTCCCTCTGCCTACCCTGCCTCGTGCGGGTTACACCGTGAAGCTAAGGAAGGAACGCGACTTTAAACGCAGGTGTCTGTATCCCCCCGGGCATTGCCCACCCCCAGGTCGCGCTCATTTCAATGAACGGAGTTTGAGAGAGTTTTGCTCACGGGCAGGATGCAAGAACATCACCCCTTAATTATTTCGATTAAAAATATTAAATATTTAATTTCCTCGAGTCACATGCTTGTGTCCTTGCTAAGACAGGTCTAAAATAAAGAAAGAAAGAAATTCTATGTGAAATGTAAAAACATTTTTTAAATTTTCTTTAATATTATGATTTAATACTCTTATAAATATAGAACGTTACAGTTCATTTCAAGCAGCTGACGCGATATCCGTCGAGAAGTCAGTCATTTTCTTTAAAGTTTATTAACAAGGCCAGAGCGACGTTCTATCGTAATATTAAAATATTGTATACCTACTAGATATCAATCCGCGGCTTCGCTTGCTCAGACGTATTATAGCCAAATTACGTATAATCTTTATAGACATTATAGCCATACTCCAACATATCTTATTCTTATGTAAACGCTATATTATTCTAAAGTTACATCTGAATTGGTTCAGTTTTTTTCTTGCGTGAAAGTGAAATCAATTTTAGATTATTATTATATAACAAAAAAAATAGAAGGACAATTCATACATATATACAACGTACCTACTCAATTTGATTTTGTCCAGTATTCAATCTTTGGAGAGATCTTTACGGCGCAATAGAAAAGTGCCTCAACCGACCGGAGTAAACGTAACATATTTAATAATGTAACATATTATATTATTTAAAAAATGTTAATTTTTAACATTTGTAATATTCGGCTGATCTGCGGAACTTAACGCTGTAGCTGGTCTTGCTTGTAATTTTGAAGATTAGTAAATTACAGTACTGTCAAAATTATTAGCTGTATTTATAATGATTTTGTTATAGTTTCACGCTGTATCCCGCACATGGCAGGGTAGGCAGAGGGAACTGGGAATTTAGTGTTTAGACACTCCGTTCTACTTCCGTATCCACTTTCCGCCGAATTTGAGGCATTACGTGTTAAGTGGCAGAACTGACTCTGCGTTGTAACCAGAGCGGCTAAATGAAAACATTAAATATTTCAATTTGGAGATATTAAATATTACATTTTCTCGAACCCAAAACCTGTCGTTTGCAGTCACACGCGTATGCCTCTGCGCCACGACAGGCCTCAAATAAATTAAAAAAAAGTAAATATTTATAATACATTTAAATATATTAAAATTATATTAATTTATAAGTAAAAATTGAAAAATAATTGTAAGATATCTTAAAGTCCATTCCACTCGTACCAATCTCTTTTATTTTGCTCAACAATTTTGGTTATCTCATTACGCAGATCTAAATAGAGATGCGCTCACGCTGAAGCAAAAAGAAAGACAACCAGATTGAATTCCCGTTCTGCCTATACCAGTTTAAAATGCAAATGCAATATAGCGTCTTGTAAAGTTAATAAATAACCTTTTAGAAAATAAACGTATAATGTTATAAACGCTTTATTATAAAAATTTGATTAACGCATTGATTTCGGCGAAAAGTGGGAACCGATAGGGAGTGTTTTGACACTAGGGTCCCAAGTTCCCTCTGCCTACCCTACCATGTGCGGGATACAGCGTGAAGCTGAGTGTAACATTTAATTAAAGGCAGTAGTGATAAAGTGGCACTTTGTTTGTATTCACGGTGTTTATGGATTCGATTTCTATTCGGCGAATTGAATATTATCATCGAGGCCTGTCAGTTGTGGGTTCGATTCTCACTCTAACGTTAAATATTTAATATTTTCAATATAAATACTTAATATTTTCATTTCATTGATTTCCACTCAACACGCAATGCCTTACATCCAGCAGAAAGCGGAAAAAGGAATTGAGCGTGTAATATGAGGTTCCCAAGTTCCCTCTGCCTATCCTGCCACACGTGGGATACAGCGTGAAGCTGTCTCTCTAGAGAAGCCCTTCTAAAGTAGCCAAAACAAGAAATTAATTGCATCAACGCTAAGATTTATTAAATACCACGGGATTTGTAAGATAGTTTTTTTAAATATAGGTATATTGGTTTTCGTATTATTTAAATAGCAAGTTTTGTGAATAAATTATTCATAAATTAATAATATCTACATCGTTTTTTTACCAAATATTTAAACATGTTTTTTAAAACTTAATGTGTTATTACCGCATATCGGTAAATAAAATTACAAAAAGTACCTATATATGGCGGAACTCAACTCCGCACTCTATCACCGCGGCATAGGAAATGAAAATAATTCACTCCAATGACTTGGAAAAGAAAATTTCGTATTTTATAATCAACCACTGTCTTAATTCGCCACAAATTATCTTTTTAATATACATATATTAAAAAAGTACAAATTTGTGAGAACGGTTGTTTGCTCTTAAATAAATATCTCCTTTTCTCTCTTCTTCTGTTCAGAAATATATATTTAGATTAAAGTTTACAATAATATAGTTTATGAATATAACAGAATAACCAGCAACGCCCCTGTAGCAGTAGCTCCCCAGATGTTTTATGGGGTCGTGGGCGACGGTGATCACTCACCATCAGGTGACCCGTACCCTCGTTTGCCTTTTTTGTTTGTATCCCGCACGAGGCAGGGTAGGCAAAGGGAACCCGGGAACCTAGTGTTAAGACACTCCGATCCGTGGCGGGACTCTACGCCTCGCTTTACTTTATTAACAGAGCGAAGAAATGAAACATTAAATATTCAAATTGAAAATATTTCATTTCCTCGACTGGGGATCGAACCCAGAATCCGTCGGTTACAGTCACACGCTTGTGCCGCTGCGCCACGACAAGCCTTGTCTTTTCCATAAAAGAAATAAAAACACAGGCTGTAGTTATTGAAAAGGTTTTCTATAGATTGACCATAACAATAAATTTAAGCTGGCGAAGCCGCATTTGGATCGTTATTTATGACATAGCATATTCATTGAAAATATAAATATATAACTACTTTAGTTATTTAATTTCTTCAACATTTTTATTCAAATTATCGATTCAAAACAACATTCATATTGATAAATAATGTTATGAGCAATTATATAATTGTGTATTTGACCTTCTTGAAGTATACTGGTTTTGGTCAACTTTTTTCTTTGTATTTTTTAAAATGTTTGTTTAAATTTATTATAAAGCATATATTAACCTTTAACCTTTATGTTGGACTAAGCGTTAATACATATTAATCTAATTATATATTTGTTGGTACAGAACAAAATTATAGACGTTGTATATCGCGTAGCGCAGCGTGAAGGCTTCACGCGGTATCCCGCACATGGCGGGGTAGGCAGAGAGAACTTGAAAACCTATCAATAAGATACTTCGTTCCGTTTTCCACTATTCGCCGTATTTAAGGCATTACGCCGCGCTTTGCCTTCTTACCAGAGCAAAACGTAAAAATATGAAATATTTCGTTTGAAACTTATCAAATACTTCATATGATAAATATTTACATTAAACACTACTTTGATTAGGAATCGGACTTCATAGATTTTAATTTAAATTAAAGAGGGAATCGAATCAGCTATAAGTACTTCAATATGAATCATTCAATCAAATCGTACAAGTGTCACATTACATCATAAATATATAATTACTAAATAATGATTTCTATACAATGTATGACTTACAGACAGTACAACCACGCTTTACGTTGAATTACTCTGAGACATTTGTATTGTGAGGTGATTATTAGGATGTTAAATTAAAGATGACGATATATTTGTCAGCTATGTACATTAAAAACAAGCGTGCGACTGTAAACGCTATGGGTGTGGATTGATTTTAACTCCGCGTAATATTTTATATTTTTATATCTTTGCTTTGATAATGAGGCAAAGCGTGGTTTTTAGTTCCGCCACTCGTTCAAAATGTTATATTTCAAGAACTCTATGGAAAGTGAGGACGAAAGTATCTTTATGGGAGAGGAGTATCTTAACGATAGCTTTCCACGTTTCCTCTGCCTAAAGCATGCATACAGCGGGAAGTTACGAAAAAACACAAAAAAGGCTACTTAAAAGAACTACTTGAGGCCTGTCGTGGCGCAGCGGCACTAGCGTGTGACTGTAAAACGATGGGTTGTGGATTCAATCCCCATTTGAAGAAATGAAATATTTTATATTTTTTAATTAAATATATAATGTTTTCGGCGGAAAGTGGGAAACGGCATTGGAACGGAGTGTCTTTACACTAGGTTCCCAAGTTCCCTCTGCCTACCCTGCCAAGTGCGGGATACAACCTGAAGCCGAGTTAAAAGAACTAAATTTTTGCCAATATGTAAAGAAATAATAGTAACAACCATAAAAACTAATTAAATGAACTCAGAATAATAATTGTCTTTACTAAGAATCAGTCAGAATTACATTTGATTTTCGCCGAAACACACATGTGCCAATTCAAGATTTAACCAAAATCATGTTACTACATACCGTTAAAAATGGCGATCGCTTAGTTCGTGAATTTAATATTTATTATAACTTGATTATTTAATTGATCGTATCGTTTTTATATACGTGTGTGTTTGGACTTGCTAATTTGTATGTAACAGCATACTCTGTATATATCGTAACACAGATATGATATACTCAGCTTCACGCTGTATCTCGCACATGGCAGGGTAGGCAGAGGGAACTTGGGAACCTAGTGTTGAAACACTCCGTTCCAATTCCGTTTCCCACTTTTCGTCGAATTTGAGGCGTTGCGTGGCGAAACTCAACGCCGCGTTTCGCCTTGTACCAGAGTGACGAAATGAAAACATTAAATATTTTAATTGAAACTATTAAATATTTTATTCCCTCGACTTTCATCATGTAAATTCATCTACTGTCCTTAATAAAGTAAATAAAAATGCATATTTTCGTAATTACATTTTCTCCAAATTGAGGCTTTTTAAGTTGAGTGACGGATCTTAACGCTGCCATTGGCTCTGTTGCGGAGAACACATCATATTTTTACTGGCCTCAAATTTCTTCATAATTTTCTGCAATATTATTAATTAAAGTATTTTTCATTCGGCGGAAAGTGGGGAAAGGAAGTGGAACGGAGTGTCATAACACTAGGTTCCACTTCCGTTCCCTCTGCCTACCCTGCCTAGCGCGGGATACAGAGTGAAGCTGAAAAAAAAAAAAATAAATATATTTTTTAGACCTCTGTTTCTTCTACCATTTATCATTAACCTCTTGCAAGGTTCTTCTAAATATACACCGAGGAATACGCCTAACAGTCTAAGAATGCAATACAAATGATGCGCTAATACAAAAGTAAACAAAATACTTACATATATGTACTAGGCATGATCAATCATTCACCCATTTATGAATCCAACCTTGATCCTTTGTTATCTTAGTCATCTTCTAGCTAGATTATTCTTAAATCTAGAATTATGAGTCAAAATCTTATTTTTTTTTCTTCAAGCTGGGGGCTGGGCTTAGTGTTAAGACACTCCGTTCCCAACAATACACTGAAATTTTCCACTTTCCGTCAAATTCTTAAGGTTCGCCAAATTCTTGGCATCGATTTATGGTTTGAACAGTGGTAGAAAAAGCCTCATTTTACGTTGTTATCTAATGAAAATCAAATATACACTTACACTGCGCCTGAAATACCTCAAAAATATTTACATTGTAAAACATTGTACAACCCATAATAATTTATCCATTTATGACTTATGTAATAAATGTACGAACCAACAGAATGCGTATTTAAATTAATTTGCATGATATGATATATTTGCTGTTATAAGTTGTAACTATTAAAATAATAAATACAAAGCATCACTTCCTTTTATTTATTAGTTATAGATGTTTATAAAATAGCAATATATGAATAACGATAAATATTCTATGATTAAGATAATATCAGCTGTCTGCAATTAAATATGTAAATATTTAAAAAATATTAATAATATTAGAAGAAATTTTATAAATCTGACCTGATGGTAGCAAAATGGTGACCTGATGGAAACCTACTAGTGAACTGATGGTGATCGAGTAAAATTATTTTTCGTAAACAAAAATGACTTATAAGCTTATGTATATGGCCCAGGGGCACAACCGTGTGACTGTAAAAATATATTCAAATTAAATCTTTAATATGTTCATTTCTGGTAACAAGGCAAAGCGCGGCGTTAAGTTCCACCACTTAACACGTGCTGGGAAAAATGAAGAACGCAATGAAATGTCCCAACACTATCTATATTCCCAAATTCTAATCCTCTCCGCTTCACGCTGTATCCTGCATATGGAGGGGCCATATGCGGGATACAGCGTGAAGCTGATTGAAAAAAAAACACTTACACTTGAACAAATGAGCTCCTATAGTAATATAGGGAATCTCAACACTTCCTATTGTCAATTTTTTATATTGTAATTATTTTTTGTTACAGAATATCTAATATAATTAACTATGGATCCCCTTGTAGTGGACGTCGTACATTTCTACCCACGGGAAAATGCGCAGCCTCATAACACTGTAAAGTGAGTATTAAAAGAAATTACTTTAATTAAAGCATCGTTATACACACACACACATACACACACACACACACACACACACACTTAAATCGACAAGTACTTATGTATTTGTTATTTTATTAAATGGCTTAAACGTTCAGCTTAGACTTTAGAGTTCAAATCCTATGATATATGTATATTAAGTTTTGTAAATGAAACAATTAAAAAACAAACTCCATCTAGATATTTTCTATAAAGCATAGGTACATGTAAAAATTTTAAAATATATAAAAAACATACAAATAAAATGTTTTTTTCCTAAAAAGGTTTGAAGCTGTAAACGATGAAAATCCTACCACCGCCATAGTGCGCCGTGGTCAACCGTTCAACGGTGTCGCACGGTTCACGAGAGCGTTCGATGAGAACGACGACATTGTGCAACTTGTGTTTACACTTGGTAAGTAAAATAAAGAAATAGAAATAGAAGTAAAAATCGAGTTAAAAGTCGATGTTAAACTAAATTTAACGAAGTGAAGGTGAATAATTTCTTAACTATCTGATAGTGACTTACATCTGCCAAAACTACTTGAGTCAGTAATTAGGCATGCCTCGTTAGAAATTTGAGTTGTAATTTTCGAAGTACAAGATTAATTAATATAGAAAATTATTTTATAATTATATATATATATATATATATATATATATATATATATATATATATATATATATATATATATATATATATATACATATATATATATATATATATATATATATATATATATATATATATATATATATATATATATATATATATATATATGTACATATATATATATATATATATATATATATATATATATATATATATATATATATATATATATATATCTATATATATACATTGTAACTTTTTGTGATTGTCGCGACATGGCGTGGTAAATTGCGAAACTAAATGCCGGCCAACATCTATCAGGGCGAAATGAAAATATTTTAATCTTTGTGAAAGTGATGGCAAAAAAATAGTAGAATTAGTTAAATATTGTGTGTATCAAGTAATATGCTGACCCTACAAGTTAAATAAATATACTGTCATTCATTGCACTTAATCTTTTGTGTAGCGTTAGAAAAGATGGATCGCATCCAACAGCATCGTAAATAACGATGCGGTCAGATTCACTCTACGTCTGAATTGAAAGGGAAATTCAGTGAATGATAAAATTTGAATTTTATCATTAATTTAATGAATCTTTGTTACTAAAGATATTTTATTTTTAAGATAATTAAATTTTAAATTAATTTATTTTAACATTAATCGTATACTTGGTATTGTAGTTATTTGGAAACCTGACACTTTTTACTTATCCATGGTCTGTTGTGGTCATAGTGTAGTAGATAGAGTCTAACGACGAGACTCTCCGTTCTTCAATCTTTGAAATATAGATTGCTTGTGACAAAACTCAATGGCCCGTTTTACATTTACCGATTACCAAAACGAGCAAACCTGATAATATATTTCTCGAAGTGGTAATTGAAATTACAACTTTCAAATATATATATTATTAAGTTTTTAATTAGTAACAATTCTTTGGTTAATCTATTCACTTAACATGTACTTTTGTATTTTATTCATCATTCTAAAATATCCTCGGTACCCGTTATCGAGTTTCTCCCATTATAAGTCAGTTTTTGTTCTTATTTTAATATCATATATATATTTAATACAAATTTACTCCTACTGAAAATCGATCCTGTGATCTGTAAATTTAATTATATACTTTTTAACTGTCCTATGATGGTTCGTATGAATGTTTTAAGCAAATATTGCAACATCGATAGCGGATGTGTCTTAAATTTTATTTGCATTGCAACTCCAAATTAGGATTGATTGGGGCCACAAATAGTGTGTGGAAATATAAATCTGTAGTGACCCTTGGCATACATTGGACATATATGGTATTTTGTTTTAAATAATATAGATTAAATGGGAAATTAAAAGGCCCGTTGTGGCGCAGGGACAGGTTGTGGGTTCGATCTCCACTCGAGGAAATGAAATATTTAATATTTTCAATTTAAATATTTAATAATTTTAATTTAATTTAAATATTTAATTAATAATTTGAGGCCTGTCGTGGCGCAGCGGCACAAGCGTGTGACTGTAACCGACAGGTTCTGGGTTCGATCTCCAGTCGAGGAAATGAAATATTTAATATTTTCAATTCATAATATTTAAATGTTACCTTTGTTCGCTCTGGTAATAAGGCAAAGCGCGGCGTCGAGTTCCGCCACTCACCACGCAATGCCTCAAATTCGGCGGAAAGTGGGGAACGGAAATGGAACGAAGTGTCTTAACACTAGGTTCCCAGGTTCCCTCTGCCTACCCTGCCTCGTGCGGGATACAGCGTGAAGCTAAATATTTAATAATTTCATTTCTTCAACCTATTACAAGACAAAATGCGGCGTTGAGTTTCGCCACTCAACACGCAATGCCTCAAATTTGGCGGAAAGTGGGGACCGGAAATGGAACAGAGTGTCTAAACACTAGGTACTAACACCATACACGCCTACGTTCTGTCCTTGTCTTGCAGAATACAAAGGGAAGTTAAAAGAAATAAAAAATAGGCCTCGAACAATAACGTTCAGTAAAGAACGTTTTCAATTATAAGCTACAAACATATACTTACATATAATTAAAATTGCTTAGATATAACATGTCTATTGAAAGATAATTTTGAAATAAAAAAAATAATAATTGCTAAAATATTGAAAACGTTATTTCCTGTTTATCATTTTTATATTTTTATAATAATTTAATTCAATTAACTTTTTTTTTGTGTTTAGGTGATAAGCCACAGATGGACACACAAGGATCTGTATTTTTGAGGAGAGATGCGATCCCTGAGAAACACTCCTGGTACGCTAAGATAATTGATGTACAAGAAAATACAGTATCTTTCGAGGTTAGTATATATTTTTTTTGCTACAAGATAAATTAGAGGAATTGCGCTTTAAGTTGCGGAACTCAACGCTGCGCTTTGCCTTATTATCAAAGCAAAGAAAAATCGTGTGGCAACCGACAGTTTTACAGTCGCACCCTTATACCCTTATACCATTTTTAATTTATAAACGAGTAAAAGCTACACAAATTTTCGAAACTGTTAAACACCAAATATAGTCTTAATTTCAATGTCAGGATGATTTCTGTAAAATAAAATCTTATTATGATCCTGTCGTGGGGACAGAGAAGAAGCGTATAACCGTAAAAGCTAGCGGCTGTGTGTTCGATACGTACGCGAGGAAGAGAAATATGCAATATTTTTAAATAAAATGTTTGATATTTTAATTTCTTTGCTCAGGTAACATGCTCACTCACTCAGCTTCACGCTGTATCCCGCACATGGCAGGGTAGGCAGAGGGAACTTGGAAACTTAGTGTTAAGACATTCCGTTCCACTTCCGTTCCCCACTTTCCGTCGAATTTGAGGCATTGCGTGTCGACTGGTGGATTCAACGCCGCGTTTTCCCTTGTACCAGAGCAAAGAAATAAAAACATTAAATATTCAAATTGAAAATATTAATTATTTCATTTCCTCCAGTGGGGATCGAACCCACAACCTATAGGTTACAGTTACACGCTTGTGGCGCTGCGCTACGACAGGCCTCCTTTGCCTACTCAGCACGCAATTTCTCGTATTCCGCGCAAATCACAGGAACAGAAAGGAACAGAACAGATTGTCTTAACACTAGGTTACCAATTTCCCTTTGCCTACTCTGGCACGTGAAGTGTATCACGTGATGCTGAAAAGAAAATTAAAAAAATATATTTTATTAATATCTAAACATTTTCTGGCTTGATAGCCGTTCTACATTTGCGTCATTTTGTAATGGACGAATAAAAAATAAAAAATGTCATATTATTTTAAATTAAAAATTCAATTATTTTGTTACAAGCGTAAATATTTATATAAAAATATATTAAATAATGAGTAAAACATTTTCTCAGTACGTCCCACGCCAATATGATTTAACCGATTGAATTAAATCGTTGCATAGTGCCAAATCTATTTGTAGTTTCTTCACATTGAAACAACGATATCATAAATATTTTATGGTTTGGCTGGAAATAGGACGGAGTGACTAATTATTATGTTATTTTAGTTAAGTGCGTGAAAGAAGTACATAGTTTTGTTTCATGGTTTTGGTACCAAGGCAAAGCGCGGCGTTGATCTCCGTCATTCGGCTCGCCATGTCTTGAAAATTGAGCCGTGATAAGAATTACGTAGCTTTATTAGTACGTATGGCTTAATGGTCAGCCTTTGGACGGTTTCCAAGATGCGCGGGTTCAAATCTCGTTACGTTCAAATGTTTATGCGTTTTCTAAATAGATATTGACGTTTTTATTAGCTTCAATTGTATTTATGTATTTTAACAGACTATTTTTAATAATTGACAAAAATAAATCAATAAATAATATCTGTAAATACTATACTGTACTCTATACTCATCTTCACGCTGTATTCCGCACATGGCAGGGTAGGCAGAGGAAACCTAGTGTTGTGATACTCCGTTCTATTTTAGTTCACCGTTTTCCGCTGAATTTAAGGCATTGCGCGTTGAGTGGCGGAACTCAACCCCGCGTTTTGCCTTGTAACCAGAGCGAAGATATAAAAACATTACATATTTTAAATTGAAGACATTAAATATTTCATTTCTTCGAGTGGGAATCGTACCCACAACCTGTCGGTTACAGTCATACCCTTGTGCCGCTGCGCTACGACAAGCCTCTCTCTGTCTGTAAATCTTAGTTTTTGAAATAAATATGGACTAAACTGTTCTTGTTAAAATAATACTCATGAATATTTATATATATATATATATATATATATATATATATATATATATATATATATATATATATATATATATATATATATATATATATATATATATATATATATATATATATATATATATATATATATATATATATATATATATATATATATATATATATATATATATATATATATATATATATATATATATATATATATATATATTATAAAATGTGTCGAATATCCAGTTATATGAATATTTTATTAACAAATAAGAGCAAGGCAACAAATAAAACTTTATTAAACGTCAATTTACTATAATATTTACAAAAAATACGTAATAAGTACGAATTTCAAATTTATATGTCAAGTATCAAGGTTAGTGGGTACGGCCAATTTGTTAGCCACGTATTTTTTTATTTTTAGGTACTCAAATAGATGTTTTTAATTTATATTATCTAAGAAGGAAGCAAATGCACTTGCTTACATATATTTTGAGTGTGCTTTAGTAGCGTAGTTCAGGTACGTCTATCACGTAAGAAACGTATACGTACTATAGATACGTAACAAAATAAAGAATGTATTAATTCTATGTCGAGACCCAAGGCCACAAGTGCGCAATTGTAAAAGCTACAGATAGTGGGTTCGATCCTTACTCGAGGAAATAAAATGTATGTATGTATAAAATTAATATTTTCATTTCTTCATTCTGGTAACGAAACAGAGCGCAGCGTTGAGTTCCGCCATTAAACATGCAATGGCTTAAGAATTCGACGGAAATACCCTAGGTTCCGAGATTCCTATGTCCACAGTGCAGGTTACAGTGTTGCTAGTGTAAAAATACTTATATATAAAATAATAAATATATATTCTTTGAGGTTTTGCGTACATAAATAAGGACTTGCGGGTGACCATATTTAAATAAAATAGAAATAATATAATGTATATAAGGAAGTTCATATAAGGGGCCGTTAACGAAAAATGTGAATACGTGTTATTAAAAATTAATACGTATGTCAGATTAGAATTTTAACACCTCATTAGAAGCTTTTGGGAGCAATATCTATTGTCACTATATCTATTGTCACTATATATATATATATATATATATATATATATATATATATATATATATATATATATATATATATATATATATATATATATATATATATATATATATATTTATATATATATATATATATATATATATATATATATATATATATATATATATATATATATATATATATATATATATATATATATATATATATATATATATATATATATATAAATATATATATATATATATATATATATATATATATATATATATATATATATATATATATATATATATATGTGTCGAATATCCAGTTATATGAATATTTTATTAACAAATAAGACCAAGGCAACAAATAAAACTTTATTAAACGTCAATTTACTATAATATTTACAAAAAATACGTAATAAGTACGAATTTCAAATTTATATGTCAAGTATCAAGGTTAGTGGGTACGGCCAATTTGTTAGCCACGTATTTTTTTCTTGTTAGGTACTCAAATAGATGTTTTTAATTTATATTATCTAAGAAGGAAGCAAATGCACTTGCTTACATATATTTTGAGTGTGCTTTAGTAGCGTAGTTCAGGTACGTCTATCACGTAAGAAACGTATACGTACTATACGTAACAAAATAAAGAAAAAATGTATTAATTCTATGTCGAGACCCAAGGCCACAAGTGTGCAATTGTAAAAGCTACAGATAGTGGGTTCGATCCTTACTCGAGGAAATAAAATGTATATATGTATAAAATTAAAATTTTCATTTCTTCATTCTGGTAACGAAACAGAGCGCAGCGTTGAGTTCCGCCATTAAACATGCAATGGCTTAAGAATTCGACGGAAATACCCTAGGTTCCGAGATTCCTATGTCCACAGTGCAGGTTACAGTGTTGCTAGTGTAAAAATACTTATATATAAAATAATAAATATATATTCTTTGAGGTTTTGCGTACATAAATAAGGACTTGCGGGTGACCATATTTAAATAAAATAGAAATAATATAATGTATATAAGGAAGTTCATATAAGGGGCCGTTAACGAAAAATGTGAATACGTGTTATTAAAAATTAATACGTATGTCAGATTAGAATTTTAACACCTCATTAGAAGCTTTTGGGAGCAATATCTATTGTCACTATACCATAATGGCGTATTCAAAGTAATATTTAAATTTTATTATAATTTAATAATTTAAAATTATTGTCGCAATTGTTTGGGACTTGACTGACTGAATAATAAATAAGTACCTGTCATTATTTTTGTATTAATCAAAGAAATACGAATTACAATCATTATAGAAAACTCTAAATATTTAATATATAAAATTATTTTAATTTTCTTATTATATAGGAAGATAGACAAACAAACAAAACTTAAAGCTTTAAAAAGACCCCGATTAAAACATTTACTATTTTACCTTGGCTGAGTAACCTGTAACTCTGACCACTGCTAATCAGATGTTCATAAATTATAGCTAGGGACCACTGTCATCAACAAAGGTGCATTAACTCAGTAGGTACCTACGGAGTCACAGACAAGCAGACGTCTCAAACTTGTAAGAAGACTCCTTTTGGGTCGTGGGTTTGAAAAATTATACCAAATGTTAAATCATTCCACTCGCTTCCGTATATTAATCATGTGCAAAGTAAAATAAGAGAGGCCTGTCGTTGCGCAGCGGCAGAAAACGTGTGACTGTAACCGATGGGTTGTGGGTTCGATCCCCACTCGAGGAAATGAAATATTTTCAATTTAAATATTCAATGTTTTCATTTCCTCGCTCTGGTACAAGGCAAAACGCGGCGTTGAGTTCCGCCACTCAACACGCTGTGCTTCAAAATTCGGCGGAAAGTGGGGAACGGAAGTGGAACGGAGTGTCTTTACACTAGGTTCCCAAGTTCCCACAGACAATGATACTGAATGAATGTCAAAAATCCAGAAGAATTTATAATAAAATAATATACATATAAATTTATTGAGAAAACGTAAAAAAAATGATGTTAGCGGTATTTAAACACGCGCCACTTGACGCATTGCAAGAGGCGCGACTACAAATCCCGCTGCAAAAATATTGTTACTACTACGCCTTACTTTCCCTCTGACTTTGCACGTAATTATTGAACGGAAAGAGAGTGGAGTGATTTAACATTTGGATCCTTTTTTTAACGCATTTTTAAAGCATTAACATAGTAAAAATATACATAATATATTTTTAACTCAATAAAAACAAAATAAATCTCTCAATATAATTGTACATAAAGTGTACATTTGAAGGTTACGTCTTGTTTATTTGATTATTGCAACCTGAATAACAATTACCAAGGTACTGGGATTTTGTAATTTACTATCAAAGTCAGTATGTTAGAGTTAATTCTAAATAAATCTACAGACTACATTATTTAAAATCGTTTTATTAATAAATATCTCAGCTTCACGGAGGGAACTAGGGAAAGCAAATTAGGGGATAAAACGGAGTGTTTTAACTCTAGGTTCCCAAGATCGTACCCTGTACGGGATACAGCGGGAACCTAAAAAAAAATATTCCACTCCGTCCTCATTGAAATTATGATATAGAAGGCAAATCAGTTATCACAATAATGAATAATATAATACAAAAATCAATAAAATATTTTCAATATTTAATTACTTCGCTCTGATAATAAGGCAATGCGCGGCGTTGAGTTACGCTACTCAACACGCAATGCCTCAAATTTGGCGGAAAATGGGGAACGGAAGTGGAACGGAGTGTCTTAACATTAGGTTCCCGGGTTCCCTCTGCCTACCCTGCCTCGTGCGGGATACATCGTGAAGCTGAAAAAAAAAAAGTAAAAAGTAAAGAGAAAATAATAATATTTTTGTTGAGAAAGAATACACATTATTATGTAATTTATTAAACGTTTCATTTGAATCATTTTATAAAATTCTAACCAAAGCCATTATTAAAGACATTAAGTATTATTTATTATAAATACTGGTTCTTGACGAGTTATTTTATACTTAACAATGTTTTATACGAAAAATATTATTCATATATTTATATGCAAATTAACAGAAATATTTAATAATATGTAAATAGGTACAACTACGTTAATACAGTATTCTATGGTTCAATATTTCAGAGGAGATATCTAACTAGTTTCTACTAGTTCAACAAGTATATATTTTTTTCAATGGATATATTTAAAGTATATTAGTTTAAAGTATATTTATTTTTTATGGATTCCGCCGACAATTTTGCAGGATAATCTTATGTAGACGATCCTTTTCCATTATTGCCGTTAGTCGTTTTCCATCGAATACAGCCATAGCGTAATGAGTGCGGAACTCAACGCAGCGCTTAACTTTGTAACTAGAGTGAATAAAACGCATAGATTAAATATTTCATTTCTTCTAGAAGCCACAAGAGGCCTTTTGCTATATTATATATTTTACCATTATTTATATTACATTATATATTTCCTTTACAAAAGAAAGAGAGAGAAAAAGGAGTAAGAGATATACATATATGAAATAAATATTATTTTAAATAATAATCTTACTTTTCGTACATTTATTTATCAAATAATTTGCCTTTATTTCATAGGTTTCGACACCAGTGACCCTACCAGTGGGCTGCTGGGCTCTCCGCGTTGTCACCAGATTGAAGAGTTCTCAAGCCCGAGAAGTATACGATTATGACCAAGATCTGTATATATTGTTTAATCCATGGAATCCAGGTAAATATAGGTTCAATTTCACTCCAGAAAAGGCAGAAAGAGTATTTAATATATTCATATCTTTCCAATGCTAACACTCAATAAACTAAATTGGGCGAAAAGTGAGGAACGGAAGTCTTAATGAGACCGGAGTGTCTTGACACTAGGTTTAAGATTCCTCTACCAACACTGCCACGTGCAGGATATACCCTGAAACTTAAAAGAAAAATAAATATAAAAAAAGGTATATAGTTAATAATTTCACATTTTCTTAACTATGTACTTCTGCTTTAGATGATCAAACATATTGGGCGGACTTCGACCTCTTACAAGAATACGTTTTGAACGACGTCGGTAAAGTATGGGTCGGTCCAATAAAGACTACACGAGGCAAGCCCTGGTTCTACGGACAGTTTGACGCAGTGGTTTTACCAGCGGTCATGTTTATGTTAGACAGAGCTGAAATACCTTTCCATCAGTAAGTAGATACAGCAAACATCTTAATATGTTTTTAATAAAGTGATATTCCACACTTCGGAAAGTGAAAGAATTATTTAGAAATAGTGCAAAATTTGATCGGATTAGGCCTCTAGAAGGTTTTCAAGAGGTTCACGGAAATCTTCCAAGAGGTGCTGGTTCTGATCCCGTTAGTTAAAATGTGTTTTACAAAAAATTATCTAAATATATTAAAGTACGGACGAAAAGTTTTGGGCGCCTTTCTAAATTTTAATTTGTAAGTAATAATACAATCCTAGAATGCTATTTGCACAGCCATTTCATATCGATGCGGCCACGATTCGTCACCCGAACTGCACGTCTATAAGCAAGGAACAATAATTGAGATATTTTAAGAAAATTTCAATAATGTGAATAAATAATACATATTTAAAGCTACACAGTCTAGTGTAGTCTAGTATAATACTATTACATATATTAACCCATTACCAGTGGCATTAACCGTCTCACGCATGGTCAAATAAAGTGCAAAATTAATTGATTATCCATATTTTCGTACAGCCGTGGTGACCCCGTGAAGGTTGCCAGAGTGATCTCTCGCATTGTCAACTCCAACGACGATGGAGGCGTCCTAGTCGGAAGATGGGACGGCAACTATGAAGATGGAACTGCTCCATCTGAGTGGACTGGTTCCGTGGACATCCTGGCTCAGTACTTGGAGACGCAGCAGGAAGTTCCATATGGCCAGTGTTGGGTGTTTGCTGGCGTTGTTACTACAGGTGAGAATATTAGTTTTACACATTTTCACAAATATAACATTAACCAGGATACCTGGTTTTAAGATATTCCGTTCCCCATTTTCCAATCAATTGTTATAATATTTGATGGTGCAGAGTATTGATGATAAATTAAATATAATATTCCCTCGACTGGAAATCGAACCAACAACCGTTTACTATTAGTCAGTTGTCACAACCTCGACATCAACAAGCGAGATTAGACTGTTTCAGAGACGATTTATAAACTAATATTTATATCACAACTACAATTATTCCAAACTTTCCTATTTTCATTCAAATAACTTTATAAATAATTGTTAAGTCATGCAAATACAAACATCCGTGTCAGCTAAAGGACACCTTGAGACTTGTCCCATTAAGATACTTCTCTGTAGTACATTATTTGAATAGAGATCGTCGTGATACAGTGGCGGCTTCGATTCCTTCTCGGGATCTTGAATTATTTTTATTACCTCGCTTGGGTAGCGTTGTGTTCCGCACACTGAACACATAATAATATACCTAATAACTTAAAAAGTAGGGTAAACCCTATCGCAGGGCGCAAGCGTGTAACAGTAAACGCGACAAGTTGCGGATTATAACCCCACTCGAGAATAAAATATATATAATATTTAAAAATCAAATATATATTTTTTTGAGGCCTGTCGTGGCGCAGCGGCACAAGAGTGTGACTGTAACCGACAGGTTCTGGGTTCGATTCCCAATCGAGGAAATGAAATATTTAATATTTTCAATTTAAATATTTAATGTTTCATTTCTTCACTCTGGTGATAAGGCAAAGCGCGTCGTTGAGTTCCGCCACTCAACACGCAATGCTTCAAATTCGGCTTCAAAAATGCCTCGTGTGGGATACAGCGTGAAGCTGAAAAAAAAAGAAAAAAAAAAGATTTTTTTTTATTTTTTCGCCCTGAAAAACTGGGGAACGGAGTCCTTTATTACTTAGCCCTATACTTAGCTGTATATAGGGTATATAAATATAATGTTATATGCAAACACTTTGTATTTTAGATGCAATCATAATAGGATATATACATTTTAATATTCATTTGAATATGCGTCTTATGCGGTTGTTACGTGTTGATTTAAGATTGTATAATCTTTAAATCGTTAGCTCTTTATCATTATAAATATTTTTATCATTATTATTACGAACTGAATATTTTACATAGTAGTAACAGAATCTGTAGTATTAATGAAAAAAAAATCATGAATTAGAATTTGAAAACAAAGCAATGAGACACTCACAATGGGAAAAGTTATAGATTAATATTATAAATCCGTGGATTGATACCCTGGAGAGAGATGGGATTAAAAGCACTATGCCCACCCCAAAAGTCTTACTAACAAAAACAAAAGACCAAGCCAACTCAACATGTATCTAGAACACATATCAATTTAAAATTAATAATTCTACAGTATGCCGCGCCTTGGGTATTCCATCACGTGTTGTCTCCAACTTGGTATCAGCCCATGATGCAAACGCTTCTCTAACCATCGACAAATATTACACTGAAAACATGGAGGAGCTGGACTTCGATCCGAACAACCCTAATGGAGCTGATTCCATTTGGAATTACCATGTATGGAACGATGTTTGGATGGCGCGACCTGATCTGCCACCAGGTAAGGAATTATTTTGTTTATTGTATGCGACCGTAGGCGCGGTAGCTTTTTCCCGGCTGAAGAAAATAAAATATTGAATATTTTCGTCAATTCGTTCCGGTAACAAGGTTAATCGAGGCCTGTCGTGGCGCAGCGGCACAAGAGCGTGACTGTAACCGACAGGTTCTGGGTTCGATCCCCAGTCGAGGAAATGAAATATTTAATATTTTCAATTTCAATTTCAATGAATATTTAATGTTTCATTTCTTCGCTCTGGAATGAGGCAAAGCGTTGAGTTCCGCCACTCAACACGCAATGCCTCAAATTCGGCGGAAAGTAGGGAACGGAAGTGGAACGGAGTGTCTTTACACTAGGTTCCCGGGTTCCCTCTGCCTACCCTGCCTCGTGCGGGATACAGCGTGAAGTTGAGTAACATGGTAAATCACGGCTTTGAGTTCCGTCTGTTAACAGGTAATGCCTCAAGATTCTCTCTGCCTACATTACCATGTTCGGGATACAGCGGGAAGCAATTTAGAAAAATAAATTAATTTATAATAAAAAAATCAAACTTCCTAACCAAAATATCACTACCTCATCTTAGAAACGTACTTGTACTTCTTTAACTACCAAACTGATTTTTTATAAAACAAAAATTAGAAACACCGAGATTAACAATTTCAATTAAAACCAACCGCACTCAAATTGGTACATACATTTAGGAGCTATGTCGCCACAGACAGACACACAAACAACTTACTGCCTTCTGCGTCGTGGGCTAAAAATAATTTAATATACTAAAAATACTCATCCACACCAGGCTACGGAGGCTGGCAAGCAATAGACGCCACTCCCCAAGAAATTTCATCAGGAATGTACCAATGTGGTCCAGCGCCGCTAGAAGCTATCAAGCAAGGGGTCATCGGACTGGGCTACGACGTGGAGTTCATGCTGGCGTCCGTCAACGCTGACCTGATGAGGTGGAGACGAGACCCTGACAGTGAGTCTGGATATTCCGTGGTTAAAACAAATAACTACCAGTGAGTTCAATATTTATTTATATATTTTTTTTATTTCTGTTATAGAAATAAAGTAGTTCGTTAAAATTCTTTTTTATGCATGATAGAATCTTTACACTAGGTGTTCAGGTGTTCTCACTGTTTGCCATGATATATGCGGGATATAGCGTGAAGCCAAAATATATATTAATATTATTTGTGACTATTAATAATGTAAAGACAATCGGTGCAAATCAGGTGAGAACAGCTCTAGCTGTAGTTTGAAAACCACAGAAGGTTAAATCGATAAGAAAATTATAGATACGACAGAAAGACTTTTGTGGTTTTTTTTTTCTTTACTCGTTGTGAGACAGCGTATACCTATTAAAAATTATATTAATATTTTGCGTATTGCCAATATTTTTACTTAATCTTTTAATATGCCGATAGCTTTACTTAATCTTTTTATAATGCTTCGCACATGGCAGGGCAGGAAGAGGGAACTTTTGAATATTCGGCGTGTCTTAACACTAGTTATGACACCTCGTTTCATTCCCCACTTTACGCCGAATTTATGACATTGTGTGAAGTCACGTAAATTAACGCAGCGTTTTGCATTATTATTTACCACCATACCACGTTCCTTGGCACGATTTCCATTGTTTTCGAAATGTTCATGTCTTATTTGACCTTTCTCTAGACGCTATGTCTATAGCCTGTTACAGCAAACCAGCAAAACTATGAATATGATGTTTTCTTTTAACCTTAAAAAAATATATGTTTTAACATAACCTTATTTATATAAAACTACACTTCATGAGAAATATTTTTCTTTTAAGAAAAAATATACGTATTTAAATAGTTTTAAGAAACAATTACTAAATGATCGTCTTACTTAAATATGTGGATGTCATGTGTTGTGGATGCGAATCCCACTTGGGGAAATAAAATCATTATCATTTCCTCACTATGGTAATGCGATAAAGCGAACTAATTCAAAAAATCAAAAATTCAGGAACGAGAGTAAAATTAATGAAAACGGAGTATCGTAGTTACTAGGTTCCGTGAAACTCGAAGAAGTGAATTATTTAATATTTCTTCGCTCTGGCAAACAAGGCAAAATGCTGTGTTGAGTTCCGCCACTCAAGACACTTTCCCTTAATGTCGGCGAAAGTGGGGAACAGAACGGAGTGTGTTTACAGGAGGTTCCTAAGTTGCGTTTGCCTACCCTGCTATTATGTTTATTGTACAGCGTGAAGCTAAAAAAAGTATATACTACTTACTATTAATATTAATTCTTCTTCCGCAGCATTGGACGTATGATTCTCACAAAGAAACCCTTCGTTTTCGACCCCTTGGGTGATGAAGATAGGCAAGACGTGATAAGCGAATATAAACATAGAGAGGGAACGGCCTCCGAACGGATGGCTCTGATGAACGGAGTGCGGTACTCTGAGAGGGCGAAGAGGTATGGGCACATTACTATAAATATATTTTTTTATTATTTTTATTAAATATCGAATATTCATTGGAAAAAGATCTTTAATATTTAATTTCAATAGAGTTTTGGTTTCTGATTTAAAAAATATCAAAGTGAATCTCGATCATAAAATTCCAATTAATTGATACAATTTTTATAAGCTATATCAATATTATAAGGCTTAAGTGTTTGTTGGCTTGCACGCGTTAATCCCAGAAACAACTTATTCGAATTGAAAAAATACTTTTATGTTGACCATCTATAGAGAAATGCTATAGGCATCTATGCTATGTAATATCATATAGGAGACAAAGGCAGGTAGAAGCTAGTTTAAATATATACAAACAAACTAATAAACCAACTGTCACGGCGCAAAGACACAAGCGTTTGACTAACCCGCAACACCCGTTGTGGGTCCGATGCCCAGTCGTGAAAATCTAATGCCTCCGAAAGAGGACAACGGAACTGAATATCTTAACACTAGGTTCCCAAGTTCCCTCTGCCTACCCTACCTTGTGCGGAATATATATAAACGCTAAAAAAACATATATAAATATTATAGATGATTTATATTATCTTATACAGATATTACGCTGTTGCCGCAAATGTATCAGATGACGTAACGTTCAAGCTACGTGACATAGACACTGTATCCATCGGCAAAGACTTCAGAGTCATCGTTGACATCGACAATAACTCTAGCGAGGTAAGTAATGCAAAAGTAAATATATATACTTATATATGTTAATCTGTAACCGATCACTGTCTTTACATGGAAGATATATTAAAAACAACCTTATGGCCTTATGCTTATTACTGTAATAAGGTCCAAAATAGTGATTTATGAAACTCTGTGTCTGTTTGTTTGAGCGTTTGTACGTTTGTAATCTAAGGTATGGTTAAATTGAAATTAAAATTGTTGGATTTAGGATTTACAGCTATCGCACTAGGACACCAAAAAAAGCCCTACTAAAAGTTTAAACTTTAAAGTTTTAGTAGGGCTTTCTTTTGGTGTATATACATACCGCTATCATGTAAATTTTGCTTTAAACTTTAAAGAAAAAATTACATGATAGCAGTATGTATGTATAATACAATAAATCTTGTCTTTTTAGGGTCGTAATATTAAAGCAGCTTTAACCGCGACCAGTGTCTTCTACAATGGTGTAAGAGCTGAGGTTGTAAAGAAAATAGAAGGCAAACTTTTCGTCGGCCCGAATAAACGTGAGTGTTTATCCTGTTTTTTTTTACTTTCACGCTGTATCCCGCGTATGGCAGGTTAGATAGAGGGAACTTTGGAACCTAGTGTTTAGAGACTCCATACTCTGTTCCCATTAAGACACTTTCATTTACCACTTTGAACGGCGGAACTTAACGCCGAGCTACGTTTTGTTACCAGAGCGAAGAACAGAAAATATTAAATATTTCATTTCCTTTAGTGGGCAACGAACCAACAAAAGACCAAGATGTTTCCAAACAGCATGGATTGAAATCCCGTTACTACCAATATTTGCATATTTTTTTAAAAAAATATTCTTACCGTTACATTAATAATTGAAAATAACATTTTACAGATGAACAAATAAGCATTCAAGTTCAACCGGACGAATACTTGCCTAAATTGGTCGAGTACTGTAATATGAAGATATCCGCTATGGCCATCGTTGACGAAACCAAGCAATCGTGGGCTGATGATGACGACTTCCAAATATTGAAACCTAATATTAATATTAAGGTGAGAAAGAAAGGATTTTTTTTTCAGCTTCACGCTGTATCCCTCACTAGGCAGGGTAGGCAGAGGGAACGGAAGTGAAACCTAGTGTTATGACACTCCGTTCCAATTCAATTCCCCACTTTCCGCCGAATTTGAGGCATTGCGTGTTGAGTGGCGGAACTCAACGCCGCGCTTTGCCTTATTACCAGAGCGAAGAAATGAAACATTAAATATTTAAATTAAAAATATTAAATATTTCATTTCCTCGACTGGGGATCGAACCCAGAACCTATCGGTTACAGTCACACTCTTATGCCGCTGCGCCACGACAGGCCTCAAATAGGATTATTTATGTAATATAAATTTAAAGCTTCATTTTTTGCGTGGCGTCCTACTAATGGCAAGGTAGGCAGAGGGAACTTGGGAACCTAGTGTTTAAGGACTCCGTTTTGTTCCTTACGTTCCATCGAAATTAAGGCATTCTGGTACTCAACGCCACGTATTGCCTCGTTACCAGAGCGAAGAAATTAAAATATTATACATTATATATAATAAAACTTAAAAAAAAAACAATAACCGAAATCTCCTTTCAGTTCAACGAAGACCTAATAATCGGACAACCGGCAACCATGGTTTTGTCCTTCCTAAATCCTCTAGAACGTTCTCTTTCTGGGTGCGAGTTTAGAGTGACCTCGTCTGGTATAGCTGGTAGGACTTTACGATTTGGGGCCCCCGATGCCGCTCCAAAGGGAATGATAACTGCTGAGCTGCCCGTTGTGCCTAATGTAAGTTCAGTGTATCATTATCTTCGTTCCCCTCACGTAAGGGTATTTTTTGTATTATATGTGAGTTTAGCGTGTTTGTATGTATGTGGTATTGTAGCTCCTAAATTAAGAAGGCAATTTTTGTGGTGTTTTTTTTATATATTGGTGACTTGTTTTATGAAGATTGTACTAGCTGTTTAAGATTTAATAGAGAAGGGATTTTTGGGTTGAGGGATTATTTTTTTTTATTTTTCACTTTCACGCTGTATCCCGCGCTCAGTTGGATGGGTAGGCGGGGAAAAAAAAAAAAAAAAAAAAAAAAAAAAAAAAAAAAAAAAAAAAAAAAAAAAAAAAAAAAAAAAAAAAAAAAAAAAAAAAAAAAAAAAAAAAAAAAAAAATACCAAATATAAATACACACAGGATCTAATTTCAATCGATCGAGTGGTGTGATACAGGAATTCAAAAAATTCGGCGTTGATCTCCGCCACACAACACGCTATGCCTCAAATTCGGCGGAAAGTGGGAAACGGAAGTAGAACGAAGTGTCATAACACTAGGTTTCACTTCCGTTCCTTCTGCCTACCCTGTCTAATGCAGGATACAGCGTGAAGATGAGAGAGAAGAGAATTCGTTTTTCTTCTTTTAAAATGAGATGAACAGGCCAGTCGACATTTATCTGTACAAGACGGACCAATCTTCTTAGCTAGTACCAGTTTTAAGAGATCGATATTGATGACCAGAATTCTTTAGTTTTTGTGCAACATTTTTTTCCAGTTATTAGGATTCCGAGTACGTTTTTATCCCCTATACCGTTTTTCGGTAACGTTATTGGTTTCGAGTCTTCAACACTTTCATTCTCAGAGCTATTATCACTCGAGAACTACTTGAACTTGAAGAACTGCTGGTAGAAGACGATCTAGATTCAGGTTTAAAATTGTCATCGGAATTAGCACCAGAGAAGTCGCCAGATGGGGATTCATATTGTGGTTCTACTGCTAAATTATCGTTATAAAAAATAACATCATTGGATAGAAAGCTTGAAGTAGGTATAACTGAAGTACTGCAATATTGCTCGGAATAAGAATGTGGAACTGAAAGAACGTCAAGTTCATCTTTTTTAAGGGTATTGTGGAACTTATATTGCCATCATCTTGATCAGTATTAAAAGGTGGAACTGAAGACTCGTCAGGTTCATATTTTTCAATGAGTGATGTGGAACGTTTATTGCCACGTTGCCATGATATTGCCAGCATTAGAAGGTTTATATTCGTCAACTTCATTTTCGGTGGAACGTAGCAATAATAATTTGTTTTTACTCCGAGACAGCATTTTATTGATACAATAGACAACTAAAACAAAATAATAATATCAAAATTATTGATTGGTCTATCTACAATCCCCAAATGGTTAGTCTCAATCTAACTCCAGTTAAAATAAAATATTCATCTTAATTTCGTTGTCCAATTTACTTAAAAATACCTACTACTATAGTCTCGTACATAATTCATTTCAACAAAAACATAAGAGTTTGAGAAATAAAGTCATTTATCAACAAAGGACATTATAGTAACAAAACTAAACTTTATTAAATATTAAAATACTGGGGAAATAATGTCACAACTGTATCTTAGGTCACTATTGCTCCAGAATTAAAAAAATATAATGTCACAATTACCTTAGTACCGGTGTAGCTCCAAGACGCTCATGCATATGCGGGGGGACCGCGCACAACTGACCAATGAAACGTTGTCGCTCCCAGTGTATTGCAATTCCCGTCAAAACGGCAACGACATTTACGTCTTTACGAGAAAACTAAGTCTACTACAAAAGTAACATTATTGCACCAAGTAAACACACTCTTTAGGATACATATTACATAGTTAACTCAATCGACCATTTTTTACATAAGTGACAGTGTTGCACCGGGGGTGCGATATATATATATATATATATATATATATATATATATATATATATATATATATATATATATATATATATATATATATATATATATATATATATATATATATATATATTTATATATATATATATATATATATATATATATATATATATATATATATATATATATATATATATATATATATATATATATATATATATATATATATATATATATATATATATATATATATATATATATATATATATATATATATATATATATATATATATATATATATATATATATATATATATATATAGAGAGAGAGAGAGAGAGAGAGAGAATATTTAATTTAGCTACAGTAAGTCGTGATTTAAAATCTATCTATTATAACATATTTTTTTGTAACTTTTTGTGTATGTCGCGACATGGCGTGGTAGATTGCGAAACTCAACGCCCGTAAATATCTATCAGGGCGATATGAAAAATTTCAATCTTTGTGAAAGTGATGCAAAAAAATAAATAGTACAATTAGTTAAATATTGTGTATATCAAGTAATATGCTGACCCTACAAGTTAAATATATATACTGTCATTCATTGCACTTAATCTTTTGTGTAGCGTTAGAAAAGATGGATCGAATCCAACAGCATCGTAAATAACGATGCGGTCAGATTCACTCTACGTCTGAATTGAAAGGGAAATTCAGTGAATGATAAAATTTGAATTTTATCATTAATTTAATGAATCTTTGTTACTAAAGATCTTTTATTTTTACGATAATTAAATTTTAAATTAATTTATTTTAACATTAATCGTATACTTGGTATTGTAGTTATTTGGAAACCTGACACTTTTTACTTATCCATGGTCTGTTGTGGTCATAGTGTAGTAGATAGAGTCTAACGACGAGACTCTCCGTTCTTCAATCTTTGAAATATAGATTGCTTGTGACAAAACTCAATGGGCAGTTTCACATTTACCGATTACCAAAACTAGCAAACCTGATAATATATTTCTCGAAGTGGTAATTGATATTACAACTTTCAAATATATATATATATATATATATATATATATATATATATATATATATATATATATATATATATATATATATATATATATATATATATATATATATATATATATATATATATATATATATATATATATATATATTATTATTAAGTTTTTAATTAGTAACAATTCTTTGGTTAATCTTTTCACTTAACATATACTTTTGTATTTTTTTTTTCATCATTCTAAAATATCCTCGGTACCCGTTATCGAGTTTCTCCCATTATAAGTCAGTTTTTGTTCTTATTTAATGCAAATTTACTCCTACTGAAAATCGAACCTGTGATCTGTAAATTTAATTATATACTTTTTAACTGTCCTATGATGGTTCGTAATGAATGTTTTAAGCAAATATTGCAACATCGATAGCGGATGTGTCTTAAACTTTATTTGCATTGCAACTCCAAATTAGGATTGATTGGAGCCACAAATAGTGTGTGGAAATATAAATCTGTAGTGACCCTTGGCATACATTGGACATATATGGTATTTTGTTTTAAATAATATAGATTACATGGGAAATTAAAAGGCCCGTTGTGGCGCAGGGACAGGTTGTGGGTTCGATCTCCACTCGAGGAAATGAAATATTTAATATTTTCAATTTTTAATATTTAATAATTTTAATTTTTAATTAATAATTTTAGGGCCTGTCGTGGCGCAGCGGCACAAGCGTGTGACTGTAACCAACAGGTTCTGGGTTCGATTCCCAGTTGAGGAAATGAAATATTTAATATTTTCAATTCATAATATTTAAATGTTACCTTTGTTCGCTCTGGTAATAAGGCAAAGCGCGGCGTCGAGTTCCGCCACTCACCACGCAATGCCTCAAATTCGGCGGAAAGTGGGGAACGGAAATGGAACGAAGTGTCTTAACACTAGGTTCCGGGTTCCCTCTGCCTACCCTGCCTCGTGCGGGATACAGCGTGAAGCTAAATATTTAATAATTTCATTTCTTCAACCTGTTACAAGACAAAATGCGGCGTTGAACTCCGCCACTCAACACTCAATGTCTCAAATTTGGCGGTAAGCGGGGAACTGAAGTGGAACAGAGTGTCTTAACACTAGGTTCCCAAGTTTCCTCTGCCTACCCTGCAATGTGCGGAACATAGCGTGAAGCTGAGTAGAGTAGAGTCGATATCATATTTCTGGTAACGAGGCAAAGCGCGACGTTGAGTTCCTCCGCTCAACACGTAGCTGCTTCTGAATTATGAAAAGTTGACAACGGAATTGCCTACGCTCTGTCCTTGTCTTGCAGAATACAAAGGGAAGTTAAAAGAAATAAAAAATAGGCCTCGAACAATAACGTTCAGTAAAAAACGTTTTCAAGTACAAGCTACAAACATATACTTACATATAATTAAAATTGCTTAGATATAACATGTCTATTGAAAGATAATTTTGAAATAAAAAAATAATAATTGCTAAAATATTTAAAACGTTATTTCCTGTTTACCATTTTAATAATAATTTAATAATTTAATTCAATTAACTTTTTTTTTGTGTTTAGGCGATAAGCCACAGATGGACACACAAGGATCTGTATTTTTGAGGAGAGATGCGATCCCTGAGAAACATTCCTGGTACGCTAAGATAATTGATGTACAAGAAAATACAGTATCTTTCGAGGTTAGTATATATATTTTTTGCTACAAGATAAATTAGAGGAATTGCGCTTTAAGTGGCGGAACTCAACGCTGCGCTTTGCCTTATTATCAAAGCAAAGAAAAATCGTGTGGCAACCGACAGTTTTACAGTCGCACCCTTATACCATTTTTAATTTATAAATTTATAAACGAGTAAAAGCTACACAAATTTTCGAAACTATTAAACACCAAATATAGTCTTAATTTCAATGTCAGGATGATTTCTGTAAAATAAAATCTTATTATGATCCTGTCGTGGGGACAGAGAAGAAGCGTATAACCGTAAAAGCTAGCGGCTGTGTGTTCGATACGTACGCGAGGAAGAGAAATATGCAATATTTTTAAATAAAATGTTTGATATTTTAATTTCTTTGCTCAGGTAACATGCTCACTCACTCAGCTTCACGCTGTATCCCGCACACGGCAGGGTAGGCAGAGAGAACTTGGGAACCTAGTGTTAAGACACTCCGTTCCACTTCCGTTCCCCACTTTCCGTCGAATTTGAGGCATTGCGTGTCGACTGGTGGATTCAACGCCGCGTTTTCCCTTGTACCAGAGCAAAGAAATAAAAACATTAAATATTCAAATTGAAAATATTAATTATTTCATTTCCTCCAGTGGGGATCGAACCCACAACCTATAGGTTACAGTTACACGCTTGTGGCGCTGCGCTACGATAGGCCTCCTTTGCCTACTCAGCACGCAGTATGCCCTAATAGAACGTCAAAAAGCTCACTTGCGAGACGACACTATGTTATACAGAGTGGACATCTATATAACACAATCAATAAGAACTGCAACATTTACTCACTCAATAAACACAAATGCAAAATTATAACGACAAAATGGTTACAAACTAAAACCTATGAAGAGACAGAAAGTCTGCTTCTTAGGCCGATATAAATGCAGCAATAAATCGTAAAAATACCAAACTACATCACATTTAAATTAATGAAAACATCTCACTATATGTGCTCAATATACATAATACACACACACACACACACACACACACACACACACACACACACACACACACCCACATACTCACACACATGCAATTAGAATTGTCAAAAGATATTCTTATGTAAAGCAGAGATGAAAATAAATTATTATTATTTTTAATAACAATAAGTGATCACGCGTATTATAAATAATGTTACAAATTTAATGTGCACGCCGATGTGTGTGAACCCTGATCCCCAAAACACAAGTTAAATCTTAAATTGAGGATCAGAGTCCATCATCTTAATTAAAATCATTATTTGTGTTTGATAAATTGATGTCATTTTTTTGTTTTTTTGTTATATATCTATGTCAATAAAGTTATATTATTATTATAATATTATATTATTAATTTCTCGTATTCCGCGCAAATCACAGGAACAGAAAGGAACAGAACAGATTGTCTTAACACTAGGTTACCAATTTCCCTTTGCCTACTCTGGCACGTGAAGTGTATCACGTGATGCTGAAAAGAAAATTAAAAAAAATAATAATAATATTTATTTAAAATTGCGATTTTCTTATCGTATATTACTTTATAATACAATAATAATAAATTAACAAAACATTTTCTAGCTTAATGGGCGTTCTACATTTGCGTCATTTTGTAATGGACGAATAAAAAATCAAAAATGTCATATTATTTTAAATTAAAAATTCAGTTATTTTGTTACAAGCGTAAATATTTATATAAAAATATATTAAATAATGAGTAAAACATTTTCTCAGTACGTCCCACGCCAATATGATTTAACCGATTGAATTAAATCGTTGCATAGTGCCAAATCTATTTGTAGTTTCTTCACATTGAAACAACGATATCATAAATATTTTATTGTTCGGCTGGAAATAGGACGGAGTGACTAATTATTATGTTATTTTAGTTAAGTGCGTGAAAGAAGTACATAGTTTTAATTGTTTCCTGGTTATGGTATCAAGGCAAAGCGCGGCGTTGAGCTCCGTCATTAAGCTCGCCATGTCTTGAAAATTGAGCCGTGATAAGAATTACGTAGCTTTATTAGTACGTATGGCTTAATGGTCAGCCTTTGGACGGTTTCCAAGACGCGCTGGTTCAAATCTCGTTACGTTCAAATGTTTGAGCGTTTTCTAAATAGTTATTGAGGTTTTTATTAGCTTCAATTGTATTAATTTATTTTAACAGATTATTTATTATTATTGACTAAAATAAATAAATAAATAATATCTGTAAATACTATACTGTACTCTATACTCAGCTTCACGCTGTATTCCGCACATGGCAGGGTAGGCAGAGGAAACCTAGTGTTGTGATACTCCGTTCTATTTTAGTTCACCGTTTTCCGCTGAATTTAAGGCATTGCGCGTTTAGTGGCGGAACTCAACCCCGCGTTTTGCCTTGTAACCAGAGCGAAGATATAAAAACATTACATATTTAAATTGAAGACATTAAATATTTCATTTCTTCGAGTGGGAATCGAACCCACAACCTGTGGGTTGCAATCACACCCTTGTGCCCCTACGCTACGACAAGCCTCTCTCTGTCTGTAAATCTTAGTTTTTGAAATAAATATGGACTAAACTGTTCTTGTTAAAATAATACTCATGAATATTTATTGATTTTAAAATGTGTCGAATATCCAGTTATATGAATATTTTATTAACAAATAAGAGCAAAACAACAAACAAAACTTTATTAAACGTCAATTTACTATAATATTTACAAAAATACGTAATAAGTACGAATTTCAAATTTATATGTCAAGTATCAAGGTTAGTGGGTACGGCCAATTTGTTAGCCACGTATTTTTTTCTTGTTAGGTACTCAAATAGATGTTTTTAATTTATATTATCTAAGACGGAAGCAAATGCACTTGCTTACATATATTTTGAGTGTGCTTTAGTAGCGTAGTTCTGGTACGTCTATCACGTAAGAAACGTATACGTACTATACGTAACAAAATAAAGAAAACCAATGGCACAAGTGCGCAATTGTAAAAGCTACAGATAGTGGGTTCGATCCTTACTCGAGGAAATAAAATGTATGTATGTATAAAATTAATATTTTCATTTCTTCATTCTGGTAACGAAACAGAGCGCAGCGTTGAGTTCCGCCATCAAACATGCAATGGCTTAAGAATTCAACGGAAATACCCTAGGTTCCGAGATTCCTATGTCCACAGTGCAGGTTACAGTGTTGCTAGTGTAAAAATACTTATATATAAAATAATAAATATATATCCTTTGAGGTTTTGCGTACATAAATAAGGACTTGCGGGTGACCATATTTAAATAAAATAGAAATAATATAATGTATATAAGGAAGTTCATATAAGGGACCGTTGACGAAAGTGTGAATACGTGTTATTAAAAATTAATACGTATGTCAGATTAGAATTTTAACACCTCATTAGAAGCTTTTGGGAGCAATATCTATTGTCAGTATACCATAATGGCGTATTCAAAGTAACATTCAAATTTTATTATAATTTAATAATTTAAAATTATTGTCGCAATTGTTTGGGACTTGACTGACTGAATAATAAATAAGTACCTGTCATTATTTTTGTATTAATCAAAGAAATACGAATTACAATCATTATAGAAAACTCTAAATATTTAATATATAAAATTATTTTAATTTTCTTATTATATAGGAAGATAGAAACAAAAACAAAACTTAAAGCTTTAAAAAGATTAAAACATTTACTATTTTATCTTGGCTGAGTAACCTGTAACTCTGACCACTGCTAATCAGATGTTCATAAATTATAGCTAGGGACCACTGTCATCAACAAAGGTGCATTAACTCAGTAGGTACCTGCGGAGTCACAGACAAGCAGACGTGTCAAACTTGTAAGAAGACTCCTTTTGCGTCGTGGGTTTGAAAAATTATACCAAATGTTAAATCATTCCACTCGCTTCCGTATATTCATCATGTGCAAAGTAAAATAAGAGAGGCCTGTCGTGGCGCAGCGGCACAAAACTGTAACCGATGGATTGTGGGTTCGATCCCCACTCGAGGAAATATAATATTTAATATTTTCAATTTAAATATTCAATGTTTTCATTTCCTCGCTCTGGTACAAGGCAAAACGCGGCGTTGAGTTCCGCCACTCAACACGCTGTGTTTAAAAATTCGGCGGAAAGTGGGGAACGGAAGTGGAACGGAGTGTCTTTAAATTAGGTTCCCAAGTTCCCTCTGACTACCCTACCATGTGCGGGATACAGCGTGAAGCTAAGTGAGTGAGTGAGTAAAATAAAATGTAGTAATAATAATAATTTATTAGAATTCTATTATATACTTTATTGCATTTAAAAACATGTAAGAAAACTAAATTAAAAATTAATCTTATTTCTAAAAGAAATCTCTCAAGGACAATGATACTGAATGAATGTCAAAAATCCAGAAGAATTTATAATAAAATAATATACATATAAATTTATTGAGAAAACGTAAAAAAAATGATGTTAGCGGTATTTAAACACGCGCCACTTGACGCATTGCAAGAGGCGCGACTACAAATCCCGCTGCAAAAATATTGTTATTACTACACCTTATTTTCCCTCTGACTTTGCACGTAATTATTGACCGGAAAGAGAGTGGAGTGATTTAACATTTGGATCCTTTTTTTAACGCATTTTTAAAGCATTAACATAACACTTTTTTTAAAGCATTAACATAGTAAAAATATACATAATATATTTTTAACTCAATAAAAACAAAATAAATCTCTCAATATAATTGTACATAAAGTGTACATTTGAAGGTTACGTCTTGTTTATTTGATTATTGCAACCTGAATAACAATTACCAAGGTACTGGGATTTTGTAATTTACTGTCAAAGTCAGTCTGTTAGAGTTAATTCTAAATAAATCTACAAACTACATTATTTAAAATCGTTCTATTAATGAATACCTCAGCTTCACGGAGGGAACTTAGGAAAGCAAATTAGGGGATAAAACGGAGTGTTTTAACTCTAGGTTCCCAAGATCGTACCCTGTACGGGATACAGCGGGAACCTAAAAAAAAATATTCCACTCCGTCCTCATTGAAATTATGATATAGAAGGCAAATCAGTTATCACAATAATGAATAATACAAAAATCAATAAAATATTTTCAATATTTAATTACTTCGCTCTGATAATAAGGCAATGCGCGGCGTTGAGTTACGCTACTCAACACGCAATGCCTCTAATTCGGCGGAAAATGGGGAACGGAAGTGGAACGGAGTGTCTTAACATTAGGTTCCCGGGTTCCCTCTGCCTACCCTGCCTCGTGCGGGATACATCGTGAAGCTGAAAAAAAAAAAGTAAAAAGTAAAGAGAAAATAATAATATTTTTGTTGAGAAAGAATACACATTATTATGTAATTTATTAAACGTTTCATTTGAATCATTTTATAAAATTCTAACCAAAGCCATTATTAAAGACATTAAGTATTATTTATTATAAATACTGGTTCTTGACGAGTTATATTATACTTAACAATGTTTTATACGAAAAATATTATTCATATATTTATATGCAAATTAACAGAAATATTTAATAATATGTAAATAGGTACAACTACGGTAATACAGTATTCTATGGTTCAATATTTCAGAAAAGACATCTAACTAGTTTATACTAGTATAACAAGTATATATTTTTTTCAATGAATATATTTAAAGTATATTAGTTTAAAGTATATTTATTTTTTATGGCTTCCGCCGATATTTTGCAGGATAATCTTATGTAGATGATCCTTTTCCATTATTGCCGTTAGTCGTTTTCCATCGAATACAGCCATAGCGTAATGAGTGCGGAACTCAACGCAGCGCTTAACTTTATAACTAGAGTGAATAAAACGTATATATTAAATATTTTATTTCTTCTAGAGGCCACAGGAGGCCTTTAGCTATAGTATATTTTACCATTATTTCTTATACACTACACATTTCTTTTACAAAAGAAAGGGAGATCAAATAAATATTATTTAAAATAATAAACTTACTTTTCCTACTTTTATTTTTAGGTTTCGACACCAGTGACCCTACCAGTGGGCTGCTGGGCTCTTCGCGTTGTCACCAGATTGAAGAGTTCTCAAGCCCGAGAAGTATACGATTATGACCAAGATCTGTACATATTGTTTAATCCATGGAATCCAGGTAAATATGAGTTCGATTCCACTCCAGAAAAGGCAGAAGAGTATTTAATATATTCATATCTTTCCAATGCTAACACTCAATAAACTAAATTGGGTGGAAAGTGAGGAACGGAAGTGTCTTAATGGGAACAGAGTGTCTCGACACTATGTTTAAGAGTCCTCTACCTACACTGCCATGTGCAGGATATTATTATACAGTTAATAATTTCACATTTTCTTAACTATGTACTTCTGCTTTAGATGATCAAACATATTGGGCGGACTTCGACCTCTTACAAGAATACGTTTTGAACGACGTCGGTAAAGTATGGGTCGGTCCAATAAAGACTACACGAGGCAAGCCCTGGTTCTACGGACAGTTTGACGCAGTGGTTTTACCAGCGGTCATGTTTATGTTAGACAGAGCTGAAATACCTTTCCATCAGTAAGTAGATACAGCAAACATCTTAACATGTTTTTGAAATAGTATAAAATTAGATAATCGGATCTAATTTTATACTATTCTCGAAGGTTTTCAAGAGGTTCACGGAAATCGGCCAAAATCGGTGCTGGTTCTGATCCCGCTAGTAAAAATGTTTTCAAAAAAAAAAAAAATCTAAATATATTAAAGTATGAACGAAAAGTTTTGGGCGTTCTAAATTTTTATTTGTAAGTAATAATACAATCCTAGAATGCTATTTGCGCAGCCATTTCATATCGATGCGGCCACGATTCGTCGCCCGAACTGCACGTCTATAAGCAAGGAACAATAATTGAGATATTTTAAGAAAATTTCAATGATGTGAATAAATAATACATATTTTAAATCTACACAGTCTAGTGTAGTCTAGTATAATACTATTACATATATTAACCCATTACCAGTGGCATTAACCGTCTCACGCATGGTCAAATAAACTGCAAAATTAATTGATTATCCATATTTTCGTACAGCCGTGGTGACCCCGTGAAGGTTGCCAGAGTGATCTCTCGCATTGTCAACTCCAACGACGATGGAGGCGTCCTAGTCGGAAGGTGGGACGGCAACTATGAAGATGGAACTGCCCCATCAGAGTGGACTGGTTCCGTGGACATCCTGGCCCAGTACTTGGAGACGCAGCAGGAAGTTCCATATGGCCAGTGTTGGGTGTTTGCTGGCGTTGTTACTACAGGTGAGAATATTAGTTTTACACATTTTCACAAATATAACATTAACCAGGATACCTGGTTTTAAGATATTTCGTTCCCCATTCTCTGATCAATTGTTATGATATTTGATGGTGCAGAGTATTGATAATAAATTAAATATAATATTCCCTCGACTGGAAATCGAACCAACAACCGTTTACTATTAGTCAGTTGTCACAACCTCGACATCAACAAGCGAGATTAGACTGTTTCAGAGACGATTTATAAACTAATATAAACATCACTACTACAATTATTCCAAAATTTCCTATTTTCATTTAAATAACTTTATAAATAATTGTTAAGTCATGCAAATACAAACATCCGTGTCAGCCAAAGGACACCTTGAGACTTGTCCCATTAAGATACTTCTCTGTAGTACATTATTTGAATAGAGATCGTCGTGATACAGTGGCGGCTTCGATTCCTTCTCGGGATCTTGAATTACTTTTATTACCTCGCTTGGGTAGCGTTATGTTCCGCACACTGAACACATAATAATATAATAACTTAAAAAGTAGGGTAAACCCTATCGCAGGGCACAAGCGTGTAACAGTAAACGCGACAAGTTGCGGATTATAACCCCACTCGAGAATAAAATATATATAATATTTAAAAATCAAATATATATTTTTTTGAGGCCTGTCGTGGCGCAGCGGCACAAGAGTGTGACTGTAACCGACAGGTTCTGGGTTCGATCCCCAGTCGAGGAAATGAAATATTTAATATTTTCAATTTAAATATTTAATGTTTCATTTCTTCACTCTGGTGATAAGGCAAAGCGCGTCGTTGAGTTCCGCCACTCAACACGCAATGCCTCAAATTCGGCGGAAAGTGGGGAACCGAAGTGGAACGGAGTGTCTTTACACTAGGTTCCCGGGTTCCCTCTGCCTACCCTGCCTCGTGTGGGATACAGCGTGAAGCTGAAAAAAAAAAGAAAAAAAAAAAGATTTTTTTTATTTTTTCGCCCTGAAAAAGTGGGGAACGGAGTCCTTTATTACTTAGCCCTATACTTAGCTGTATATAGGGTATATAAATATAATGTTATGTGCAAAAACATTTGTATTTTAGATGCAATCATAATAGGATATATACCTACTTTTTAATATTCATTTGAATATGCGTCTTATGCGGTTGTTACGTGTTGATTTAAGATTGTATAATCTTTAAATCGTTAGCTCTTTATCATTATAAATATTTTTATCATTATTATTACGAACTGAATACTTTACATAGTAGTAACAGAATCTGTAGTATTAATGAAAAAAAAAATCATGAATTACAATTTGAAAACAAAGCAATGAGACACTCACAATGGGAAAAGTTATAGATTAATATTATAAATCCGTGGATTGATACCCTGGAGAGAGATGGGATTGACTGCACTATGCCCACCCCAAAAGTTTTACTAACAAAAACAAAAGACCAAGCCAACTCAACATGTATCTAGAACACATATCAATTTAAAATTAATAATTCTACAGTATGCCGCGCCTTGGGTATTCCATCACGTGTTGTCTCCAACTTGGTATCAGCCCATGATGCAAACGCTTCTCTAACCATCGACAAATATTACACTGAAAACATGGAGGAGCTGGACTTCGATCCGAACAACCCTAATGGAGCTGATTCCATTTGGAATTACCATGTGTGGAACGATGTTTGGATGGCGCGACCTGATCTGCCACCAGGTAAGGAATTATTTTGTTTATTGTATGCGACCGTAGGCGCGGTAGCTTTTTCCCGGCTGAAGAAAATAAAATATTGAATATTTTCGTCAATTCGTTCCGGTAACAAGGTTAATCGAGGCCTGTCGTGGCGCAGCGGCACAAGAGCGTGACTGTAACCGACAGGTTCTGGGTTCGATACCCAGTCGAGGAAATGAAATATTTAATATTTTCAATTTCAATGAATATTTAATGTTTCATTTTTTCGCTCTGGAATAAGGCAAAGCGCGGCGTTGAGTTCCGCCACTCAACACGCAATGCCTCAAATTCGGCGGAAAGTAGGCAACGGAAGTGGAACGGATGTGGAACGGAGTGTCTTTACACTAGGTTCCCGGGTTCCCTCTGCCTACCCTGCCTCGTGCGGGATACAGCGTGAAGCTGAGTAACAAGGTAAATCACGGCTTTGAGTTCCGTCTGTTAACAGGTAATGTCCAAGATTCTCTCTGCCTACATTACCATGTGCGGGATACAGCGGGAAGTAACTTAGAAAAATAAATTAATTTATAAAAAAATAAAAAAAACTTCCTACCCAAAATATCACTACCTCATCTTAGAAACGTACTTGTACTTCTTTAACTACCAAATCGATTTTTATAAAACAAAACTAAGAAACACCGAGATTAACAATTTCAATTAAAACCAACCGCACTCAAATTGGTACATACATTTAGGAGCTATGTCGCCACAGACAGACACACAAACAAACTTACTGCCTTCTGCGTCGTGGGCTAAAAATAATTTAATATACTAAAAATACTCATCCACACCAGGCTACGGAGGCTGGCAAGCAATAGACGCCACTCCCCAAGAAATTTCATCAGGAATGTACCAATGTGGTCCAGCGCCGCTAGAAGCTATCAAGCAAGGGGTCATCGGACTGGGCTACGACGTGGAGTTCATGCTGGCGTCCGTCAACGCTGACCTGATGAGGTGGAGACGAGACCCTGACAGTGAATCTGGATATTCCGTGGTTAAAACAAATAACTACCAGTGAGTTGAATATTTATTTATATATTTTTTTTCATTTCTGTTATAGAAATAAAGTCGTTCGTTAAAATTCTTTTTTTATGCATGATAGAATCTTTACACTAGGTGTTCAGGTGTTCTCACTGTTTGCCATGATATATGCGGGATATAGCGTGAAGCCAAAATATATATTAATATTATTTGTGACTATTAATAATGTAAAGACAATCGGTGTAAATCAGGTGAGAACAGCTCTAGCTGTAGTTTGAAAACCACAGAAGGTTAAATCGATAAGAAAATTATAGATACGACAGAAATACTTTTGTGGATTTTTTTTTCTTTACTCGTTGTAAGACAGCGTATACCTATTAAAAATTATATTAATATTTTGTGTATTGCCAATATTTTTACTTAATCTTTTAATATGCCGATAGCTTTACTTAATTTTTTATAATGCTTCGCACATGGCAGGGCAGGAAGAGGGAACTTTTGAATATTCGGCGTGTCTTAACACTAGTTATGACACCTCGTTTCATTCCCCACTTTACGCCGAATTTATGACATTGTGTGTAAAGTCACGTAAATTAACGCAGCGTTTTGCATTATTATTTACCACCATACCACGTTCCTTAGCACGATTTCCATTGTTTTCGAAATGTTCATGTCTTATTTGACCTTTCTCTAGACGCTATGTCTATGGCTTGTTTCTTACAGCAAAACTATGAATATGATGTTTTCTTTTAACCTTAAAAAAATATATGTTTTAACATAACCTTATTTATATAAAACTACACTTCATGAGAAATATTTTTCTTTTAAGAAAAAATATACGTATTTAAATAGTTTTAAGAAACAACTACTAAATGATCGTCTCATTTAAATATGTGGATGTCATGTGTTGTGGATGCGAATCCCACTTGGAGAAATAAAATCATTATCATTTCCTCACTATGGTAATGCGATAAAGCGAACGAATTCAAAAAATCAAAAATTCAGGAACAAGAGTAAAATTAATGAAAACGGATTATCGTAGTTACTAGGTTCCGTGAAACTCGAAGAAGTGAATTATTTAATATTTCTTCGCTCTGGCAAACAAGGCAAAATGCTGTGTTGAGTTCCGCCACTCAAGACACTTTCCCTTAAACTCGGCGAAAGTGGGGAACAGAACGGAGTGTGTTTACACGAGGTTCCCAAGTTGCGTTTGCCTACCCTGCTATTATGTTTATTGTACAGCGTGAAGCTAAAAAAAGTATATACTACTTACTATTAATATTAATTCTTCTTCCGCAGCATTGGACGTATGATTCTCACAAAGAAACCCTTCGTTTTCGACCCCTTGGGTGATGAAGATAGGCAAGACGTGATAAGCGAATATAAACATAGAGAGGGAACGGCCTCCGAACGGATGGCTCTGATGAACGGAGTGCGGTACTCTGAGAGGGCGAAGAGGTATGGGCACATTACTATAAATATATTTTTTATTATTCGTATTAAATATCGAATATTCATTGGAAAAAAAATCTTTAATATTTAATTTCAATAGAGTTTCGGTTTCTGATCTAAACAATATCAAATTGAGTCTCGATCGTAAAATTCCAATTAATTGATACAATTTTTATAAGCTATATCAATATTATAAGGCTTAAGTGTTTGTTGGCTTGCACGCGCTAATCTCAGAAACAGCTTATTCGAATTGAAAAAAATACTTTTATGTTGACCATCTATAGAGAAATGCTATAGGCTATGTAATATCATATAGGATACAAAGGCAGGTAGAAGCTAGTTTAAATATATACAAACCAACTGATGAAAAACCTGTCATGGCGCAAAGACACAAGCGTTTGACTAACCCGCAACAGGTTGTGGGTCCGATGCCCAGTCGTGAAAATGCCTCCGAAAGTGGACAACGGAACTAAGTGTCTTAACACTAGGTTCCCAAGTTCCCTCTGCCTACCCTGCCTTCTGCGGAATATATATAAACGCTAAAAAAATATATATAAATATTTTAGATAGTTTATATTATCTTATACAGATATTACGCTGTTGCCGCAAATGTATCAGATGACGTAACGTTCAAGCTACGTGACATAGACACTGTATCCATCGGCAAAGACTTCAGAGTCATCGTTGACATCGACAACAACTCTAGCGAGGTATGTAATACAAAAGTAAATATCTATACTTATATATATTAATCTGTAACCGATCACTGTCTTTACATGGAAGATATATTAAAAACAACCTTATGGCCTTATGCTTATTACTGTAATAAGGTCCAAAATAGTGATTTATGAAACTCTGTGTCTGTTTTTCTGAGCGTTTGTACGTTTGTAATCTAAGGTATGGTTAAATTGAAATTAAAATTGTTGGATTTAGGATTTACAGCTATCAAACTAGGACACCAAAGAAAGCCCTACTAAAAGTTTAAACTTTAAACTTTTAGTGTGGCTTTCTTTTGGCGTACATACATACCGCTATCATGTAAATTTTGCTTTAAACTTTAAAGAAAAATTTACATGATAGCAGTATGTATGTATAATACAATAAATCTTGTCTTTTTAGGGTCGTAATATTAAAGCAGCTTTAACCGCGACCAGTGTCTTCTACAATGGTGTAAGAGCTGAGGTTGTAAAGAAAATAGAAGGCAAACTTTTCGTCGGCCCGAATAAACGTGAGTGTTTATCCTGTTTTTTTTTTACTTTCACGCTGTATCCCGCGTATGGCAGGTTAGATAGAGGGAACTTTGGAACCTAGTGTTTAGAGACTCCATACTCTGTTCCCATTAAGACACTTTCATTTACCACTTTGAACGGCGGAACTCGACGCCGAGCTACGTTTTGTTACCAGAGCGAAGAACAGAAAATATTAAATATTTCATTTCCTTTAGTGGGCAACGAACCAACAAAAGACCAAGATGTTTCCCAACAGCATGGATTGAAATCCCGTTACTACCAATATTTGCATATTTTTTTTAAAAAATATTCTTACCGTTACATTAATAATTGAAAATAACATTTTACAGATGAACAAATAAGCATTCAAGTTCAACCGGACGAATACTTGCCTAAATTGGTCGAGTACTGTAATATGAAGATATCCGCTATGGCCATCGTTGACGAGACCAAGCAATCGTGGGCTGATGATGACGACTTCCAAATATTGAAACCTAATATTAATATTAAGGTGAGAAAGAAAGGATCATTTATGTAATATAAATATAAATTTAAAGCTTCATTTTTTGCGTGGCGTCCTACTAATGGCAAGGTAGGCAGAGGGAACTTGGGAACCTAGTGTTTAAGGACTCCGTTTTGTTCCTTACGTCCATCGAAATTAAGGCATTCTGGTACTCAACGCCACGTTTTGTCTCGTTACCAGAGCGAAGAAATTAAAATATTATACATTATATATAATAAAACTTAAAAAAAAAAAAAACAATAACCGAAATCTCCTTTCAGTTCAACGAAGACCTAATAATCGGACAACCGGCAACCATGGTTTTGTCCTTCCTAAATCCTCTAGAACGTTCTCTTTCTGGGTGCGAGTTTAGAGTGACCTCGTCTGGTATAGCTGGTAGGACTTTACGATTTGGGGCCCCCGATGCCGCTCCAAAGGGAATGATAACTGCTGAGCTGCCCGTTGTGCCTAATGTAAGTTCAGTGTATCATTATCTTCGTTCCCCTCACGTAAGGGTATTTTTTGTATTATATGTGAGTTTAGCGTGTTTGTATGTATGTGGTATTGTAGCTCCTAAATTAAGAAGGCAATTTTTGTGGTGTTTTTTTTATATATTGGTGACTTGTTTTATGAAGATTGTACTAGCTGTTTAAGATTTAAAAGGGAAGGGATTTTTGGGTTGAGGGATTATTTTTTTTTTATTTTTCACTTTCACGCTGTATCCCGCGCTCAGTTGGATGGGTAGGCAGGATCTTAGTGTACCTATAAAATATTAAATAATTGATTTCCTCAAATGAAAATAGAACACAACCGTAACGTTCACTTACCAAATACTGGCCACAATGTCTTTCATTCTATAAAATAAAAGTTATTTTTTATTACAATTTATTATATTTACTAATTATAAAATAGCTTTTCCTGCATATTTTTTGCTTAATTACTCACTGTCAGATTCACGCTGTATCCCGCATATGGCAGGGTAGGCAGAGGGAACCTGGGAACTTAGTGTTAAGACACTCCGTTCCCTTCCCCACTTTCTCCAAAGTTTCAAACTCTCCGGAAAGTGGGGAAATTACGAGTTTAGTTTCGGAACTCAGCGCCGCGCTTTGAGTTGGTACAAGAGCGAAGAAATGAAAATATTAAATATTTCATTTCAAAATCTTAATTACTTCATTTCTTAGAGTGGATATCGAACCCACAACCAGTCGCGTTTAGTCAGACGCTAGTGCCCTTGCGCCATTACCGGCTCATTTTTGACTAATATTGATTATTAATAAATATATATGTTTACAGAAACAAGGCAAGATCAATTTCATAGCGACATTCAAGTCGGCAGAACTTAAGGACATCAACGGCGCTGCTACCGTAGAAGTTTTTGAAGGTTGAAACATATTGTACTAGATGTATAGAATAGTATTGAATATAAACAACATTTGTATTTCTAGTGTTAAGATTCATACTCATTACGTCTCTATTATTATTTTTTTGAGAAAAATAAGATAGTTTATCAATTGCATATCAAAATTTTGTATATGATTTAGAAATTATGAAAATATATATATTTATATATATATATATATATATATATATATATATATATATATATATATATATATATATATATATATATATATATATATATATATATATATATATATATATATATATATATATATATATATATATATTAAAAAAACTTTAAATTTAAGATAGAATATATTAATATTTTTTTAAAACGTTTTAATAGTATCAAAAATAACGTTATCATGTTTTTTTTTATTGGATCTATATAGTATTACAGCGTGAATAAATTGTTCATTCAAATAATTCATTGTATATGTAAAATGCATAGAAAATGAAAAACAAAAAATCATAATTTTCTGTTAAAACCAAAAAATATATTAATTACTTTCAACCTAATTAAGTCAACTTAGACATTTTAAAGTAAAAATCATTCCATAGACAATTTGTTTTGAATTTATTCACGCTTTTTGTTTTACATAAGAATTTGTAAAATTGTCAAATATGTGCCATAATATGGTAGCTTTTTTTATTAATATATATATATTTTTTATTAATTATAAGAAATGTATATCGATTCTAAATCGAGATAAATCGATTCTTTTAATCGATTTTTAACATTAAAACGAACTAGAAATGTCACTTTTCCAATTAGGGATGTGACAAAAAAAATACGATTATATTATAAGGATTTTTTATAAAATAAAAATAAATAAACTGTTTAAACTAAAATGTTTATTCAATTCCAGCTTTCATTTACGCTTAAAGTAAACAAAGGATACTTCAACCACTATCAATCACCTACTAAGATACAATTACATACATATTTTGCTCCAAAATCTGATAATTAAAAAAAAACTTAAATTTTCATATAAAAAAAAACAAAATCATTGCACGAATGATATTATTATACAGAAAATTGCTAAAAAATTACAATACATTTAAAAATCCTGAACATTAATTTCATTAAATAGTAATTTGTGACGTCAAAAATCGTTATAATAATTATTTTATAGGAAAATTACAATTTTTCAATACTTTTACAACACACATTTACTTTTTAATATTGCTTAAATAATTCTTATACCATTACACCATTTTGGTCTTTTCTTACCAACGCTACGAACTTCAAGATTTTGGCATCGTTCAAGAAAAATATTTCAATATGATGCATTTCTTAAAAGAATTGAAATTTAATTTAGTTGATTTTTTGGTATTTTTCATGTAGTTTTTTCTCAAAACTTATATTTTTTTATGTATAAAATTTTGCTCACCATTAAATAAGCCATATACTAATATGAAAAAAAAAATACTAAACAAAATATTTTTTTTTATAGAAAAGCAATAATATTTTTTAAATCCATCTGAATAATACAAGGTAACCCTTTTTTTCTAATTAAAAATAACCTTCTGAAAATATTACTCGACGACGCTAAGAAAAAAACAATATTTAAAAAAAAAAAGTAAACTTGAACCCGCGCCTCTTGGAAACCGTCTGAGCGCTTTGACCACTAAGCCATGCGTTCTCATCAAGTTACGTCGAAATTCTCATACGCTTGTTACAACTTTTTATTTGTCATTATGTTATTTATGTTAGCATGTCTTGTGACAATTAGTTTTTTTTTTTTTTCACAAAAAACTAATAAAAGATACAGAAATGCATTTATTATTGAAATGGTTATATTTAATTAATATGCTAACAATTTACCCGATAATTTACTGCAATATATTGCTATATTTAATAAATAATGAAAACATATACATACATATATATCCATAATAATATTTCGTATAAAAATTTGAACGTATTTGAACCCGCGCCTATCGAATCAAAGTTCTTGCGCTATAACCAACCAAGCCATATGGTGTTATCCATCTACATTGATATTCTCATACTGTTGATACAAATTTTAAAATGACTGAGACTAGTTTTTATCGATGACAGTCAACTTAAAAATATTGGCAGTAAGATTATTTATTTATATATTTTTATATAATATAATATTATGTTAGGGTAACGCTGCATCCCGCACATGTCAGGGTAGGCATAGGGAACTTGGGAACCTAGTATGATACCGTTCCCATTAACACACTACCGTTCCCAACTTTCCGCCGATTTTGAGGCATTGAGTACTTAGATGCGGAACTCAACGCCGCACTACTATACATATATTTCTTATTTGCATATAGTTTTTTTAATAAACAGCCTTAAAAGGTAACTAGAATGTACTATTTTATAACATATTTTATTTTTAAAAATACATAAATAAATGATTATAGAAGAAATAAAATATATAAATACAAGCCAAAATAATAAAAAAAAAAATATGTGAATAATTAATATTCAAATTGTGGGAATGTTATATAGAATAAGAACAATAAATATTACAGTACGATCAACGAGTAGTGGCCGTTTTAGGATTTTTCTTACTATCGATTATTTAGCTGTATCATGGCGCAAAGATATCAACCTGCGACTGTAAACGCTTTATAATGTGCTTTTGAAACCACAATATTCAGCGATTACTGTAATATAAATATATAGCGTTTATTAATATATCAATCCCCAACGACAACTGCATACATTTTAAATAATTATTGAATATATATATATATATATATATATATATATATATATATATATATATATATATATATATATATATATATATATATATATATATATATATTTATATATATATATATATATATATTTATATATATATATATATATATATATATATATATATATATATATATATATATATATATATATGTGTGTGTGTGTGTGTGTATATCTACATATTATATGATCAGTTTCAAAGTACTAACTGGGTAAAAGGAACTCGCGGACGGCAAACCATGCATTATTATGTAAGAACTTAAAAAACTATTTTAAATAACTAAATTTGCCATTTTGTTCCTTTCTTTTCAGCTTCACGCTGTATCCCGCACATGGCGGGGTAGGCAGAGGGAACTTGGGAACCTAGTGTTCAGGACACTCCGTTATGGTCTTCACTTTACGCTAAATTTTACGCATTGCGTGTTGATTGCGCTATGTCTTATATTAACAACGCGAAATCAACGATATAAAAATTGCCCTAAGTGGAAATCGAACCTGCACATACCGCCACGAAGGAAACACAAAAAAAATTGATCCAATTATGATTTTTTTTTATATTATTTGAAACATTTAATACAAATTATTTATTAAATAATAATAATACTTAGAAGAAGATATTATTCTGACATCTTTCAATAAACACGTACGACTTCACGTTTTTACTTAAAATTAGAAAACAAAAATAAACTAAATATTTATCCGTATTTTATTGATTTATATATTATTTAAGTTGATAACGAAATTGTTTTACTTTTTTTTTTAATTTTCTCAGTTTCACTCGCTATCTATGGTAGCTAGGTGGGAACTTGGGAACCTAGTGTTAAGACACTACCTTCCCAATTTCCGCTGAATTATTTTTTATTATTCATAATTTAAATAAATAAATTATATTGCAAAATCATATGTTCTTTTACAAATGAGATTATTTTTTTTGTTTCAAATAAAATCATTACTTTATACATATATTTATACAAAATGTTTGTTTGATCGACAATTACATATCACCAAAATAAGTTTAAGCTACTTAGAAATATATAAAAAACATTTCATTATAAATCATTGACAAGAACCATTGTCGCCATTTTGGATCATATTAATTATATAATGATAATTATTATAAAATATCATAAATTCCATTGTTTGATTTAGTTACTAGTAAAGTAATTATTTTGTATAGGGGGTGTTCAAGTATTACGTAACGTAACTTTTAAAGATTTTCGACCTGTAACGTGCCGTAACGTTGTTATATATCCCCTCCCCCCTCTCAAAACGTTACGTAACACCCAAATGAGCATTTTTGATTATAAAAGTCACAAATATGTTGCACAAAGTACTGGGATGTCGTTGTTAATGTTTTAATCGTGTTTGCGGTAATAAATAAAACAAGAGATTTATAACTCGCTGCTACACAATATTGTAAATCCTAAAGCGACACTTAGCTTCAAAACCAATTCGTGGTGCCATCTCTTGAGTACAATCAATATCTCTATCTCATCTCTATCTCCCTATCATTTTTTATTTGAATACTAAAAAACAATGTTACGTAACACGTTGTTCCAACCCCCCTCCTGCCCTTGTAACGCATCGTAACGTTTTACAAGACCTACTTACCTTTACTTGCCTTTCCCCAAAATTACGTTACGTAATATTTGAACGTTCCCATACAGTATATTTATGTATTTTTTTTTATTTATATTCTGGTTTTGTAAACATGCTGTATAATAAGAGAACTGGTTCAAATTTACAAACACCGTTCACACTTCATTATATTTCATATTTAACACAAAAAGGAAATCACACTAAATTAATTATTCTTCTATACCAAAAAACTCTAAAAAAAAAAAATCACTCTAAACCATAGATAAACATTCGTACTTTACCACCATAACTACACAAATTAAAAAAAAAAAAAAACAACTGTACTTACAATATTTGGTGACATATAAAAAAAAAAGGAATAATTTATTGAACTTTGACCTTTCCAGTAACAATTTTTGCATATTCTTCGTAAAATCTTGGAAACAATTGTATGGCGAAGTACACAACAGTTAAATAGGCAACGATCGCCAATGTGAGTATGAGGTCGAATACAGCCGGTTTTACACTGTAAAAAATAAAATGTATAATATTAATTATTATTTAAAATATTAAATCTCTAATAACAAGAAAAAAGAATAAAAAAATCCCAATCCTTAGAGAATTCTAGATAAAATACTGAAATGCGATCTTCATGAAACATAGCCAAGTAGCGATGAAAAAGACTTTCAATAAGGCAAAATCTGATTTTGATACTGTTGTGCACACACACACACACACACACAAACACACACACTCATACAGGCAAACACACACACACACACACAGTTCTAACTAAAGTTGCTGCATTTCTAATAAATTAAATATTAATATAAATTGTATTTATTTGTAACAAATGAATCAGGTCGCTTTAAGACCACATTGACAAGATGAGTATATTGATATTTTATATTGATAGTGATAAAGATAGTTTTGGCCTGTCGTGGCGCAGCGGCACAAGCGTGTGACTGTAACCGACAGGTTCTGGGTTCGATCCCCAGTCGAGGAAATATTTAATATTTTCAATTTAAATATCTAATGTTTCATTTCTTCGCTCTGGCACAACGCAAACGCGGCGTTGAGTTACGCCACTCAACACGCAATGCCTCAAATTCGGCGGAAGTGGGGAACGGAAGTGGAACGGAGTGTCTTAACACAAGATGCCCGGGTTCCGTCTGCCTACCCTGCCTCGTGCAGGATACAGCGTGAAGCTAAAAAAAATATTTTTGGGTTGGAGGTTAAAAAAAACTCGTACAAGCTCGTGCCGCCGCATTGTCTCCCTTTATCTACCGTAGCGAAGAAATTAAAATAATTCAAACGTATACAGGATGATATATTTTTATACAAAAAAAATATATATATTATACAAAAAAAAACCCGTCATACAGATGCAAAGCGATCGTGAGAACGATTCCCATTCGAGGAAATGAAACATTTAATATTTTTAATTTTCTATCTCTATAGTAATGAGACCAAGCTGAGATACAAAACTTAAGAATTCAGCGGAAAGTGAGAATCAATGTTGCTTTTACTCACCTATACACATATAAAATAGCTCTTGTAGGGGAATATAACGCATACTCGGGTTCCCTTTTATCAACTGTATGAGAGCTGACTGTTACTTCCATATATCTTGAAAGGGCCCTTTCTATAGCAGCTGTTATACCTGAAAAAAATATATAAATATATTTAAATTGCAAAATATATTTTTTTTTCTACAAATTGGCACATACATTAGACAAATGGCTTAGTGGTCAGAACACTTGGACGGTTTCCAAGGGACACGGGTTCAAATTCAACTGTATTAGAATTATAATAATTTTCTTTTATAAAAATGTAATAATACTACATATTAATATAAAAATAAATATTTAATACAATATATAAGAAAAAAAAAAATACATTGAATAAGAAAAAAGACTATCATAAGGCCTTTCCTACACATTAAGTTCCCAGGTTCCCATTGGCTAACATGCTAAATTAAAAAAAAAACATTAAAAATATACCTCCATTGGGCGAAATAGTTGAAATAATTTGAGGAGCTCTCGGTTGTGATGAAAGATATCTGTACCAGTGTTTTATGTACGCTTCATCCACACTCTAAAAAAAAAAAACAATATTATATTATAATGGTAATAAGGCAAAGCGCGGTGTTGAGTTCCGCCACTCAAGACGCAATGCCTCAAATTCGACGAAAAGTGGGGAACAGAAGTGGAACGGAGTGTCTCGGACACTAGGTACAGACACTAGGTTCCCGGGTTCCCTCTGCCTACTCTGTCTCGTGCGGGATACAGCATGAAGTTAATTAAGTACGATAATAAATTTCCATTATTTTCCTCATCAATTCAGTCACACATAATGCTTCTAATTGGGCAGAAAGTGAGGAACGGAATGGAATAACTTAACACTATGTTCCCATGTTCCCTTCATCTGCCCCTGTATGGGATACAGCGTTAAACGTCAAAAAAGGCCCAAAGACATATCAAGTCTGGTAGTGATCATTTGTTTTTGTTTTATTAGTAATTAATCATAATTAGCCATTTTAAAATATATAAATTGATATGTAAATATTAATTAATTACCTAACATGAGACATCTTTAAAACACTTGTAAAAAGAAGTAATTTAATAAAAAAGGAAAGAAGATTTTAAGTGTTGGTAAAAATCTATCAAAATCCATCAAAATCCACTAAAATCTATCAAAACCCACCGCAATTATCATCATAATCCACCAAAATCTATCAAAATCCGTCAAAACCTTCCAAAATCTACAACCTACCAAGGCATCATCGTACAGCTGGTGGTCTTCATCGTTCTCCTCGTCTGTCAAGTTGTATATATGAGAGGCGAGAGCCCGCGCTGTATTCTCAATATTCTTGGTTAATGTACGTAAGTGATTTTCAGACGGGACATCCAATATTGTACTGCGTGATGGGTCTTTGTGAGTCTGGAATGGAAATAATATGATTAGCTTTATCCTGTACAGGCAGGGGGAACTTGGGAACCTAGTCTTAAGACACTCTTTACCATTCTCCACCAGAGCGAAGAATGATAATATTAACCTTTACATTTGATCATGTGGGGATCGAACCCGCAACCTGTCACGATTTTCCACGACAGATCTTACCATTTACGTCCATTTATTTCCAATTTACTTGATCGAGGTGATTGTATATCTTAATTCATTAATTTTTCTTATAAACTAAGGGTATCTTCAGACGAAACTTTATATAAGTATGACTCGGTAGTTAAAGATACAAATCCTTATTATTTATTTTGTATATAATTTAATGCAATATTTCTCAAAACACTCATGTTAGAGAACAAAGTCACTCAAACAATCTTTTTTTTTAATATTTCAACATTTCCTCGTAGTGCCAAGCTTCATTTGCCAAGTTGATCTTATGAAATGATCTTTTGGCGATACTTCATATAAAGATGACAAGGTATTGAGGTTCAAATCTATATTGCTTTAATTTTTACTGTAGTTTGTATAATAGTAAATGAAATTCAGTGTAATATCTTTCTCTAAACGCTCATATAACAAAACAAAGTCACATAGTCTTTTATTTTTGTTATAAACATATATAGAAAGAACAGTGTCTTAACACTAGGTTCCCAGGTTCCCTCTGCCTTCCCTTCCACGTGCAGGATACAGCGTAAAGCTGAGTTAGTAAGTATGTAAAATCCAATTCACCTGTAAAGAGCTAACAGTGAACGCGGTCATTCGTCTAATACTGAATCTCTCGTGGTGCCAAGCTAATAGTTCATCAGCCAAGTTGATCTTCTTATGGACTAAGGGTATTTTCAGACGGGACTTCATAGATTGCGCCGGAGAACCGGCCTTAGGTGGTTTCGATACATGCATCGTTAGTGGGCCAGAGGATATCGAGTCTAGGCACATTACGAATGATATATCCTAGAAATCATTTAATTATATTTATATATATATATATATATATATATATATATATATATATATATATATATATATATATATATATATATATATATATATATATATATATATATATATATATATATATATATATATATATATATATATATATTTATATATATATATATATATATATATATATATATATATATATATATATATATATATATATATATATATATATATATATATATATATATATATATATATATATATATATATAGATATATATATATATATATATATATATATATATATATATATATATATATATATATATATATATATATATATATTTATATATATTTATATTACACTGTATTCCGCAGAGGGAACTTGGGAACCTGAAATTCTGGAGGCATGGAGACATTGAATGGTACAAATAAGCAACACGTTTTGAATACTCAATAAAGGGAGAAAATGAGCATATTAAATATAGTACAAACTCTTTATAACAAAACTCAAGGGACTGAGCATTTCTTGTCGTTATAGAGAGTAATCAACATGTGGGTTTTAACGCAAACCAACCAAGTTGTGCTCACTTCTACTTTATAGGGAGTTTATCATTTCCTCGAGTGGAATGGAACAATCAGTCTGTGCCACTGTCCCAAGAATAGCCTCGAAATAATAGTTAATATAATATAATTTGCATACTGCAGAATTTCACAGGCTTTAAAAAAAGAAAAACAAATATTTTCAACTTCTTGCATATTAGGTTCATGTTGTATCCCGCACATAACGAGATAGGCAATGGGAACTTGGGAACCTAGTGTTAAGACACTCCGTTCCGTTCTCCATCTTCCGTTAATTTAAGGCTCTTTCCGTTAATTTAAGGCTTTGCCTGTTCAGTGTTACCAGAACAAAGAAACTAGCACATTAAATATTTAATTTCCTCGAGTGGGGATCGAACCCACAACCTCACATACTACTGACAGACACATTATTTTGTGGTTTCATCTAGAAATTCACTTGTTAATTAATTATTTATATGAAATAAATATTAACTACATTAATTAATCAGTTTATAAATTTCCAAAAAAAAAACCAAAACGCTATTTCTTCTCTCTTCTATACATTATAATGTAAACAAACAATAAAATCCTCAACAGACCTGCAACAAAGAAGCATCAGCGCCATCCAACTGTTCCTCCAACCACTTCTTAGTGGCAAAATAATTAACGGAGTGACCCGTAGACACTAGCACGAAGAGTAGTGACGCGCCACCGCGCACCGGCGCAGTTGAGTACAGACGGGAGAAGATCCGAGCTAACTCTAGAACAGCCACAGCCCCAGATGCGTTTGAATCTGCACCGTTTGATAATTCCTAAAAATATATGACGTACTTCACAATTTAATGTACAAATTCACTCTATCAGCTTCACGCTGTATCCCGCACATTGCAGGGTAGCCAGAGGGAACTTGGGAACCTAGTGTTGAGACACTGCGTTCCACTTTCGTTCCCCACTTTCTGTCGAATTTGAGGCATTCCGTGTCGAGTGGCGAAACTCAACGCCGCGTTTTGCTTTTTTCATCAGAGCGATGAAATTAAAACATTAAATATTTAAATTCATTAAATTGAAAAAAAAAAACATAAATAATCAACTGTATGCCTACTGGTCTGAATTGAAAACTTTCTTGTTTGCACAGCTATACTTTGTATCCTACACATGGCAGGGTAGGTACAGGGAACTTAGGAACCTAGTTTAGACATTATGTTCCGTTCCCCACTTTCCGCCGAATTGGGGACATTATGTGTTAAGTGACGGATCTCAACGCCGCGCTTTGCCTTGTTACCAGAGCGAAGAAATGAAAATATTAAATATTTAACGTCTTCTAGTAGGGATCGAATCCACAACCTGTCGTTAACGGTCGTACTCTTGTGCCCATGCGGCGAAAATCACGAAATATCACAAGGGGGTTGCAGTAAGATATCGTGTATTATTTTTTTCGTCAAACGCGAAGAAAGAACAAAGATTCATTATAAATATATGTAAATTCAAGCAAAATTGAAACGAGAAATGTTTTATACGAGAAATCGACTGCGCGCGTTCACGGAATAACTCTTATCTCAAAAAAAAAAACTGTCAAAAAATGGACCTTTAGATTTTTGATGAAAACTATTAAAAATACACGTGATTTTTTATATGGGGGAAACCTGACCACGTATCACCAAAGGGGGAGGGGGAGGGGGTTAAAAAATGCTACAAAAAACATCACGTGATTAATGGACGGCCCCTACGCAATTTATTCCCTCTAACGAGAGTCAAACCCACGACCGTCGCGTTTATAGCCACAATCTTGGGTCACAGTGGACCCATTAATTAACCTTTATTATATATATACAAAATGGATAACAAGTTTTTGTAACTTATAAAAGTTTTTTTCTCTTCTTAGTAAAGATTTTTTTTTTTTTAAAAAAGAATAATTTTACATTTATAGATTGTACATAAAAAATACTTAAATATTTTAAATGAAACAATTTTTAAACGGATTAATCGCGTATATTGATTTTTTACACATACATTTTTGAAAACTTCATTTAAAATAAGTAACAATAGCGAAAACCAAAGATATATTATTATAAAAAAAAATCTAAAAAGCTATCAAAAATAAACATTTCTTAACAATGAACAAAATTAATCAATAAATAAATAAAGAAACAAACTTACCGGTATGATACTGGACGAGTCGTAGTGAGCAGCAATCACTATAGTCTGAGCGGTACCAGATCTACCGACCAACTTGCCATGTATAGACACCGGTTTCGATTCAACTTTCTGGGGACTTGGGGCTGATACCACTAAAAACAAACAATAAAATATATATATATATAAAATATACATATATATACAGTTTGTCCATTTACAGCGACATCGAAAGGAATTGACAAACACAAACAAAATAGCTTTTCAACATAAATATGTATGTATGTACTTTTTTTTTTAGCTTCACGCTGTATCCCGCACGAGGCAGGGTAGGCAGAGGGAACCCGGGAACCTCGTGTTAAGACACTCCGTTCCACTTCCGTTCCCCACGTATGTACTTAAGCATTTTAATAGAGAAAAATAGTAATAAAATAAAATTTGCATGTAATAAGTATGTTACACACATACACAAGTATATGTATTTTTTAATGTACATAATCTGTAATTTTTGTCTACTTTACTTTATCCATTTTATTGTAAAAGTTTCAGCATTTTGATAATAATTCAGCAGCTTTTAAGTGCCTCTTATTATGCTCAGAAATCCCTATATTCAATAAACTACATTATGTTCATTTAAATTTACAATTTTTATTACAAATTTAACAAATAAAATTGAATATTTGTGTAGCTGTTATTTTTTATTTTCTCTACCTTAGTATCATACTACATCTTGCATATAGCTCTTGTCAGGAGAAACAAAGGAAATTAATTTATTTCTCTAAGCAAGTATCGAAATCCACAACAAATATGTTCACAATCATTTTCCTAGGCTGCCACAAATTTGGCAGAAAGTGGGAAACGGAAGTAACTAAACGAGAATGTAGTGTAACACTAAGTTCCCATGTTGCCTCTTTCATATGTGGCTGACAGCATAAAGCTATAGAAAAAATTAAACACTTACCAATCTGGTATCCATTAGACGAAACAGTATTAAACATGGCCTCCAAAGCAGTACCAGATTTGTCATCAGTTATGAAGCTGTGCTGCAGATCCCTTATGATATCCTCAAAATTGGGATTCCATTCGGCAAAATATACTGGGATATTGATCTCTTGTTGCATCATGGCTAGTTCTAAGAGTTTAATGTGCTGAAATTAAATACTTTTTTATATTTTTATTGAGGCCTGTCGTAGGGCGGGGGCCCATGTAAATGCATCAATTTGGCAGAAAGTTAGGAATGTAATGCCATAACACTAGATTCCCAAGTTTCCTCCTCCTTCTCTGCCATGAGCGACAAAAACATATGGGTTAGTGATATGAACAGCTTCTGAGTTGCAAATTAAAACTCTCTATGAATATTATATTTAACCATAGTCATTCTAGTCAAATGTTTACATAATACTTATATAAAAAATACAGATATGCAAGGCAAGTACATACCTCTTTTTGGTCATCAGTTAGTATAGTGTCATTTTTAGGTAAAACCAGTAGTAAAGCACCAGCTTTGTTTCTGATTTCGACAAACTGGTCAATAGTAATATCTTGGATGCGAGCTACGACGCAGTGACGGGACATGCTCCAAGATGTAAGAGAGCGCCCTTCAAGGTTGAAACTGGCACTGCGGCATCCTATTAACAGTTTTTGTTTAGCTTAAAATTATTTTCATACAGTAGGATAAGCAGAGGAAATTGTTAAAACATTAAGTTTTCTACAATCTAATATTTTGTCGAGATATGATGAAATTTAAAATGAAACTAAGAGGACCAGATACAGTTAGCTCATCCTGCAAGAATCCAGGGCAGTATGCAAGACAATTAAGGAATCGTTGGCGGTAGTTTGATATAATAATTATATCAAATGACAGACAAATGCCACCTCTACCCGTGACCACGGACTACTGTAAAGTGTTGGAAACATCGGGTTTCCCAAAAAAGTCTACCATTCAAAATATGCAATTAATCCTGTTAAAAATATTTCATTTAAAATGTGTAACAATTGCAAAAATCAAAGACATTACCATACATATCATGTAATTTTCGAGATATAGTGTCTTTTCCTTATTATTATAACAAGGAAATCAAAATGATTTGTTCCTTCAAGTAACAATAGACCAAAGGAATTTGATTAATTTCAAGACATTAATAATACATTGAATATATATTGATATATTTTAATAATGTTAAGAATAAGTGTAAGAAAGATTTAAGTTATATTTATAATTTAACCCACTATATTATAAATTATTAAACCTATATAATTTTTGAAAACGAGACCAATGATAAAACTATCATAATTCAAACAATCTCAACATTTGATGAGTTTTATTAAACTAGAACTCGGAGATAAGATATAATTTTGAATCTTTCTTAAATATAACCTAAAATTAAAAATCGATTTTAATATTATCAATGAGAAATACATCCATTTAAATAACTCACCATGAGGAACTGTGTGGAGGTCGAATTGCTGCATTCTGTACACCGAAAACTCGTGAGAAGCGGCAACTGGGTTAGCAGGCGACATTATAATAAAAATTGGAAAGACAACCAGCAAATAATATGGTATATATCCCCTAAATATTTCAGCAAAACCGTCCGCCTGATCGAGCCACATCGTGGTAACTGTTTACGTTCACTTTTATAATGTAATTATTAGAATAAATCAATTTTTAATAATACTATCCCATTAAAGAAACCTTACGTGTGATGTCGGTCAATGACATTTCAATTGCGAGTTGCGACTTACGTGACTTGACAGTGGAGAGAAGGATACCACAGATTATAAAGTAAAATTATATTTATGACTTGCGTTCCAATTAACGATGGAATTATTTTGTTTTATTTTTTCTTTAACACTTTAATAGCTTTTAACACAAATACTAAAGATATTTACGACTGTGTTAAGAAATAATCACACCATACGTTCGGTGAAGCTACCACCAACGCTGCTTTGTTTCGCAAGACCTCCCAAACGTCGAGCGCTACCGAGAAACATCATAAATAATCACACCATGTATGATTCATCGCAATACGCTCCGTGAAGATACCACCATCGCTGCTTTATTTCGCAAGACCTCCTGAACGTCGAGCGCTAACGAGAAACATCATACTGTGGGGACCACCTGGTATTCACCGATTACGTTATATCGTTTAATTTAATATAAATATAATTTAGAGTTTAGAGATCTTCACTTTTTGTTCTGACATCGAACAGATTGTCGCGTCTTAGGATTAGTTAATTGTAACTAAATAGCTTAAATAAATATATATAAGTAAATTCGTTTCGGTTCATTTTGCATCCTCAACGACAGCCCTACATAATTGGCGCAGTCGGTAGGATGCTCGCGGAACGTTTCGCGTAGAAGATTTCCGTAATCGCGTGAAGCCCCGTCGTAGCTTGTCTAGCTGCATCCAGAGCATCCGAATCTACAAGTAGTGCTGCATCAGAGGTTTATCCAGACATCGATAACGCAGAGGGACCGAAACATGTTCATGTGAGTACACTAGATTCTTCTTAGTGGTTGCTCAGTCCTAGCCTTACTAACCTATGTTAATAAAATTTGCCAAGATTTTTCATTTAAGAAAATCAAAGGAACCTAGGATAGTTACGAGTAATAGGCAACTTTTCATAGATAGAAGAAGAGATATTAATTTAAGTAGTATAAAAGAAGGAACGGACATGTCTGAATTAGATACCATTTATAAAGCCTTAAGATTGGTACCCGAGTTCGACGGAAACCCGAATGTGCTCACGAGATTTTTAAAATTATGTGACGAATTAGTAGGCCAGTTTTGTAGTGCAAACAGTAGTGAATTAAGTAGGTGTGCCCTTCTTAATGGGATTTTGAACAAAGTAGCAGGCTCTGCTGCTCGCTTAATCAATTCTAATGGGATTCCATCCGATTGGCAAGGCATTCGAAATGCTTTAGTGAACAACTTCGCGGACCAACGAGACGAGATCGCTCTATATAACGATTTAGCTATTTTATCGCAAGGTTCTGGCACCGCACAGGAGTTTTATGAGCGTTACCAAAATCTATACAGTACTATAAAAATTTGTATGAGGAAATTAGACCGGCAAATACTTCCAAATTTCTTAAAATTTCGATTAATATTCATGAAGGACATGCATTTATAGAAAAACAAACTGTTTTTATATAGTTATGTTAAATAAAGTGAAAGGATTATTCAATTTAGAAGTAGTGGTAGCTATCAATTATTGAGAATATTAAGATTAGGATATTATTATAAAGATAATGATATAATGTTGGTAATTAAGTTCCCAATCGTGAATCCTAATAACTACATCCTTTACAAATTGTCCTTAGCCCCTAATAGTAATAATAAAACTATAATCCCTACCTATCCATACGTAGCAATCCACGAAAAAGATCTACTGTATATAGAGACAGAATGTCCGAAGTATAGTCACGGTCATCTTTGCGAGGACAGCTTAAACCGACACTATGGAGACCAAACGACCTGCATTCAACATCTTATAGTTCAGCAATATATTCACGAATCCTGTCGAGTTACTCCAGTAATCTTATCATCACAAGCCATGGAACAACTGGATAATCGTCACTACGTTCTGAGCTTTCCCAACCTAACGAAAGTTCACTTAGCCAATAATGGTTGCCTCTCAAGAACCAGTGACTTTGGAATCGTCGAACTTAGACACTCTCTATCACACAACTATACCTGTCTACATACTCATCGGTGCATCAGTACTCATTATAAGCATAGTCCTCATTCGTCGTAAATGTATGCCTTCGAAGAATATCAACCAGAGAGAGGACGAGACAACCAGAACACAAGATGTCCAGGACAGCCCCAGAGATCCTATGTCTCTATCAGCACTATTTTCGACAAAAGTCTCCAAATAGCTGCTGATCCTGTGGAGGGAGTTGTTAAGAAATAATCACACCATACGTTCGGTGAAGCTACCACCAACGCTGCTTTGTTTCGCAAGACCTCCCAAACGTCGAGCGCTACCGAGAAACATCATAAATAATCACACCATGTATGATTCATCGCAATACGCTCCGTGAAGATACCACCATCGCTGCTTTGTTTCGCAAGACCTCCTGAACGTCGAGCGCTAACGAGAAACATCATACTGTGGGGACCACCTGGTATTCACCGATTACGTTATATCGTTTAATTTAATATAAATATAATTTAGAGTTTAGAGATCTTCACTTTTTGTTCTGACATCGAACAGATTGTCGCGTCTTAGGATTAGTTAATTGTAACTAAATAGCTTAAATAAATATATATAAGTAAATTCGTTTCGGTTCATTTTGCATCCTCAACGACAGCCCTACATAATTATTGGTTATTTTACTGTTGGTTATTATTATGTTGATTATTGTTTGATAAACAACGTCAAATGAAAATAAACTTAAATATAATAATTAATAAATAGAATGAAGAAGAACGTGCACAGGTGGTTTGGGCACGTCGAGCGAATGAGTGAAGAAAGAATGGTAAGAAAGATTTATGAAGGAAAAATGAATGGTAAGAGAGGGAGGGGGAAACCTCGGTTGACCTTCGAAAACACAGTATCGACGATGCTGGAGAAAGGTCACGTAAAAAGCATGAGGACCCGGATGAAGAGGCTGATGACAGTGGACGAGGCGAAAGAGGTATTCCGAGACCGTAGCGTTTGGCGCTCAGTTCTTTCTGCCTACCCCGCTAGGGATATAGCGTGAAGCTAAGTAAGTAATTAATAAATAAACAAAACATAATGTTCCGCTGAGTTTTTTACGTCGGTTCTCCTCAGTTCTAAGGTTTACTTTAATAAACCGGTGGTAAATTGTTTGCCACTCAATCAAAATTAAGTACATCTTCTAATAAAATAAAATTAAAATCTCTGCAACATAAGTTAATTTATAAATAAAATATTTAAAAGTAGGTAAAGTGTCATGCTAGTAAGACTAGCTGTAACGTTATTTTTTATCTCGGATCGACAGAATCAAACTTATTCTGTCTTTACTGATAAAATAAGTTTAATTTATGTTGTGCCTATATCCATAAGTATTACAATGGTATCGGTTACTTATATATAATTTTTTTAGAGACCCTTCCGTTTTGTTCACATAGCTCCATAATATTCCAATAATTGAAACAACGTATTCTATTTTTTGAAGTGAAAACTTCTTTAGGCGTGTTGAGCGTTTTGGTAGAGGGTAAAATCCTCGGTACGCGTCACCGACATTCTAATGATAATAGTATATCTATCGCTATGGAGACCCATACTAGCGCACGCGCAGTAGCCTGTGTACACGTATACACTAATACATCGACTATTTCTGACTGTATTATGTGCGCGTTGGACGATTTTTGGATAAGTATAATTTTGTGAGTCACGACAATGATGTAAATAATGAAAATAATGTTCAAACTTGAATTCATTGAAATTCGTGTAAATATAAATACTATGTATAATTAAGATAATTGTATATTAATTATTTTTTCAACCACTTTGTATTTATATTTTGTTCATGATTAGTTTAACCCATCATATGTAACTAATAAATAAAACATAAAAAAAAATATAATTTTTGCATATAGTTTTAATTACTCTCAACTTAATCGTTCCGTTTTCACTTCTATCGGCAGTCCCACGTATTCTATTTTTTTTAATCGTTGTTTCTGCAGAAACAATTGCATGGTTTAGGCTAAGTGCTTCTATTTTTTCAATAAACTAAATAGATTGTTTTTCATGTTGGATGTTCGAATTTATCATCATGACATTAGTAAAATTGTTAACGGAGTAAGAGTATTTCGGTAAATAGTTAATTCTTTCTTTTTTTAACTATATGTATTTTTACAAACTTTATATTACATGCCTACACTTACTCTTTATCGTATTATTCAGGAGCAGCTTAAAGTAAATAAATAAATAAATAAACTCTGTATCGCGACCATAATTTTGACTTTTATCCGTTATCCGTATTGTTTTACGTTTAATCCAGAAATTAAATGATTAGAAGCGTCTCCTTTTACTTTTCAAGGAATAAATTATTTTTTAACGAATTATTGGATAATAATATTTATTTTACTTACAAAATAAACAATATATTTATTACGAAATAGTCACAAATATTATATTTCCCTACTAAAGGTAACAGTTTTTTTTAATCTTTATATATCCTTTTATAAACAATTTAGTAGGCAGAGTGAGGATTCAGTGTTCTGAAAGTGACTATGTTAATCAGGGTGTCTTAAATTATTCTCTATATTTTTGCTTATTTTAGAGTATTATGATTGGGTTGTCCACCATCAATATCTTATATATTTTATTGACAGAAGTAGGAATTTACAATCAGCATTTGTTCAAGTAGAAACTCCAACATCGCTCAACATTGTTGTCAATTAATATCTTTACTTCTTGACACTATTTATTAATATTGTATAGCTAAATAATAATTTGGCGAAAGAATGCGCTAATTTTAGAAATTACTAGATCGAATTAAAAAAAAATATTATGAGACTGAAGCGAAGTAACAATGATAAAATTGGGCAATACGAAAGCTTATCAAGAACGTGATGCACAATATTAGCTATTTCCATTTCACATACCAAAAAAAGCCGTAAATAAAGCTAGTCTATGTGTAAATATATATATTTTTTCAGCTTCACGCTCTATTCCGCTCGAGGCAGGGTAGGCAGAGGGAACCCGGGAACCTAGTGTTAAGACACTCCGTTCTACGTCCGTTCCCCACTTTCCGCCGAATTTGAGGCATTGCGTGTTGAGTGGCGGAACTCAACGCCGCGCTTTTGCCTTATTAACAGAGCGAAGAAATGAAACATTAAATATTTTAAATTGAAAATATTAAATATTTCATTTCCTTGACTGGGGATCGAAACCAGAACCTTTTGGCTACACATACACGCTTGTGCTGCTGCGCCACGACAGGCCTCTGTCTAAATATACTTTTAAACATATTAAATACACATTCCATTTATATTTTTATAATATCTAATGGCGTAACGAGATATTAAAAGCTATTTACTTTTTAATTAGCGATAGAGTCATTGTGTTCGCGAAACGGCAGATGCTAAAGAAGTCCTGCGTGCTCATTTCAAATTGCACAGATTGCACATATAATTAAAAGAAATTAAAACCTATTTCAGAGCGCATAATGCCTAATTTCGTACAATATTTCATAATATGCGAAACGCGCATGATTTCTACAAACTCGGCAGTTGGTTATTTCTGTATTGGACAAAATTAGATCTAAACAGTTGTTATTTAGAGTTCTTATTTAATTGCTGCATCTGTTGCCGCACTAGGATGCGCTTCCGTGTTTGAAATAACCTTAATAACATATACTAATGTATATGTATGTATATTAAAATCTTTATTAAAGATAATTGGAATTTCATACAGCTTTGCATTGTTTTGAACATAAGTAGGTCAAGTATTTTTTTTGTTAACATAATTTTCATTAATAAAGGTGACAAGTCTTAAACTTGCAATTATTGAAAAATCTACAACTAATTTTGAGATGGAATGATTTTTTTTTAAAATCAATCTTCTTGTCACGTAATAATTTCCAGAAAATGTATACATAAATGATACATTTTTTTTTTATAAATATTTTAATATGAATTTTAGTACACATTTTAGAAGCAAAGCACATAATATTTGCTCTGCAATTACAATTTGTGTAAAGCGTAGAGGCTCTACGGCGCAGCTCATTACCGTAGCACGCTAGCATTGATAGAAAGCAGCGTAAATTAACTCAGATATCAAATAGTAATTTAAAAGAGTGACTAATTAATTTACGTTAATAATAATTCTAGATATAAAAATATTTTACATATATTATAATGAAAAAATTAAATGGATTAAAATTAAAATTTGTATTATTTTTTTTTTTCAATATTTTCGTATAATATGTCATATGTATATAAAAAACTGTAATTAGCGTAATATAGTAAACACATGGTTTTAATATACGCATGGACGTATAGAAGTTGTCTCTTAGACTGTTTTAGGGCAGGTCTATTCACTAAGCTCGGAGCGACGGCGCGGCGCAGTGCGGCGCTATCGAGCGGCGTCGCAGGGGGGCGGGTAGAGTCGAGACACGATGCCGATGTATCGATATCTCGATTGTAGTATTTATTATTTATGTTTATTTTATTTACATTGTGTATTTTTAATTAGAATTGAAACTGTGTAGGGTTAATTAATTGTTTTCGTTACACGTTTTAAGCGAAACATTTATTGTTATAAATTTTTGGATGATCTTTACATATTACATTTATTATTTAAAAGATAATATAAATGTTTATGGATAAAAAAACTTATTTACAACATATATACCTCATATTCGAATTATTATATAAATTATACTTACAATAAACACACCTTATATGCTTAGTAAAAGGGAAAAACGTAACACGATATTCGATTTAAATTGCAAATCGCGCCCCGATCTCGAAATTCGTAAAAGAATAGCAATGTCGATAGCGATCGGGCCGCGTCGTCGTCAGTGTGCTCGCAGCCCCCGGGAGCGCGGGATGGGTGGCGCGCTGCTGCTCGCGCTGCTGGCGGCGGCGCGGGCCGGCGAGCCCAACGCCACCGACCTGGCCAGCCCGGAGCCCGAGCTCGAAATCGAGCGAACGCCACTGTTCCCCGAAGACATCTTCACAGAAGACCAGCGCCGCTCCGGGGCGGTACTCTTCCACGTGATAGGCATGGGCTACATGTTCGTTGCCCTAGCCATAGTCTGCGACGAGTTCTTCGTACCCGCGCTGGACGTTATCATAGAACGACTAGCTATAAGAGACGACGTGGCCGGCGCCACCTTCATGGCGGCAGGGGGCTCAGCACCCGAGCTGTTCACCTCCATCATCGGGGTGTTCGTCTCGTTCGACGACGTCGGCATAGGGACGATCGTGGGCTCCGCGGTGTTCAACATCCTGTTCGTGATAGGGGCGTGCGCGCTGTTCTCGCGCACCACACTCTCATTAACCTGGTGGCCCCTATTCCGCGACTGCACCTTCTACTCCATCAGCCTCCTCGTGTTGATATACTGTTTCCGTGATAACGTGATATACTGGCAGGAGGCTTTAGTACTTTTCTCTTTGTATGGAGCGTACGTGATGTTCATGAGGTGGAACCAGCCGGTGGAGAGGGCGTTGAAGAAGCTGATATACAAAAACAAGGTGACCAGAGTTAGGAGTACAGACCAGCTGATGCCCACGGTAAGCTCGCCCGCACAAACCTTGCATGTACACTGATGTGGATTTGGTTTACATACTCGTAAACTTACACTCGATACTATTTACAGATCTAACAAAAAACATTGGCACCTTTTATTATACAATACATTCCAAATCCATGTCGCTAGGAATCCTAGATAGATAGATAAAGTGTTGTGCTAGATACATTAATATAATAACCCTCTATAATATTCATCATATGTCGTAATAAAGTCTTAACTCCTCCCATGAAACTATCATTTTTCATCACGTTACGTCGATTAGTATATATTATTCAGGCGAGGCATTACCGTTAAGCGGTTTTGCGACTATGGCAATTGAAAATTACGTATGAATAAACGAACGAATCTCTTTTCACCCCATAACTGAATAAAAAAATAAGAATTCTCCGAGTAGTAGTAAATTTATTTAAGCTAACATTTAGTTTGCTAATGGTCCACAAAACGTAGATTACAGTGTTGTTTATTAATTCCTGTTTGAAACGCGTTGTTATGGCGACTCCGACCAGCTCGCCCTGATTGCTTACGTAACCCGTATCGTGACCCCGTGCATATTTTGACTATATTAAGCCCATGTATTTTTATGATAATGATTAGCAGAGTTCGTACGGGAACTTGAAATTGGGTTAGGTTTTATTGCTTCGCGTGTACACGCCGGTGAGATACTGAATGTCATGTGAGCATGTGTCTTTTTAATTGACATGTGAAAAAGCCTCCATGTTTTTTTTTATAATTGGCTACAAAATTAAAGGAAAATGGCCAATAGAATTTTGACAGCCGATATAATGTATTTTTGTGTTTTTAAAATCTGATATTTTATTTTATAAGTTAAAAAAATGTACATCATTTACAATCTTAATTTAAACTTAAAACATATAAAATTTTAAAAGAAAAAAACGTTAAACATAAAAAATATGTATTATTCTATACCTTTATTCTTGTAAATTCATTGTCAATATATCGTTAAAACCTAACTTAATTACATAACTGACACAATTTACATAGTAAACTATGAAAAGCTCACAAAGTATCTTACATAAACTGAAATACACTCAAGCTGGAACACTACAACAAAATTAACACTAATTACGAAAGCATTCTACAATTAGGCAAACGAAAATTTGACCATTGCCAGAATTATAAGTCTTAATTAACAAACAAACCTTGAAGTTTAAATAAGCTAGCAAGTTTTTTTTTTTAAATAAATATCAATGATACTAAATTTAAATTTAAAACCGTACAAAAATTTAAAAAGGAGGATTTGAACCCGCGACTCTTGTAAATCCTGCTACGTTTAAAAAAATTATACGCTCTTTAAATTGAAATTTAGTATTTTCTTTCATAAGTGTGGAATAACACTTTAAAAAATAGTCTTTCTTTCTTAACTTCACGCTGTATCCCGCACTAGGCAGGGTAGGCAGAGGGAACCCGGGAACCTAGTGTTAAGATACTCCATTCCACTTTCGTTCCCCACTTTCCGCCGAATTTGATGCATTGCGTATTGAGTGGCGGAACTCAATGCTGCGCTTTGCCTTATTACCGGAGCGCAGAAATGAAACATTAATTATTAAAATATTAAATATTTCATTTCCTCGACTGGGATCAAACCCAGAACCTGTCGGTTACAGTCGCACGCTTGTGCCGCTGCGCCACGACAGGCCTTAAAAAATTGTAAAAATAAAAAACTTTAAAATTAGTAAAAATGTCGATGATTTTTAATAATACAATATTAATAATGTCTTTGATTTTCGCGATTTTTTCCGTTTAAAAGTGTTTCATTAATAATTCAATATTAATTGATTATTTTTAATAAAACAATATTAATAATACAACATTGCAAATATAATATAAAACACTGAAGCCTGTCGTAGTGAGTGTGATAGGTTATGGGTTCGAACCCCACTCGAGGAAATGGAGAATTTAATATTTTCAAATTAAACATTCAATATTTTCGTTTCTTTGCTCTGTTAACAAGGAAAAGCGGCGTTGAGATCCGCCACTCAACATGCAATGCCTCAAAATCAGCCAAAATGGAGTAGAATGGAGTGTCTTAACACTAGGTTTCCAAGTTCTCTCTACATACCCTGCCTACAGCGTGAAGCTGAAGAAAGAAAAATCTGCACTATCTATCATTTATAAAAATATTAAACTCAACGCTACGCGATTACGCAATTTGAACTAAATATGGAAGTATTTAATATTTATGAAATTATCTCACAATAGCATCCTTCCTGCCTTCTGGCTGGCCTATAAAGTTATATAAAAAGCATAAAATATTCAAATGTAATGATAAAAATTATGTTCACGATAACACTGTGATAACCCAGTAATGGGCGTAAGATAAAAGCTTTCTGAATGAAAAAAATAAGATATATGTAAATGTTTCTTTTTTAATTTTTTTATGAGGCTTGTGGTGGCGCAGGGGCACGAGTGTGTAACTGTAAACTGGGCAGGTTGTGGGTTCGATCCCCACTCGAGGAAATTAAATAGGTATTTATTTGCAAATTAAATAGGTATTTATTTTTTTAATATCTTCGCTCTGGTATAATTTCAATTTAAATAATTATTTTATTCAATATCTTTCCTCTGGTAATAAGGCAAAACACGGCGTTCAGTGCCGCCACTCAACACGTATTAACGATCAGGGCCTATCAGGGATCGATTATTAACAGGTGTGGAATTGAGGCTCATGAAAATAAAAATATTGAAAAAAAATTTAATAACACTAAATAAAATAACAATAAAATACCCAAAATAAATTAGGGTAATAAATAATAATTACAAATGTTTTAATTTTTTTTATTTTGCTTCACGCTGTATCCCGCGCATTGCTGGGTAGGTAAAGGAACCTTGTGAACCGTTTCGTTCCCCACTCTAGGTAGAATTTGTGGCATTGCTTTTTAAGTGACAAAACTAAAAGTTTGTGGGGAGAATATAGTAGACAAATAAATTGATGATTGCTTTGATTAGTTCTCTCTCTCAGCTTCACGCTGTATCCCGCACTAGGCAGGGTAGGCAGAGGGAACGAAAGTGAAACCTAGTGTTATGACACTCCGTTCCACTTCCGTTCTCCACTTTCCGCCGAATTTGAGGCATTGCGTGTTGAGTGGCGGAACTCAACGCCGCGCTTTGCCTTATTACCAGAGCGAAGAAATGAAACATTAAATATTTAAATTGAAAATATTAAATATTTCATTTCCTCGACTGGGGATTGAACCCAGAACCTGTCGTTTACAGTCACACACTTGTGCCGCTGCGCCACGACAGGCTCTCCTTTAATTAGGAAGTATAAATTATGCAATTTATGTGACATACATTTTAATTGTCATAATTAGCGCCATGTACAGTTAGTCATTATACAAAACCATTATGTGTGAACAGTTTTACCGAAAATAAAAAAAATATATATTGCTTTTGCTAGTTTAAAAAGGGACCCGAGGACCTAGTGTTAGGACACTCCCTTGCCCACTTTCCACCAAATTTGAGGCATTGCGTTTTTGAATATAAAAATGTGTACAAATTTAACAGAAATAGTTAAATAAAATTATCCTTCTTTCATATATCTCTCTTTCTGCTTCACGCTGTATCCCGAGTCCTCCTGTATCCACCAGGCAGAGGGAACCCGGGAACCTAGTGTTAAGACACTCCGTTCCACTTCCGTTCCCCACTTTCCGCCGAATTTGAGGCATTGCGTGTTGAGTGGCGGAACTCAGCGCAGAACCTGTCGGTTACAGTCACACGCTTGTGCCGCTGCGCCACGACAGGCCTTTCATATATATAAGTAATATACTATCATATATAATGGCTTTAGGTGATAAAATATATAATATCCTTAAAGTAAACGAAATGCCGCATTGCATCTTGGCTACGTCTTCTAAATTGTTCAGTGTATAACATAACACACACGTATAGGACATTCTCAACATTGCGCCAAGAATTTATTTACTGTGAACTGTACGTCCTTGTAAATGTACAATTCTATTCCTTCGGCTTTACGCTGTACTTTGCACTTGGGAACTTAGGAACCTAGTGTTAAGATCCTCCATTCCGTTACCTTCTTATACAGATTATATTATACAAGTATTATATTTTGTGTCTTCATGCTAAATAGACACAAGAAGTAAGCCTAGTATAAAGACACTCTGTTTTCCATTTTCTACCTATTTTTTTGTACAATATATAAATAATATTGATAGAACTCAACACTGCTTTTTTTCTTACCATAGAGAAAAATTGAAAATAATAACTTTTAATGGTAATAGAATCCACATATCCACACATATACAGCCGGTATTGTCTATGCCAATGTTGTACTGCAACGTTTTTCGTTACGTATTGAGTGGCGGACCTCAACGGCGCGCTATGTCTTGTTGCTAGAGCGAAGACATGAAAACAATCTATATTTTTCTTCAAGTGGAGATCGAACCCACACCCTTTCGCGTTTACAATCACATGCATGTGACCGTGCGCCACGACAGAGGAGAAAAAAAATCTCTTTTATTGTTTGTGTAAATTATATATCTCAAAAAAAATCTTTGTCTATGATTAGATATGTCTCCTACTAATGTTACAAATGACAAAACCGGAAGCATATATTAAGTAAAAAAATTACATTAGGCGAACCTTAAAAGCCTTAATGATTACAAACAACCGCGTATACACTTATAGTATAAGTACAAAATAAAAGTCAACATTCACACACAAAAGGGCACAAATTAAGGTTACATTAGGGTTTTAGGCCAAAGTTACTTAAGCACTAAGTCCAAAACTATTTGTAACTGTCATGAAAATAATGATTCTGTCACAGTAACCGTTCTGTATTATATGGGGGCTAGTTTCCTAGCGACCCACGGGTGGCTTCGCCCGCTTAAATAAAACAATTTTATTTATTAATCATATTTTTTTTTCTTGTTCTATTGACACTATCCATTTTAGACAACGAATTGTATTCGTTTTGTCGAACTTAGTATTTTGAATTCACGTATTTTGCTTATATATTTATTGATTTCAATAAAACATACACTATATGTTGAAGAAGGGTTGCCCAAATAGTAAAATTAAAATCTTATTAGCCGATTCTGAGATTAGCGCATACATACATGAGTCTGTCTATGAAGACGAACAGCCAAAAAAAACCGTATATATATATATATATATATATATATATATATATATATATATATATATATATACATATATATATATATATATATATATATATATATATATATATATATATATATATATATATATATATATATATATATATATATATATATATATATATATATATATATATATATATATATATATATATATATATATATATATATATATATATATATATATATATATATATATATATGTATGTATTGATATTTTCATTACCTCGCCATAGTAATGAGGCTGAGTAAAATATTTTAAAAAATTGTGTATATGTATATATAAAAAGTAATTTAATTTCGATTTCCATAACTAAGGTAGCATTAGGAAATATTAAAGGTATATTCCATCGTACTTCACTAGTAGGGGACACGATTCACCTCTTGCTACCTTCATTGCACATAAAATTTAAGAATTCCACGCGACCAATAACTCGGAACATATGTAAACCATAAAGTAACCTTAAGGGTTATTTGTACAGCGTTGTTTTGTTATTATGTAAGTAGGGCTGGTTTTTTTGTAGAAATTTACGTGATATGATTTTGATGACATTATAAAATATTTTTCAATCTAGTGGTTATCTAGTGGATAGTGGCTAGAGCAGAGTGGGCAGAGGAAACTAGGAAACTTAGTGTTCAGTCACTCTATTCCTCTCGACTGTACTGTCAGACTGACTGTACTATCGTGTCGACTTTTCGCTTAATATTGGAGAAATTAAGTGGTAAGTGGTTGAACTCAACGCTACATTTTGCTTCTTTACCAGAGAGAAAAAATACTGATATAAAAGAAATGTAAAAAAAATCGTTTAACATCTTCAAATGGCAATGAACTCAGCCACACGATTAAGTCCCAGCGCTACGACAAGCTCATTTAGTTTCAATTTTATGAAAATATCTTTCATAGACGTTGAGAAAATAAACTTTGAATCTAAGGGTTGGGACCCTGTAACACCTTTCTTATAAGGGTTAAGGGCAAAAAGGGTCACTATTAGGGGAAATACCACTACATCTAACAATACATAAAAGTAGTTAATACGGAACTACTTCAATACAAATGCAAATCGCACTTGGCCTTAAGCCTTCATTGTATTTCAAAGTAATTTTCAAAACGAGGTTGATTTTACTTTATTGGATACTGATTGTTCCAACATTATAGCTCGCGACATTTATGAATATTTTAACACTGCAAGGTCTATGAGCGTGTAATGCGATAAAGTTGCCTCATTTAAATGCTATAGTTATTTTGCAATTTACATAATCTATTGAAGGCACGAGGCAGGATAGGCAGAGGGAACCCGGGAACCTAGTTTTAAAACACTCCGTTCCACTTCCGTTGCCCACTTTCCGCCGAATTTGAGGCGTGCGTGATGAGGGGCGGAACTCAACTCAACGCTTTGCCTTATTACCAGAGCTAAGAAATGAAATATTCAATATTTAAATTGAAAATATTAAATATTTCATTTCCTCGACTAGGGATCGAACCTAGAAAAATAACTCGGTTACAGTCACACGTTTGTGCCGCTCCGCCACGACAGGCCTCCATTTAGAAACTTCATTTTTTTTAATATAAATAGTCTCGACAGACACACAGATATACAAATATAAATATACACAAATTAACAACAAAATGAACCTGTAATACCATCAATTTTCTCCTTTGAGGTACAGCATCCTAAAATATTTCTGTGTACCAGTAAAGCGTAGAACGGAGTGACTCGTCACTAAAACATCCTTACCAACTATTAAATATTAAGAAATGCGAGAAGAAGAATGTAGTAAGGATATAAACTAGTAAATCCCTTGAAGATTAATAAAAGGCACACATCGTAAGTACGTTTGCACAGTCCATAATCTCGTTCGAAGGGATTTAAAAAGTTCGAGGCATAAAGCTGAGTGAACAAACGAAACGAATAAGTTGTTATGGAATATTTTCTTGTTTTTAAACATATTTATAAAATATTTAATAATTTCTCCATTATGAATCACTAGCATGTGACTTTAAATATGACAGCTTGGGGGTGGACGGTCGTGAGTTCAATTTTCAGGAATGAATTAAATAGAAATGAAGCCTGTCGTTACGCAGCGGCACAAAAAAGTGACTGTAACCGACAAGTTTTGGGTTTGATCCCCAGTCGAGGAAATGAAATATTTAGTATTTGCAATTTAAATATTTAATGTTTTCATTTCTTCGCTCTGGTACAAGGCAAAACGCGGCGTTGAATTCCGCAACTCAAAACGCCATGCCTCAAATTCAGCGGAAAGTGGGGAACGGAGGTGGAACGGAGTGTCTTAGCACTAGGTTCCCAAGTTCCATCTGCCTACCCTGCCACGTGCGAGATACAGCGTGAAGCTGAGTAGAGTGGAGTAAATAAATAGAAGCCTATTGTAACGTAGGGAAAAGGCATGTGACTCTAAATACGATACATTGTGGGTTCAAACATCACTCGAAGAAATTATATACTAAATATTTTCAATTTAAATATTTCATATTCTCTTTTCTTCACATTGTTAAAAAGGTAAAGCGCGGCGTTGAGCTCCGACACTTTAAAAGACAACAATGCCTAAGAGACAGCGGAAAGTTAAGAACGGAACGAAGTGTCGTAACACTAGGCTCCCAAGTTTTCTCTGCTATATGCGGGATACAGCGTGAAGCTAAGGAATGAAACATTCCTGTCTTTATCCTAGATGACAAGACAAACCACAGTGTTAAGCGCTGCCACTAGTTACAACAACATCTCTATATAAATTAATTCTGTTCTGATAAATGCGGATTACTCGTGAAGCTATAATCATTTGAATACATTACTAAGCTTATCAACACTTTATACTGAAACAATAACACTATCTAACTACCAATTATACAGTAAGCGATCTAACCAGCGTGTGTGAAACCCGATCAGCTGTGAAACGATGCGATTCGGATTTACATTAGCTACTACGTACATACATTGGCGATTAGTTTCCAATGCAGTATCTATATACATATGCATTCTTGTATAATAGTATTGTAGTAAGTACTGTGTTATAGTTGGTTGTCCTTTTAAAATACTCGTATGTATAAATGTATAATTTACTACTTCAACTGTAGCATGGCAGCCAGAGGGAACCTGGGAACCTAGTGTTAATAAGACACTTCGTTCCGTTCTCCACTTTTCGTAGCATTTGAAGCATTGCGTGTTGAGTAGAGAAATTCAACGTCGTGCTTTGCCTACTATAGAAAATATAATCAAAATATGAATATTTACGCCATTTCCTACGTACTTCCATTTTACTACAAACGAGCATATTTTATTGAAAATTCAAAAGTTTTTGACCACAGAGAGAGAATAATTGATGAAATATTGAGATATGAAAAAACAACATAGGCAGAGCGATACTTCGTTTGACCTATGAATATACATTACCCGATCAGAATCAAGATTTAAATACAAAATATTCTTTATAAAATAGGCCATTACTAGCACGTTTCTGCTTATTGGAGGAAGACCACAACAGCAGGAGGACTAGAAGGAGTCCTATGACATGTATGAAGACTTTAATGAAAGTAGACGCAGTGAAAGACACAGTGTTAGCTAAAGAGAGTAGCTTTTGGCATTTCAATCTCTCAGGACTAAAACGTAAAGCTTAAAACTATCTTATAAATATTCAAGAAAAATATTTTTATAATTTATCACTTTCACTAATATTCAACTATTTTCTATCTAATTTTTCAGAGTATTACAAATATGTATAAAGTAATGAAACTTAACGGCTCACTTCAATATATTATATGAGAATCCACAGTGTTCTTTTATGAGATAGTGCTTTTTGTAATCAGAGAGTACTAGTCTAGTAGTGGAAAAAAAAAACTTAAGTTAACATTATAATTACAAAAATGATCAAAAATATTCGTTTATCATTTCTTAATATTTTTACGAATACTCTAAATGTAAATTGCATACAAAAATCATCGAATTCACTACCTACCAACACTTTGGTTTACATCTACTCGTAATTCGTAGCAAAAAGCTTTATATAAAGCTTCCGAGGTACATTCAGTGGGACAACTTTTTAGAGAAATAGGCCACCACATTACCCACTAAAATAGTGCCCTTAGCCGTATCGTTAGTAGTTTTTCAAACATTTTGTTTTTTGTTATTTATACTAAAGTTAAATGCTTTTTAGGTAAATGTCGCTTTAATTAGTGTCGGAATAAACGTGACGCTTTCATGGAATTTGAAAAGCTCAGATAGGTTTTTTACGTTTTTAATGTTTAATATATTTTATGTAGGTATAATGGTAACACGGTCGAATTTGTTCTTTGAGTATTTCAGAAATTATAACATAAATTCTTGGGCTTAGATAATAATAAGAAGGTAATGAATTATTTAACATTTTCATTACTTCACTCTGGTAACAAGACAGCGGCGTTGACTGCCGCCGCCCAACACACAAGTCTCGAATTCGGCGAACAGAGCGGAATATATACTACCTACACTCTGCCTACCTTACTACGTGACCCACCGACTCACGCTGTATCGCACGTGGCAGGGTAGGCAGAAGGAACTTGGGAACCTAGTGTTAAGACACTCCGTTCCACTTCCGTTCCCCACTTATGTGACCACACCCTTTATATCATTAAATACCATCTACACGCCTATAAATTTTGGTAATTTTAAAACAAATTTATATCAAGCAATTAGGATCTACCTATTACGAATCTCAAACACATATCTACATAGTTTACGAAAGTTAGCTCGCAAATTATCGGTTAAAACCAACCAGGCACGCTCGACCTCCATTAAAATGTGTCCGAACAGCGAACGAGCATAAATTCGACATTTCCCATTTGGACCATGTTATTGAAACTGCAATTTGGCGTTCATCCAGATAGAAAAACATAAGGATTGCCTTATGTTTTTCTATCTGGATTCAATGTTGTATAATTATGTGTTATATATTAGAGCTAGAGGCCTGTCGTGGCGCAGCGGCACAAGCGTGTGACTGTAACCGACAGGTTCTGGGTTCGATCCCCACTCGAGGAAATATTTAATATTTTCAATTTAAATATTTAATGATTTCATTTCTTCGCTCTGGTACAAGGCAAGTGGGGAACGGAGTGTCTTAACACTAGGTTCCCAAGTTCCCTCTGACTACCTTGCCACGTGCGGGATACAGCGTGAAGCTGAGTGAGTGAGTGAATATTAGAGCTTATTAGTAATAAGTTATTAGTATAGTTACTTAATGATAATTATTTAATACGTTTCCTTATTACTTTCTTATGTACATTGAGTTGGGATTTTATTTTTGTGTGCGAGAGTATTCGTAAATATTTGAAGCTGCAGGCTTAATTTATTGAACGTTAAACAATTTACCACCGGTTCAGGCTACTTCACCTATCCAGTCAGAAAGTAAAAAAACACCAAGCTGTTTTTAACCTTATATCTATTATCTATTAGAAAAAATCTTTAAGTTTGCACCATTAGTTCCTTTTTTTCTACAAATCGTTGTAGTTTGTATACATAAGATATTTTGTATATCTATCCATCTCCCCAATATTATACAAATGTTTTTCTCATGTCAAGTATAGTTTAACGGCTATATTAACATACGTGTCGATCCTCAATTGCGTCTTAAAGGTATTTTCTTTACAAAATAAGAAAAAATATAATTTACGCCGGGGTTGGATTCCACCTTAAATTCGGCGGAAAGTGGAGAATGGAAGTGGAACGGAGTGTCGTAACTCTAGGTTCCCATGTTCCCTCTGCCTACCCTGCCATGTGCGGGATACAGCGTGAAGCTGAGTTGAGTTGAGATTAGATATTATTTACAAATGTATATAAGTAGGTTAAGCCAATACTATGGGTACATAGCTGGTTATAAAGCTTTGATGGAAAGCTCAAGTAAACGATGACATCTAGTACTTTTGAGATTTAGCGGAAGTCATGAAGGACGCTTTTCGTTAACATGGACTTATCGAGGACGCTGACATGACTAGCTTACGGAAGCTACAGATCTGAGATAGTATAATATTATAAGTAAATCTATAACAGTGTTATAAAGTTAAAGTATTTGTTGAAAATTCTTGTTTTGCGGAAAAATCCTAAAATAAATACTAAATAGCGATAATATTGGTAGCATAATTTACAATGTTTTTAATATTATTCAAATATAAAGTATTATTATTAGAAACATAGTTTATCATTTTTGAGGATTTGTAAATAAAAATTTCAATTAGGATTTATATGAAAAATTCTTAAATAGCCCTAGATGTCACTTTGATTCTGACTTTTAATCAAATTTATTTTAATTTATTTTTCTGTATGCCAAAATATATATAGAATAATTTAAAATTGTGTGTGTACCTTGGCACTAAATCTTCCAAGTACTAAAGGGTGTGCGGGACATGTCTAAAAAAAGAACAAAATCCTACAGAACGCTACTCAGCTTTACCCGCACATGGCAGGGTAAGCACAGGAAACTTGGGAACCTAGTGTTAAGACACTCCGTTTCTCTTTCATTTCCCACTTTCCGCTGAATTTGAGGCATTGCGTGTTATTGGCGAAACTCAACGCCTTATTACCAGAGCGAAGAAATGAAAACTTTAAATATTTAATATGAAAATAGTAAATATTACATTTCCTCGAGTGGGGATCGAACCCACAACCTATCGTTTACAGTCACACGCTTGTCCCGCTGCGCCACGACAGAACGCTACAAAAAGCAAAAAAAAGTATAAATAACCAGCAGTGTTTTCAAACGATACGGTTATCAAAGAATGGAAACAAAAAAGAAATTCACGAATGCATACAATAAAATAATAATGTGTCACAGGGTTCAGTCTCATTTTTTTACAACGAAAATATACGGACAAAAAATTGAACAATTTAAAGCTGGTCTTTATGTAAACGTTAGTGGCAGTAAACGTTTACATCAGATAACTACTCTACGAAACATTGTAAATATGTTGTAATATGAACATGATGTTATCATTCTCTTTATTTAGCATCACGCTGTATAAGGATGCTATAAGAACCTCGCAGGGTACAGAGAGAAATTGGGAACCTTGAGCTAAATATTCCGTTCGTATTATGATACTTCCTTCTCTAGCTTTTCGCCGAATTCTGTACTCAGCTTGTTTTACGTTTAGTTTTGAGCGTCTTTTTACGTCATTTTTCGTCTGTCGTGGCGCAGAAGCATGCGTCTGTAAATCTGACTGGTTGTGTATTTGATTTCCCCTTGGTTGGATGTTTTATATGTGTTTGTGTATGACCCGCACGTGGCAGGGTAGCGAGAACTTGGGAACTTAATGTTAAGGCAATTTCCGTTTCCCACTTTCCGTCGATGATAGGATCACCCTGGTATATATATATATATATATATATATATATATATATATATATATATATATATATATATATTATATATATATATATATATATATATATATATATTTATATATATATATATATATTTATATATATATATATATATATATATATATATATATATATATATATATATATATATATATATATATATATATAATACATATATATATATAATACATACTTATTTATTGATTATATATCCAATCTCATATTTCACTTTTACCTATAGAATAAATACAAAAAGTTTACCACCATCATTTACCTATATATTTACGCTGAAGTATAACAAAAGGAAGCCGAAAGCCTAACATATGACCGTATAAATGGTTCTACTGACGTAACGTATGTCAGGAGCGTGGTAGTAAACGCGCGATCATTAATCTTTGGTGTAGGTTCAAATTTGTACAGAAATGGTTTCTAGGCGTAGCTTTTTAGAACTGTTAATAGTGGGTACGATATTTTTACATTTATTCATAATTGAAATATTATAAATAAAAGTCCTGTCGTGGCGCAGCGGCACAATAGTGTGACTGTAACCGACAGGTTCTGGGTTCGATCCCCAGTCGAGGAAATGAAATATTTAATATTTTCAATTTAAATATTTAATGTTTCATTTCTTCGCTTTGGTAATAAGGCAAAGCGCGGCGTTGAGTTCCTCCACTCAACACGCAATGCCTCAAATTCGGCGGAAAGTGGGGAACGGAAGTGGAACGGAGTGTCTTTACACTAGGTTCCCGGGTTCCCTCTGCCTACCCTGCCTCGTGCGGGATACAGTGTGAAGCTAAAAAAAAATCCTGGTCTATCGTAGTGCATGGGCACGAGCGCGTGACTTGAAACGACAGGTTGTGCGTTCGATTCACGCTGAAAAAAAAGAAATATTTAACGTTTTCTTTTTTTTTTTTTCAACTTATGTATTTAATATTTTCTTCTGGAATTAAGGCCAAGCCCGGCGTTGAGTTCCACCACTTAACCCCCAATGCTTCAAATTTGGCGGAAAGTGCGATACGGAACGGCGTGTCTTAACACTAAGTTTCATTTTTGAATTCATTTTTGAAAAATAACAAAAAATATTAAAGCTCAATTAGTTAAGTTGTATAGGAATACTTTATATTATTATGCGACGCCCTCATGGTGCAACGACACAGCGTCTGATTGTAAACGCAATCCGAATGGTAGAAATGTCAATTCTCAGTTGTGGGAATAAGTTATTATCTTCAAGACTAAGTGCAGCGCAGAGTTACGCTACTCAGTTACACGTAATGTCTCGAATATTTGACGGAAAAGAGAGAGCAGAACTAGCATAACTTACTTTTTTGCTTTATATCGAATTGCGTGAATCTATATTTTTTTTTTCATAATATATTTGTAATTGAAACTGTTATTTATATCTATCGTAGTACACAATTTGGTATATTTTGTTATATTTAATTTTTATAAAAACATATTTTTTACACAGTTTCGACAAGTTATATATAATAGCACAATTCAAGATGATATAAATAAATGATAAATACTTAATTTGAAAAAGTATTAAAATTTGAACGTAGCGGAATTCAAACTTGCGCCTTTCCAAAGCTGTCCAAGAGAACTTATATAGAAAGAAGCATATTTTTTCTTAAGTGTGGATTAATAATTCATAAGTAATTTTTTTGAGGATAATATTTTAAAAAAATGGTCGTTTATACATACAATACTACTTGAAAGTAAAATATATAGAACAGATATTCAAGCTACGTATATACATATATTTTAAATCCAAAACGAACCCGCGATTTTAAACCTAGTAATGAGTAACTAAGTTAGAGTTAATTATTAACCACTAAACTATTATGATATGATTATATGAAATGATTTATTTCAATATTTAGTTATAATGAAACTAGCATAAAAATAAAAATCTGAAATCGTATAAATCTGCTGGTAAGCTTGAGACTTCAAATTTATTATTAGGTGTTTATAAAATCTAGTAAAATTAATTTCATTAATTATCAAAGATCTTATTGATTATATTAATTAAGATTTAATTATTTTTATTTTATCTTTCAAATTTTTTTCTAACCAAATTTTCTTACCATTTCTAAAACACATTGACAATTTTAAAATTATTATTTGGCACGTAGGAAACATATAAAATTACGCTACGTTCAAGATTTTATACGTTTTCTAAATGAGCATTTACTTACAAAACTAACAAAGTATACGTTAACTTTAAAACATAAAATAAACATTCCCACAAAAGGAATCGAATCCACAATCTCTTCATACAACCAATGTTCAACCGACTACACTACAACGGTCAAACACACACACACTCGAGAAATTCTTTAATATTTTCAAAAGCTCCTAAATAAAAGCTCTTCTGTCTTTTCTTACTGGCTGTACTGACTTAAGCCTGTTTTTGCAGCACCAGTCCGCCGCTCAGACTTTGGTGAGTGATTGCCTTGTTCCTTATTTAATATACTATCACATATTTTTCTTATTTTTATATTTATAATATTTTATCTTTGTACATTTTCTTGCTTTTTCTTTAAAGAACGCTTCACGATATATTTTATACAGCATATAGTACTCACACTGTAGTATACACACACAGATTTATATATGTTTTTGTATAATTATGACGTCTGGTGTAGTTAGTGTCTAAAAAACACTACTCTCTCCACTTTTTACCTTTTCTACAGAAGTATAGGGCTAACAAACTAGAGGGTTTTCAAACATTTTATTCTTTAAAATGCCCCCGATCGAAGTTCGAACTCACAACCACAGCCATATATTAGTAAGTACAAACAACTTTGCCATGATATATATTTATTATTTATATATTAAAATTATTTAAATCGAGCAGTATAATAAATTACACAATAAACCATCTGTGTACCAAACTTCTAGCATAAATCACGGTAAATGACCCCATTTTTGGCTTGATACCAATTTTTTATTTTTTATAATGAATATATGCGAATGAAGTACAGTTCGAAGTATGACAAGAGTTCACAAGTTCAAATACATTCCATAAATAGTTTTAATTTTAAAGTTTTGATACAAATTATATATGTATATTTGGTTGTCAATGCCAACATTTAATTGAAAAATTTGTAGATTGTTTTTTAGTTTATATAACCATATATGTATAAGCTGTTACAATGACGTCACTCTCTATAGCATATTACTTACTTATTTTTATTTTATATGTACATATTAAATTTCAACTTTTTAATTAGTTTTGTTTGTACACTTACCAGTTATTCGGTAATTATTGATTTGTAATATATTTGAAGATCTATATCATCACGCTTTTCGTTCATTAACTTGTCTAAAGAGACTGGGCAAATATTATCTCTATGTAACAAATAGTTATAACCATTAATTTGTTTGGAAAATATATAATAAGACATTTGAAAAATCATCAAAAACTTGGACGATAAATAGAAATTCGCTAATTTACTATATTATTTTTAGTTCCACATGGTAGAGTAGGTAGAAGGATCTTGGGAACCTATTGATGAGATATTCCGTTAAATCATTTTCGCTCCTCATTTTCCACCGTCTATTGAATGTTGAGTTGCGGAACTAAACGCCGCGCTTTGCCTTAATACTAGAGCGAAAAAAAAGTCACATACTTGTGCGCCTTAACTACAACACGCCTCAGTATTTAATAACGATTTTCAATCATTATATTATAGTTATATAGGCATCTACATATAATTCATTTCCATACAAAATCGTGATAAATTTACATTACTTTAGTCGGTCATAATGTCTTGCCAACGGGCCGACGGTTTTGATAGCGATCTATCATTTTATTTTACACAAAAGCGGCGTACACAACTGGATTAGGTACGTGAGTAAGGTACAGTAAAACATTAACACGTTATTTTTTTTCCAGCTTCACTTAACGAAGTAGGCAAAGTGATTTTTAAAATCTGGTCTAAGGCACATCGTTCCACTCTCCACTTTGGTGATTTACAGTTCTATCTTTTAATATGAAAAACTAGAAGGGATGTGAAAACACTGCTTAATTATATTTTTTTATTATTTCGTGTATAGGCACATTTGTTTTCAACTTCACGTTGTAACGTTGTATCACGCACATGGTAGGGTAGGCAGAGGGAACTTGGGAACCTAGTGTTTAACCTGTCGGGTGTACAGTCATATATATATATATATATATATATATATATATATATATTATATATATATATATATATATATATATATATATATATATATATATATAAATATATATATATATATATATATATAGACACTGCCATGTGCGAACACAGCGTGAAACTGGGGAGCAAACACGGAAATTTATGTTTAAATAACTGATAACAAATTTATTTCATTCATTTTATACAAAATGTGCGCACATGTTACACTTGTCGTTAACCTACAACTCCTAACTTCCGAAATTGATGTGGAATCCTCATTAGGTAAGTCCAACTCGCACTTGACGATATTTTTTTATTAAAACCAATTGTAAGAGATACCTGATATACTGATACCTGAGATCTCAATTCTAAGATATAAATAAAAATAAGAAACAATACTGCAATTAGCATTTGGAATTGATAAGAGAAATCATAATAATAACTTGTTACGTATACAGGATATTGAAAATGCGAACTCATCAGCCTAATTGGACTGTTCTAAACCTTTGAAATTTAAATCATTTACCAATTGAGCTTATTAGTTCAGTCTACAGACATAATAATCATTTTGAAAAATGTGAAACATAAAATATAATGCTATGCTTAACACTGGTAGTTTACATTTTTGGAAAAAGTCTATAATATTGAACGTAGCGGGATTTGAACCTGCACTTTTTGCAATTCTTCCATGTGCTTTGGCCAACTAAGTCATACATTCTCATCAAGCTACGTCGTAATTCTTATGTCTTTTAAATTTCATTTTTACTTTGTTAACGTTCCTAAGCATGCAATTGTTTTAATTGTAACGAAACTCGAAAAATATTTATGATTAAATATCTCTTTATTTTTTCTTTTTAAAATCTTCAAGAACTTTATTTTTTACATATTTTTCATGAAATTCTTTAAGAGCAATAATTAGTCATATTTTATGTTTTGAAAATGCGGCACAAGCGTGTGACTGTAACCGACAGGTTCTGGGTTCGATCCCCAGTCGAGGAAATGAAATATTTAATGTTTTCAATTTAAATATTTAATGTTTCATTTCTTCGCTCTGTTAATAAGGCAAAGCGCGGCGTTGAGTTCCGCCACTCAACACTCACACTCACTCACTCACTCACAATGCCTCAATTTCGGCAGAAAGTGGGGAAAGAAAGTGGAACGGAGTGTCTTACATTAGGTTCCCATGTTCCCTCTGCCTACCCTACCTCGTGCGGGATACAGCGTGAAGCTATAAAAAAAAGAAAATATTTCATTTCCTCGAGAGAGAATCTAACATACAACCTGTCACATTTACAGTCGCACCCTGGTGCCCCTGGCTCACTAGACACCTAATACAAAAATAATTATGTAAGATAAAGGATATCAATCATACAGACCTTGAAAGCGCGAAGCGTTCCAAATTAACGCTCAAATAGAATTTCCGAAGCTAAATTAATCACTTTCATACAGAATGGCATGACTAGCAGTTTTCAACGGCGTAATATGCCGCTGTAAAGTACCTACCGGGTGGTGTAAAAATGTGCGTTATAACCTAACCCTTTATGATGGTGTGGCCTTAAAGTAGTACAAATGTTTTGGATTATGGGTCACGGTTGTGGACTTGGTCTTCTTTTTCTTCTCCTCAGATTATTTCTCTGTTCTTTAATGTTACGGAAAGTAGAAAATGGAGTAAAGAGAGAAAGACTCTATTTGTTCCAAAGACAATGAAATTTAACAATTAGGATCAAGGCGGATTACGGCGAAGCCGAGGTTAACTATAATAAATAAAAATATACCGAACTCTTGTTTATAAAAATATAAAATATAAATTTTTAGTCAACTAATACACATAGATAATACATACCTATTAGACGTTAAAGTTAAACGTTACAAATATTAATAAACAGCAGCGTCAACGCTTTTCCCGATAGGTAGCAGAAACAAGGCGCTCATTTTTTCTTATTCAACACTTTATTTTCAATATATCAAGTTAGGTAGACGAAACGTACGATAATAGTGTTAAGACACTCCGTTCTCCAATTTTTTGCTTGATCCTCGAGGCATTGTATTGTGTATCGTACCATAATTCAGCTTTTGACACTTTACCAATATTCCACGACAGAAATGTTAAAAACACATTAAATATATCCAAATAATATTCTATAGGCCCTTCGTGGTGCAGGGTTAACTGCCGAGCGTACAGTGCGTGTCAACGTATCACATGGTAGGTTCGATCCCTTCTCAAGGAGTCAAGTATTTAATATTTTCATTTCCGTTCATTGTTACCGTTATATTTGAGTGATTGTATGCTGAAACGGTCTTAATGAGGCCGTAGTTTCGTAACCCTAGGTTCCCTACCATCCATGTACGGGATACAGCGTGAAGCTAAAAAAAAAAAATGATAGATTAACATCAGTATGAACAACAATATCAAATAACACTTAAACCCTGTAAGCCATATCTCCAGCTAAAACAAACGGACTGGTCACTCCAATCAAGGCAGTTAGAGATCGTTTGTCATCCATTAACACAATATAAGTAATCGAATAGTCGGACCGGGGCGAATCGATACATATCTCGGATACCTCCGATTCAGGCCTGAAACGTTATGTTCGATAACAAATGGCATTCAGGCATGCGATGTTGAATGCCTTTGATGATAATTGGTCCTGTCAATATATTTAAATTTGGATATACCATAAGCAAAATAAGATCATTAATTATATAAATTGATAAATTGTACTTTATCTGTTTTATATTTGCTTTTATAAATAATGATTATGGTGTATATATATATATTTTTTTACAAAAACTGGAAATAATGAAAACTATGTTTACATGGAAAATTTATATATAACTTATATGGTATATGAATTTACGACCATTGTGTATATATAGACACCATTAAACCAGGATGACAAATACCAATTGTTAAAGGGAGAACTACTTAATAATCCTATATATAAATAAAGGAATTAATGCAGAAAACATGTCAAATATTTATTGAACAAAAATATGTTACATTTACATTAACACATTCTATGATATGATGTAATAAATTTCTAATTCATAAAAGGAAAATTAAAAATTAAATTAGTAACTTAATAAAAAATAATTTAAAAGCAATCCAAAATAAAAATTTTAACACGAATAAATAAATTTTAATTGATCAAGGTTTTTTCACAGTATCAGTCCAACAGAAACGTGCGGGTATTCGGTTTGGGCGTTCCAATTCAGCTCCTAAGGGAGTCGCTTTAAAATTTCCTGAAACACTTTCACCTCTGGCTAAATTATCGAATTTTTCAACTTTGCTTATACCAGTGGCAGAACTCGTCCTGTGAACTGTAGATAAAGTCTTACTTTTCATAGTTTTACTCTTTAAATCAACGTAAGCCAACTCTTCTTCAGAACTCAAATATTCTTTAACGTTCACTATATCTCTACCTAATTCTTCCAATTTGGAACAATTAATTTCTTGAAAGGTACTATTTTTATCGTTTCGTGTATTCATAATACTTTCTAACTTATCTTCTATGTTTGATAGTTTACCAAATATACTATCAAGCCTTGAAGATTGATTTTGTAAAGCGTTAAATATATTCTTTACATCATCATCTCGATCCTCTAATTTTGAAAAACATTCTTCGATGGCTTTCACTACTGGTGAGCTTATATTTTCACAAAATAATATCTTATCCTTTTCATTCATGAGATGTATTTTAATGTTTCCCTCATTAGATATATTCATGTATTCAGTTGCAATCGCTTCAAAGGACTCAGTTTGGAGTATCTTTTTGTTTTTATATTTATTTGTCTTCGGGCATTCCTTTTTAAAATGAATTTGCTCTGATGTTTCTGATAAAGTATAGGATAATGATTTATTTTCGTTAACATCGTCCATAGTATTATTTTGTGACGAACGACTCAACGATTCATCGGTACTAATTGTTGCTCTATTACGTTTCAGTTTCTCATGTTTCATAATCTCCGATATTTTTGTGTCTCCTTTGTTAAATGTTGTATTTCCTACAGAATTTCTATGTTCACAAGCATCGTGCTTTCTCTTGGAACTTTTCTTTGATTTGATCGTATAGTAGACTGGCTCTGCGCTCGTAGCTGGAATTGTCAGAGGAATAATATCCTTGGCAAATTTGATTGTTTGCTGAAGTACTGGGTCTGTTTCGTCTGCTTTATTAATAATTTCGGTCTCAAAACACCCATCATATTGTTTGTCGTGGTCAAATTGTTGACATTTATCGTAAGTTTCTCTAAAATTGTAAGCTTTCCCCGATACTTTGGTTTTAATATCTTTTGCAAAACACTTTTTATGAATAAATACAAGAGGATTGTATGAATTTTTATCTAGTACATAATCAGAAAAATTTACTCCGTCGATATTTAAAGTAGCTGGATCAAAACCTGTAAATAAATTATAAAATGCAGTTAATTCTGTTATCAGTAAAGAAAAAAAAATATGTGCAAACTTACCAAAAGCCATTTAGATTTCGTACGAGTGTTATATTTTACATTGACATAAGGTTTTTTTCATATTTAAGTATTGCTTATAAATATATTGAAAAACTTAAGAGGTTTTATAGGAAAATTACACTGTCAAGCGTCAATTATTATATTAGAGGGAAAACTTATGTATTTTACTACAAATATTACTTTAATACCCAATGTATAAAGTCCAAGCAAATCAGGTTAAGAAAGTTGTGGAAATAACTTGATTTTTGTAAGGTTTATTCCAATTTTGTTATTTTCTATTTATATATTTTTTTGTTATTTATTCTTGTTTAACTTCAAAACGTATTCCGTACATAGCATTGTTATTTAATGTTAAAAAACTACTTAACAATTGCTTTTTTTAATTTCTATCGTATTCTCGATACATTGCAGAATGAGTGGCGGAACTCAACGCAGCCTTTGCCCCCGCAGAAATACAAATTGTATTGTAAATAAATTAAACGTTAACTTTACCGATATACCTATTTGTATATTTTAAGCAAAAAATGTAGTAGAAAAAAGGATAGCTAATCTACGATATTATTTGATAAAATAAAAATCTCAACAAAATAGTTAAGGCCAAATAGAAATCGCAAATAAAAATACACTAGAGTGCATTTAAAGTAAATTGGAACGTAAAGTACAAAACTGAGTGTTTATCTACTTAACGTTTCGTGAAATTAAAGAATCTGATAAAAGCATAACATATTAGTGCTTATTTTAAAATCAATAGCTGCTTTTTAGAACATGGAAGCCATTTTAAACGAATACTTGGTCATCTTCTCTTTACTGCTCTTTCGTTTATTATAAAAAAAATATATTTATATTGCCAAAGCATTTGATTTTAAGCGCCGACAGGTTGTGGGTTCGGTCCCTATTCGAAAAATATTAAACATTTTACTTTTCCTGCTCTGGAAGCGAAGCAAAAGCGCTATAAAGAGTTCCGCCACTCAACACGCAATGCCTCAAGAATACAGCAAGAAATATTCAACGGGTGTGCTTGAGGCAACATGTATCTAGTTTCCAGGTTTTCTCTACTTATGTATATATGAAACAGCGTATAATACAAAAAAAAAATACTTAAATTAATTATCAATCTATAAAGAACTTCCAACAAGTACATGAGCATAATAATCTTTATATAAATAAAGAAGGTATATAAGAAAAATATTCGATTTAAAGAAAGGAAATAAGATATATATATTAACGTTAGCATTCTGAGGAGAAGCTTTTAAGTGACAAATGACAGGAAATCCCGGGGATAGCTTTAGCGCCTCCGCACTCTTACACCAGCATTGTATGTTAAATTGGGATTTGGTATTTTTATGTAAAGCTTTACAATAATGTTAGCAGCTTTTTTGTTTCAATTTTAATACGACTGAAAAATAGACTCATTCTATTTACTACTTGTTATTTATTTATTATTTTTTTGTTTGATGATGATTTATTTCAAATAAATATCAGCAAATAAAAAATGTAATCAAAAACAGAAGATGCGTCAGTAAAATTAATATAATTTGTTTAAGTTCCGTCTACCCTAGGCACGTGGCGGGATACAGCGTGAAGAGAAAAAATAATTACTTTTTGTTTATCTTATTTGATGAAACTTATGGGAAAAATAATTAAATAACAGTTGCGCTTTATCAGAGCGAGACCAGATCATACCAAAGAAATGTAGCAGGATCAGGTTGTCAGCAATGGCAACACGCATGGGCAGACTCGACCGGATCATTACCATCCCCGGCATTTAAAACCGGCGTTAAGTAGTGGCTTCGGCCACTGCGTTTCGCATTGGGTAATGTCCATACACCTTGTAGACCGACAACGCACCTGTAGCTCCTCTGGTGCTACACGGGGCCGTGGGCGGCGGTGATCACTTACCATCAGGTGACCCGTACGCTCGTTTGCCGTGTCTTATCCATAAAAAAAAATCCCCAAGTAAGAATCGAACTCACCACCGATGTATTTACATTTAGTTTTCATATTAAACATGTTCATTTACACATAACCCTTAATACAACGACGTCTGGATGCTGAATTATTTAGCCGAAAATATATATTTTGCTTCTTTTGTTCCGGCCTTTTCTTCATGATATTTCTTTGTTTTTTTTGTCTGTGGCTTCCACATCCTATTTTAATCCCCGACTTATTCACAGTCGTACTGTGGCGTGACTTCTTTTTTCACTTAACTTGGATTTTCTTATGAGACCCATATGTGTTATACGAAAATTCTTTCTGTCTTCATGCTTGAGCTTTTTTGTTTGGCACAACTTTGGTAAGGCTTTTTGTTAAGAGCGACTGTTGAATGTGTTTTTACTTTTTACATGTTTATCAACTTTTTCGTTTTTTTATTTTCTGATTTTGATATTTCGCATTAAATTTGGCAATTTAACTCCTTCCTAATAACTTGTATTACGAGTACAATACAATAAAAATCGTAGAATATTTGCGGCCTTTACCTTGACGCAGAGGCACAAGCACGACAGTCAACGCCACAGTTTGTGATTTCGATCCCCAATGGTTCAAATGAAATATTTAATATTTATAGAAATAATTCTTCACTCTCGTAACAAGGCATAGCGCGATGTTAAGTTCCGCAACTCAACAAATGGTTCAAATTGCGTGGAAATTGGTGAATAGATGAGAATGTCTTAACACTAGGATCCCAAATTCCTTTTGCCTACGCTGCCATGTGCGGGATACCGCGTGAAAGTATAAAAATAATATTACAGATTTTATAGCTACCAGATTATGAATTTTAAAAAGCGTATAAAATTTTGCAGGAAAAAGGAAACTTATACGCTTTTTAAAATTTAAGTGTAATGTTTTCTGTCCTAAATGTGGAATAACACTTTGAAAAATAGTAAAAAGAGATATATTTTTTGAATTATATATACATTTTTGATTTTTTGAATTATTTATCCATATGTGTATTATCAATATTGAGCTTAAATGTTGTGACAGGCCATTCTCTTCTCATGTAAATTGATAGTAAATAGAGATTCAGATAGGGAAGAAACTACTTGGCATTCTAAAAGTTCACCGTTTGATTTCTGAACCCATCAGCAAGGTGTTGCAGGGCGAGGTGCACAAGCAGTGCCTCTGACCCAAATATAAAAGGAACCCGGTAAATGATCATCTTAACTCCTCTCTCAACTTAGCTAAATTCAAAATTATACTAGCAATCTAATCAACAAATGCCGTTGTGGCAGTATGTTCTAGATATTAATTTAAAACATCTTTTTAAAATAATTTCTGAAAATACTTTTTACTCTTTCTAGCAAGCTATGGAGAGATTTCGCTGTTATACTTCTCATTCTATAGCTATTCCTAATATAATTTTTTTTGTAAGCTCTAGGATACGTTGCTTAAAATTTTGATTTTTAGAAATACTTGCCTTCTATGGGGCTGTTAGTAATAGTATTACCAATATTACAAATTTTAAGATTTTAGAATAAACAAGGGAAACTTTCGGTATTCCAAAAGCGATAAAACTATATTTATTATAATTTTTAAAAAAGGCCATCGTGGCTCAGTGGTAGCGTGTGACTCTGGCAATAACACAACGTATAGCGTTGAGTTCGGCCCACCAATAGATATTGTCTCGAAAAATCAACGAAGAATGGGGAACGGAGTTTCTTAACACTAGGTTCTCTATGTCTAACCAGTTTAAAGCTAGATTCAGCGTGAAGCTAAAAAAATAGAATCAAAACGGCGGCTCTTATAAAAATCGGTCAAAACCATTGTCGAGTGTAGAAGCTTTATGGAAACAATGGAGTTAACGCTTTATTCCAACGTTACATTTTATTTAAAATTATTCACATAAAAATTTATAGGTGAAAACTAGACATGACATATTTTCATGAACATTGCGTTACTATTCTAGCTTGTCTTTTGTTTATGATGACAATATATATATATATATATATATATATATATATATATATATATATATATATATATATATATATATATATATATATATATATATATATATATATATATATATATATATATATATATATATATATATATATATATATATATATATATATAGGGCTTTTAATTATTACTGTAATAAATAATTGAGGTTTCTTAACGCTAGGTTCCTAGGTTTCTACAAGATAAAAAAAATAAAATTATCAATGAAAATAATTGGTTCAAAATTATTTTTTTTATTATTAAGATTTATACTATAATAAGGTGATTAATTCATAAAATATGATTACAGAATGCGTGGCGTTAAGTTCCGCCACTGAACAGATAATATATACAATTCAAGCTAAAGTATCAACAGCACAGTGTGTTGCTGAAAAATTATTAAAATAATTAAGCGATGGATTGGTAATACAACCACAGCCACTTATTTACTGGGTACCTTTTGCTTACTAATATACAGCTGTATATAGCACTGAAAACAGCATTAAAATCGTTCCAGTGGCTTTGGAGATAAATAGCAATATTTATTTTCACAAACATACACACACAAACTAACATTCATTCATCCCAAACGCATGTAAAGTCTCCGTTCCATCGTGGATAAAAAATCTAAAATAGGATATTATGTGATATTCTAGCTCACTACTTTATTATTCATTTGCCCTTTATTTGTCTTTATAAATGTTCAAAATTTATTTATAAGACCGTCTCACATGCAACTCTTTAATAAGCATACTCGTAGTTCGTTCACATTTCCACGACAAATATTTTTACTTTAAACTAAAAACTATTATTGAATATTTTAATTTTTTCGCTTTGATAAAAAAAATATTTGATAAACGATGCATTATGTTCCGCCACTCAGGACTTCAGGAAAATTGGGTACCATCCAGTTGTCGATAACGAGTTTTAGAGTCTTAAGTATTTAGTATTAGGTAAGTCTTAAGTATTGAGTCCCGAGTCCTGAGTCTTGAGTACCAAGGCCTGAGTCCTGAGTTTTGAGTCTTAATACTTAAATTATATTTATACAGATACACTAAAACCGAAGACCATCGGGCTTATTGATTTTGTTTTAGCTTCTATCGAGACAGCTATGAAGAATAAACTGCCAAACTCTACGGTCTCCATATATTTTGTCCACTATTATAATTTTTCTTTACTATCGATATCAAAGTCTCTCGTACAACTCTCCCATGCTTAAAAAGTCTGAGTTCATCAGATGTTAAAAAATTTACCACTTAGTTAAATTTAACTACTCAGCCAAAAGTTAACCAAATATTCTGATCAACTAGTATATGCAAATGTGTAGATTAATCGTATTAAAATTGGCTTGAAACTCGCCCGGATAGAGATACTACAAGTAGATATTGTAAATTCTCCTACTCGTATAACCCAGATTCAAAGTTTTAGTTCCGAAAGCTGTGGACTTTCGATGCACCTCAAATATGTTGTGACTTAACTCACTTCGGTGTAAATTTTCGCTCGTGTAGAGTCGTTTTAGCGATTAGGCCTCAAACGGTCAACTTGAACATTTTAAATTAGTTTGTTTATATTAGGATGCTCTCTTGAAAGTAACAATAAAAAAAATGTTCATGTCTTTTGTCCTTAGTGTGTGATCAAGCAGGAATTTAACTAGCATTGATTTCAGACCCATATTAAAGGTAAATCGTACCGTAACTCGTTAGATGGTCTATGTATGGTTTAAAACTGGGTAAATTTAAAGTAATATCGTAAAAAGAATAACACTAGATAAAAACATAAATATAAAAAGAAAACGTTGTAAAAATACTATAATATAATACATTGAAATTCATTATGACCTACATTTATTCTTCAACAGTACATATATTCCATTATCTCATCATTTTATATGGAACGAACTGTAAACGTATAGCGTTATCGGTTAGAGCACGTAGACAAAACATAACGAATAAAATTTTAGTTTCGATGTTCGGTTTTTATCGATGTGGAATTTTTGATAGCATTATTTCCATTTTTACAAGCTTTTATTAGATTTACCAAGTTATTATATGTATTGGGTTATGTTATATTTTGAAAGCTCAAGTTGTTTTATTTCACAGTGTCAGATTAAGTTGAATTTGGATTACGATTTAAGTTTCGATGAGAATGACTTAAAATATAATCAATATTGTTGTTAAATCAAAATGGCCGCCAAAACAAGATGGCCGATAAAAAATGCTCATACAATCCATCTAATATGAGTTTGTTTATTACCCAAAAGAATTGATTTGTACAATACAATACACCATTAAAAAATATGTGTTTTTTTTTATAAAGAATTTTCTAATTATTAATTAATTTAAGATAAATTCCACTTTCCGTTTTAGGGATAGAACTGGACGTTTTCTAAAAGACGTCAATATATTTACCGCAATGTTTTCTAAAATATTGTGTAACTCATCTTAAATAAGAGAAAACCAAGTATATATTCCGTTGTTTATCTCTCATCGCCTAACTTTGAATTATATTGAAATTTAAACCATTTTATTCTATATTTACGTTATAAATTGCTAATAATATTATAAACATGAAGAATTTATTTATTTTATTTATATACTTTATTGCACACAATATCAAACAGTTCATATAACTTAAATAACTAAAATAATGTGTGCAATGGCGATCTTATCACTATAAGTGATCTCTTCCAGGTAACCATATATAGATATGATAAAATATAATTTTAAAGCAACAGGCAGAAACGTGCAAAAATGGATATATATCCTAGGGAGTCGGATATAATATATATTTTAAGAATTTATTTGATTGAATTAATTTCCAACACTAAATTGATTTTTTTCTTTAATGTTTTATAGACCATTTATTAAGGAATATTATGATCAATTAGTTAAACGTTTCGTCTTTTGGGTACTTATACCTAATATGTGTGTGGTACAGGCAAGTGAACGTAAAATTGAAACAAGTAATCGTCACAATTAATTTATAACTAAAAAAAAATATTTATAACATAATTAATCTAAAATTAAAACAAATTATTAAATAATAACCATTAAATTGATTTTCTCTTTTATTGTATGGTCGAAAGCTCTATATAACTATCAATATATATATATATATATATATATATATATATATATATATATATATATATATATATATATATATATATATATATATATATATATATATATATATATATATATATATATATATATATATATATATATATATATATATATATATATATATCAAAAGAGATTAATAAAATTTATAATTATACATTCACATTAATTTAAACACATGTATAATGAAAATTTTAAAAATACAATTCATTAAGAATAGTTTTCTAAATAATTTTTGTATTAAAAAGTAACATTTTAGTTCACCATATTATTATGAGCGTATTTCTCTGCTAACACAATCCGATTGTTGACCTACATTTTTTATTTTCACTTTGCACGTGGCTGGCTGGCGTATGAATTATTTTACTATTCTATCGTAGCTTAAATCTCTTAATAGCAAATGTTAATTTTCTATCAATTTCACGCTTTATCCTGCACATGGCATAATAGGCAGAGGGAACTTGGGAACCTAGTGTTAAGACACTCCTTTCCACTTCCGTTTCCCACTTTCTGCCGAATTTGAGGCATTGCGAGTTTAGTGGCAGAACTCAACGCCGCGCTTTGACTTATCATCAGATCGAAGAAACAAAAACATTAAAGATTTCATTAGAATATATTAAATATTTCATTTCCTCGAGTGACGATCGAACCCACAACCAGTGGTTTACAGTCACAAGCTTGTGCCGCTGCGCCACGACAAGCCTTATTTTGTTCTAAAGAGTAACATTTACCTTTCTATATATATGAAATTTTTAGATACACACAATACAGAAGTGAAACTACGCAACGTCATACAGCTTTATTATGGACTAAGATTCCTTGGGGAACAATAATAAAGGATTTCCCAAAAGTCTCGTTCCAATAAACGAGAGTAAGTGGAATTTTATCTTTTTCGTAATAAAATACACGTAAACTAAATTGCAAGTATAAACTGGTCCGAATATAAATAGTTATCTTTTATTTTCATATAATTCAATACATTTATTTTTCATATTAAAGATAACGATGTGACATGTGAATAACATGTATAATATCTTTATTTCACTACTTATAAGTATATACATATTGTCTCTAAAGCCAATGTGAAGACACTCTGTCCCGATCTGTGGTATCACGGTGTTGAGTGGCGGTGCTAAACGCCGCGCTTTTGCTTTATTACCAGAGCGAAGAAATGAAAATATGAAATTTATCATTTCCGTTAGTGGAGTTCGAAAAAAGTATAAATGTTATTATTATTTTCAAAATATTAATTCACACTTAGAAATACAAAATACTATTTAAAAATGTATTAAAAATTTTACGTAGAACAGTATTTGAACCCGCGCCTCTTAGAAACCGTTCAATAGTTTTGACCACTAAGCGTTACTTTTCCCTAGCTTGGACAGTTTTCAAGAGGCGCTCTATGTTATTTTCTAAATAAGTAAAATATAATTATTCTTCTGAGTTGGATTGGACGTCGCGTTTTCGACGCTGGGTTGTAAGCCAGCCAAGCTAAGACCAGCTTTTTAACAAAAAAATATTCAACAAAAATACTACCTACTTCAGGAGGCCATTAGTAGCGTAGGCGTTGTTCACGTGACTGAAAACAACAGGATTTGGATTTGATTCCCATTAGTGGAAATTAAAATATAATATATTAATTCTCTGGCTCTGGTGGCTAGGCGAAGCGCGCGGTTGAGTTACGTTATTCAACACGCAACGTGTCAATTTAACAGAAATTGACGAACAGAAGTGTCTTAATGGGAACGGATTCTTAACACTAGGTTCCGAGGTTCCTTCTGCCCTTCCCTAGCCAACTCTGTGCAGGATACAGAGTGAGGCTGAAAAATATACTAGCTTATCTCAAGTTTAATTAAATTATTCAGTTCATTAAGTTTAATTATACATTAGGTAAGCCACGTGTCTAAAGCTCGTGTCTAATCCAGAGAAATCCAGCCATATTTATTTTGTAACCCCGAAACAACGAGCGAAATCAACATCAAAAACATTAGTACAAAATAAAACCGCCGCTGTGAGCTAAGCCACTTTGAAGCCTACACTTTACTTTAAAGTGCTTTATAAAATATTTTTACTGTTGCCACTTATTTTGAGCCAAAAGTGAAGTTTTGAAATAAGATTGCAAATGCTATAATTGGACCTCAATTTCCACTTAGGAAAAGCTTTTTTATTTCATCGTTCTAGTAAAATGGCAAAGCACGGCGTTAAGTTCCACTCAATTCAAGATAATGTTCCGAAAGTGAGTAATGGAGTGTTTTAACACTGGCTATTCGTTGTTTATCTTTCTATAAGCGGTATACGGCGTGAAGTTACTTCAGACATAGGATATGTGTAATATGTTTTAATGCTTTCGATACGACCACCTATTTATTAATTAATTTTTATTCTTATTCAATAAGAACTTTATTATACTTAGTTATAATATCAAATTCTGAAATTTAAACTCTTTTAAAGAAAAAAGCTACCCCTTTTCATTACTGTTACAATGATAATACGCTATAAAACAAGCTTTCAAGGCCAAATTCTATCTCAAATAAGCCTTTTCTCAAGTATATCTTAGATAGGCACTCATATCTCCCACTTTGCACCAAACACGTCATAGCTCAAAATACTTGATGCATCAACGAGGTTAAAAAGCCCATCTAATACCTGCAATACTTTGAGTAGCGTAAATGGAACCGTAGCAACTTGGCCGAACGTGTATAGGTAGAAGAATAACATTGTGACCTATTTCACCAACTTGCCGTCTCATTGCTGTAGTAGGCCAAAGACGTGCAATGCAAATAAAACTTTAATATTATGTTTTCAAGACCGAATTTTCATCGGCGACGACCACTTTTCTCCCTTAGTTTGTATTTAAGAGGCATTCACAAGTAGATTCTATGTGTATAACAATCAGATATATTGTTACTTCATGGAATTGATATAGAAGGCATAATAAAAGTTTCTGTTCAGATGTGTTTTTAAGATATTTTTTTGCTTAACTTGGTATATGGTAATATTAAGACATTCCTTTCCGTTCTTCATTTTAAGGTATTGAGTAGAGATATTTTCTTTTTTTTTTAATAATTATATTTGATAAATAATGAAATAATCACAATTTTAACATTTTTTTGCTTACTTACTTACTTACTTACTTAGCTTCACGCTATGTCCCTAGCGGGGTAGGCAGAGAGAACGGAGCGCCAAACGCTACGGTCTCGGCATACCTCTTTCGCCTCGTCCACTGTCATCAACCTCTTCATACATGCCCTCCGGGGAGTCCTCATGTTTTTTACGTGACCTTCCTCCAGTATCGTCGATACTGTGTTTTCAAAGGTCATCCGAAGTCTCCCCCTCCCTCTCTTACCATTTTTTTATTGGAAGATATTTTTAAAAATGACATATGCAATATGTAATATAAAAAAGCTATTTTTGCAATGTTGTCGTATATATTTCTTTGTCTCAAGAAATATAATGTGAACTTTATACATAACGCATCAGCTATTATTATTAAAGTCTTGAAAAACGACGATTTCTGTCTGCCAGTACAAAAACTCTATACAAAGGCGACAGAAAAAAAAGAACCTTCACATTTCTTAAGGCTAGTAAAGAATATCGAAATAAAATATGCCCAACACAAGCACCATATAATCATGTTTTTCATTCTTCCGCTACTGTAGTTGACAATGGGTATCGTAAAATCCGAAATCTTTGCTTATCTGCACTCCAAGTTTTCGCTTTTTCAATTTTATTGACAGCCATTGAGAGGCTGTCGTCTATCGGAGCCTTTATTACTGTTACATCAGAAATGTGAAAATGGGCACATCGAGCCAAAATGTTTCTTATATTACCTTTTTTTCATACTTATATATATATCAGTTGTGTCTTCTTGATGTTTAGGAGTATGTACATTTGTATTTCACTTTCATATAAAAATCTATTAAGATAATAAATAATGTTGGTTCAATTTCGGCAGATACAATATTTCAGTTGGATATTCAAGCGACTGCGACTGTAAACACGAGAAGTTGTGTTCAAACCCCGCTCGAGGACATATTATATATTTTCATTTCTTTGCACTGGTAACAAGGCCAAGCGCGGCGTTGAGTTCCACGATTTAACACGCAATACCTTAAATTCAGCGGAAAGTGGAAGCGACTATGATAGAAACCAAGTGCTTAACACTAGGCTCTCGAGTTTCCTCTGCCTTTCCTGCCATGTACCAAGTATACGACTAAAGTAAGCCTACAAAATAAAACAGATATTGGAAAGTAAAAATATTAAATTTAAAAAATAACGAACTAGTAAGCGCGAACGCCAGACGTCGTAACTCGATATACTTGTAACTTACATGAATAATTTAGTTCCGTAAGGTGATATTTGAATCTGCATTCGATTCCCAACCTTCAAAAATATATTACTGTATGACTGGAAATAACGGTATTTTTATGTTCAAATAGGAACGCGCACGCGGCTTCGCCCGCTTTTTGTAATAATATAGCTTAATAATAAAAGATATTTATATAAATTGTAGCCTGTTTCATTTTTATGGATTAGTTGTGGTACTGTAAAGTTACATCTAAATCTGTTTAGTGGTTTCTGCGTGAAAGTGGAACAAACACACATACAATTTCACATAATATTTTTAGTAGGATTGATTCAAAAAAGATTGTGATATCCTATTTATTTATGGTCAATAAAATTAATCTCTTCATAACAGACAAATATAATTGTCTTATAAAAATCAACTAAACACGTTAAGAGAGAGAAGTTAAGATATCAGGGTAGATAAAAGGAAAAGAGTGTTAAGACACTCCGCTCCTCACTTTCGAACATTTTTTTTAATCACGTGCTAAGTGTTGAAACTCGACAAAAAGGCCTGAAATAAACAATATAAATAATATATAATTATTACTATAGTATCAAATTAACAAGCCCTATCTAAAATTATTTTTAATTTATCAATTTTAGTCCTATACGCATCTATTATAGAATTTCATAATTACTTTCAAATTTGCCATTGTTTGATCTTTTTCTTACTTACTTAGCTTCACGCTGTATCCAGCACTTGGCAGGATAGGCAGAGGGTACTTGGGAACCTAGTGTTAAGACACTTCATTCCATTCCTCATTTTCCGCTGAATTTGAGTCATTACGTATTTGGTAGCTGAACTCAACACTACACTTTTTCTTGTTACCGGAGTGAAGAAAATGAGAACATTAAATACTTAAATTGAAAATATAATATATATAACATTTCCTCGAGTGGGGAGAGAACCTACAAACTATCACGTTTAGAGTCACAGGCTTGAAGCATGGTCTTGGTTGCCACGCCTCTGCCTGGCCCTTTTAGAGTTTAAATACAGATAAATATATAATTATATAAAGAATTAAAATATTTTTTATTATTCTGCAATTCAAAAGTACTTACACAAGCGTTATTAAAAAATATTTTTTGATGCTAATTTAAAGCACAGTACGGTAAAGAATGGAAAGAAGAACTGAACATGAACAGTATGCATTAATTATTACTTTAAAAGCGAACTAGCGTTCATTTGTATTGTTGAAAACTCATCACTACATAATAAATAAAACTATTTTCACGATAACAATTTGATTTATTTTTTTTTGTAACAATTGACCACAGACTTATAAAAAATATATTTCTAATGTCAAATAAAAAAAAATCGCAATCAAATTATACAGCAAAATAAATAGTTTTATTTAAAAAAACGTATGATAGTAAAATAATTTTACTTAATCTGTATAATCATAATAGTATATTTGACATTTCTATCAGAAATCAATAATGTTGCCATCATATCTACATTATGTCATTGTATCATCGAGAAACAGTTTAGACAGTCATAGAGCATGGTTTTCTCTAGACTTAAACTTTAGTATATATAGATTAGTGATTCCTTAGTAGCGGGCGAGCTACTGGTTTTTTGCTTTAAGATAATTTAATATAAGGTAATTTTAGTTGTAATTGATTTGTATTTGAGGCGAAACTGCTTGAGCTGATTTTGATCGAAAATAAAAATTTTACAGCTTATTTCGCGGATCTGCTTGCTTTATTGTAATACTTTGTACCAATAACCAATATTGTTAAAGTGATGACATATCTAGTATATTGTTTTGTATCTTTACTATTAAATTGATCGTTTCCAAGTTTCTTAAAAACACAACAGGTTGTTGGTTTGATCTCCACTGGAGAAAACGAAACAGTTAGTATTTTCGTTTCTTCGTTCGTTCTGGTAACAAGACAAAGCGCGGCGTTAAATTCCACTACTTAACACGCAACAACGCAAATTCAGCGGGAACCAAAGTTTCCTAATGGAAATTGAGTGTTCAAACACTAGGTTCTCATGATTTCTCTGCCTTTCCTGGCATATGCCAAGTATACGAATAAAGATAACCAACAAAATAAAACAGATATTGGAAAGTAAAATATAATTTAAAATAACGAGTAAGCGCGAACGCCAGACATCGTAACTCGATGTATTTGTAGCTTACTTGAATAATTTAGTTCCGAAAGGTGATCTTTGAATCTGCATTGGATTTCCAACCTTTAAAAATATATTGCTGTATGACTGGCAATAACGGTATTTTTGTGTTCAAATTGCGACGCGCACGTGGCTTGATAGTAAAATATATTTTTTTTAGCTTCACGCTGTAGCCCGCACGAGGCAGGGTAGGCAGAGGGAACCCGGGAACCTAGTGTTAAGACACTCCGTTCCACTTTCGTTCCTCACTTTCCGCCCAATTTGAGGCATTGCGTGTTGAGAGCCGGAACTCAACGCCGCGCTTTGTCTTATTACTAGAGCGAAGAAATGAAATATTAAATATTTAAATTGAAAATATTAAATATTTAATTCCACTCAGTCGTGGAAAATCGAACCCAGAACCTCTTGGTTACTGTCACACGCTTGTGCCGCTGCGCCACGACAGGCCTCAAAATAAAATGATAATTACAATGAATAATAAAAAAAATATATAATATTTCATTTAAATTGGAAAAAAAAACGTACTATCTCGCTTTTATTTTGTATGTAAAAATAACTGATTAATAATTACAAAAAAAAAAAAGGAATTAAATAAAAAAGATATTGTATTTTGTAAATTTCCATATTCAATATTTTTTTCAATTTGAAAAAAGTTGTTACAATCATATTTTATTCTTGAAGAAAAATGGAATAAATATATTAGATAATGTATCAATTAAGAGTTTAAAGGCCGTCGTAGCGGGTTTGCTTGTATACAGTTTTTGGCTATCGGGGTTTCTCTCGTGAAAAAGGTTGATCTTCTTTCATTTCTTCGACCAGATAACAAGAGAAGTTGCGGTAACTAGTTTCACTAAACACAATACAATATCATGAAAATTTAGCGTTTCATGAACAGATTGACTTAACGTAAGATTCTTTTGCCCACGGGATAGACTACACAGAAAAAGAATTCGGCTTCACGCTGTATCCCGCAGATAGCAAGGTAGGCAGAAACAACTTAGAAAATTAGTCTTAAGACGATCCGTTCCGTTCCTAGCTTTCCTTATAATATGAGGCTTTGCGTGTTAATTGGCAGAACTCAACGTTGCGAAATTAAAACGTAATTAAAACGTAAAATGTTTAATATTTGGAAATTTATCATATATTAAATAATCCTTAGAGTAAGGATTCAATCCACAACCCGTGGCGTTTACAGTCATTTAATTGTGTCTCTGCGCCACGATATGTCTTGTAAAAAAATCTGAATCATGAATGTGGGTACAGAGAATTTTTTTAAAAGCTTCGTAGCTTTTTCTTCAGACTTTCGTTCCTGAGTAGGACACCAGACACGCCTCTATGACGACAGATTGAAACCTTAAAACTTGTCCTATACAGAAAAAGCTCTTCTAAGCAGAATTCTAAACGAGAATAAATTGAAAGCTCATCATGAAAATCTACTTTATGTTAGGGAAAGTAAAGTTAAACATAAAATTACTTTATTAAGTATACCAGGCATGAAAAGCGTCAATATCAGTCCATTGGCAAATATTTTTTTCTTGTTATTTAAGTGTATTTAGAGAAAGTTGATTAATTATTATTTAATATACAGTTAATAGTTAGTAATTTATATAAAATTTTTCAGTGTTAATTCCATAAAAATCGGTTTTGTTCTTCTTGAGTATAACCCGGAAAAAGAGAAAGATAGACAAAAAAATTATGTTTTACAAATTGCACTTGGAAACAGATTTTACTTTCATGTATCTTCCGGAATCGTCATCGTTTCGCAATTTATTTAATTGTTTTGGCAAAATATGTCGCTATTATAGAACAAAGAAAAGTTTAGTTATTTCACATCTAGGTAAGAGGCAGATATCTGCATACGGAGTCAAAAGTACCTCCACAACACCGTCTATATTTTAGTATTAATATTATAAAATTCAGTTGAGCTGTTCCGGAGATTATTCCGGGCAAAGAAAAGCCAAAGAATATACAGACACGAAGGCTGTATTTTTAATAAACCTCTGTTTCACTTATATAAATTATAAAAAGTTATCCTTTTCTACTGGACAATTTCTTTATTGTGTTTACTATACAACGTTTACACTGGTGTTTGGCAACTGGCAAGCTCGGAACGCCACAAATGGACAACTGAACTGAATTATATATATAGTTGGCAGAGGGAACCCCGGGAAGTGTTGAAACTTCCGTTTCAATTAGGCCACTTCACTGTTACGTCACTGATTTCCCACTTGAGGTATAGCATGGTGACACTTAATGCGACGCTTTGCCTCAGTACCAGAGCGAGAGCGAGAATATATATATATATATATATATATATATATATATATATATATATATATATATATATATATATATATATATATATATATATATATATATATATATATATATATATATATATATATATATATATATATATATATATATATATATATATATATATATATATATATATATATATATATATATATATATATATATATATATATATATATATATATATATATATATATATATATATATATATATATATATACATATATATATATATATATATATATATATATATATATATATATATATATATATATATATATATATATATATATATATATATATATTGGTGACACATTTACAATCGTAATTTTCCTTGCACTCAACTAGCCTCTTCCGGGGCGTTTTCATAATTTTTATTATTCTTCTACATTTCCTAACCTATCTACATACCAACTTACTAAGGTTTTCGTAGAATTCCATTCCATTGGCGCTATCCGCCAATCACTTGATAACGGAAAAGTTTTACAGATAGTTATATATTATGTAACCATTTTCATATTCTGTGTTTACATATATAGATTCAGACAAAAAACTCTCAGTGACTTACTCTTCTTTTTTCCACTCTTTGACACTGAACATAGTGTATTAGATATGAATTATCAAAATTTGTTTAAATAAGAGGTCTGTGAAAGTATTAAAATGATAAACAAAATTTAAGATGCCGTTGTGGCGCAGAAACAATAGCGTGCTACTGTTAAGACAACGATTGTGGGTACGATTCCCGTTAGGGGAATGTAATTTAATTTCATCATTTTCTCGCTGTGCTACCGAGGCAGAGCGTGGCGTTAAGTTCCGTCACTTAACACACATAAAAAAATGATCTGACTATGATTTGTATTCACTACCACAATCTTCACACCAGATCATGTGCCCTAAAGCATTTTTTTTACCTTTACACTATGTTCCGTTGGGTAATAGAGTAACGCAATGTAATAATATTTAATTCCCCATCTTGCGTATTCAGTGACGTAACTCAATGCCGTACTATATCTTGTTAACAAAACGAAAGTAATTCGAATCCTACTATTGAAAATCAGCGCTACAAAAACATCGCTGACAAAACACAATTCTTCATTTCGAAATCGGTTGGTTAAAAGCTCTCAAATAAAAAAAGTCATATTTTATACGAAAAAAACTTATTACTTAGAAGCTTGTTCACAATAAAGTATAAATAAATATAAGTTCCCGGTACGGCCTTATTTTCCCCAACAAGCAACATTTGACAAGTTAGAGCGAATTCGAACAACAGTTTGTATCTGACATTTCAGTCACAGCCTACTATTTAAAGTAGGTCGGGTTTTTTTTACGTCTTAAATGAAAAATGGCATTTGATAAATGTTTTTTTTAAGTGTAATTAATAAATTTTCAGTGGTGACAGTTTCGATTACCTTATTATACATTTACTTAAAGTATATTTTCCAATATAGAACTGAGAGTGTTGAGTTTCTTGCCGGCTCTTCTCAGCAGATCTGCTACTGAGCCGGTGGTGGCTTCCTGTAGGAAAGACAATACAGACATTTCTGTGTAACTCTATGATTCAAAAGTGCTTGCCTAATTGAATAAAGAGCATTTATACTTTCATTTGGATTTTATACTCTATAACTTTTTTTTTAGCTTCACGCTGTATCCCACACGAGGCAGGGTAGGCAGAGGGAACCCGGGTATCTGATTGGGTTCGATCCCCAGTTGAGGAAATGAAATATTTAATATTTTCAATTTAAATATTTAATGTTTTATTTCTTTGCTCTGGCAATAAGGCAAAGCGCGGCGTTGAGTTCCGCCACTTAACAATGCCACTAATTGGGCGGAAAGTGGGGAACGGAAGTAGAACGGAGTGTCTTTACTCTAGGTTCCCGGGTTCCCTCTGCCTACCCTGCCTCGTGCGGGATACAGCGTGAAGCTGAGAGAAATGAGAAAATATTAAATATTTCATTTCCTCGACTGGGGATCGAATCCACAACCTATCGGTTACAGTCACACGCTCGTGCCGCTGCGCCTCGACAGGCCTCAACCTTACTCTATAATTGATAAATATAAAAAGCCTTTCTTAATTAATGGAATATACAAAGAATTGCCTAGTCAAAAAAAAATACATCCTGACATTAGAACGTTCAACCAAACACTAAGCTTTATAATAATAGTATAGACGTATAGATATGATCCCTTTTTCACATTATTTGTAACATAAAAGATTTAGGACAGAAATAATATTTTTGATGATAAAGGATATTTGTCCTTAGGGCGTGGTGTCTAACGTTTCCGGGGAAAGCTATCGCGTTACATTAAAGCTCCGTTCGCCGGAAAAAATGTCAGCTAAGCTTTTTTCATTTGTGTATATTTATTTCAATTTTAAAAAAGAGACCGTCATGGCGCTTTGGCTAACGACTGTGAGTTCGATACATATTTTTGAGGAAATGAATTGTCGCTATTTCCTTGCTTACGCAGCTCCATAGCAGAGATTGCTTTTGTTAATATTAACATTGTTTCAATATCTGTAAGTAAGTTGCTCTCAAGTAATATTCTATAATATACATATAGTGTAGATTCTTTTTTAATGGAAAAGGCAAGTTAGTAATCCCTAAGACCCGGAGTAACACCAGAGGAGGTGATTTAACGGCCTGCTTTTTGAAGACACTCATGTCATATCGACCTGGAAATACTGCTGTAGGTAAGCCGTCCCTTGGATTTGTGGCGCGTTGAAGGAAATTATTACAAAAATAATTAAATTAAACGAGTCAAATAATATTTACGTTAGTTATATTTCTATCGAAAAATAAAAATAAACATAAGTTTCTTTTCTGTCCGAGGGATTCACATAAATCATACGTGACCTGCTTCTTGTATCATCAATACCCGATTTACAGCAGGTGTTTCGGAATCTGACCATTCTTCTCTTACCACTTTGGCTACATAAATCTTTTTTACTATTCTTATGTCACTTATTCTCTCAATGTGACCAATTGACTTGAACCCGAATTTCTTCATTGTCTCTACGACACACCTACCATTCAATGTGCCTAAGATGAGATAAAATTGTCACAAAATTCAATTAATTTTCAAGAATATTTCGTAGGAGCTTCCATCCAGCGCCACGTAACTGTGGAATGGCCTGCCGCAGTGATTCCAGGTTGATACGATATAGGTATATTCAAAAAACCCTTCTATCTCCACTCAAACACCAGCAACATAGCTGTAGTCATTGCGTTGACGTTGATCACTGTGTATCAGACCTGTACGCAAATTTGCCTTGTCTTATCAATAATATAATAATAATATAATCAAGGCCGGTCTGCGGCCTGTCATGGCGCAGCGGCACAAACGTGTGACTGTAAACGATGGGCTGTGAGCTCGATGCCCCCCGAAAATTTAAATATTCCATATTTTCAATTTAAATTTAAAATGTCTTAATTTCTTCGCTCTGGTAACAAGGCAAAGCGTGGCGTTGAACTCCGCCACTCAACACACAATGCGTCAAATTCGGCAGAAAGTGGCGAATGGAAGTGAAACGGAGTGTCTTAACACTAAATACCCAAGTTCCCTCTGCCTATATTGCCATGTGCGGGATACAGCGTGAAGATGAGTGATTGAGAGAGAGTAAAATCAAGGCACCCATAAGCTAAGACAAATTACCATTAATCTTTTCCTTTGTCTATATAATTGCGACCTTATTATTAACTAATCTCTACATTAATATCGTAATGGAGTGACAGGCGCAGCTCCCGCGCTTAACCAAGTGTAATAACAAAACGTCCAATTCGTTAAGCTTACAAGTATCTTGCGACTCGAAAAGCCATTTTGGTAACCCTGTTATTTGTAGGAAGTTATTAAGGGGTATTATTATTTATATATATTTTTAAGTTCACGTTGTATCTAATATATGTATAAAAGAAAGTCAGAGAAAACTTATACAAGGCTACATAAGAAGTACGAATACCGCAACTTAACGCCGCACTTTATTTCATTATCGATTAGAACGAAAAAGTGGTTGAAATACAAAGAAAGCAAAAAAAGACAAAGCGAAAAATAAAATGTTTCAAATCGGAATTCACAGGAAAAAAAATCAAAAACACCAGTATACTCTAGATTTTACGGAATTAATTTTAAAGTGAATTCCGTGAAAATCAGTTCAAATGTTTCAGGTTAGCAGGGACAAAGAGAAGAGATGAAAAAAATTTTTTGTTCTATATATTATGTATATAATACCTATTTATACTGAAAACAACACTTACAGGATTTAATAACACATACAGGCCTGTCTCGGTCTTAAGTTTTATTTATATGTATAGATTATGTTAGAGGCCCATCGTGGCACAAAAGTACAAGCGTACATTGTAAATATAGACAGGTTGTTGGTTCCATCCCTCTTCTAGAAAATTAAATGCTAAATATTTTTAATTCAAGTTCGATATTTTCCCTTCTTCGCTTTGGTTATTATCAGAGCCAAAGCACGGCGTTGAGTTGCACCACGCCATAAATTAGTTTCACACTAGGTTCCCAAGTTCTACTGCCCTACCATGTGCGGTAGGTATACTGCGTGAAGCTGAAGAAAAACGAAAAAAACAAAGATCTTATGTCATGAGGCAGCTTAGAGCTTACGTTTTAAATATTTTATACATAGATATAGAATTTTTATAAATATTTGATAATTATACAAGATCAATGATGAAAAAATACAGAAAAATATATAAAATTTAATTAAAAAAAATAAATAAAATTCATAAACACGTGAAAGCTTTTTCAATTTTAATTGAAAAGTCGAGGCCCCGTGAAGATTGACGACGTCTCTTTACCTAGAGTTAGGTTTCACATTTATTTCTATATATCTCTCGTCGCGGATAAAACATACACATTTTTTAGTTCAAAACAGAAATGAATTGTTCAAAATATTTCGTCCATCTGTGGCTTCTGTGTATGAAAACTGTTAGTTGGTTTTCGCTATTGTTTTTGTGCAAAAATATTTTTTTATGTATATAAATAATAGCTCGTTTACAAAAATATTTTTTAGGCTTCACGCTTTATTTCGTATATAGCAAAGCAGGTAGAGCTATTTATTGTTGAGTTATTTCATTCTTCACATACTCTACAATTTTTGAGACATTGTTTTCTGAGTGGCGTAACACAACGCTGCACTTTGCCTTATTACCAGAACAATGAAATTAGCAGCATTTGTAGGTAAATTTCGCTACACGGTCTCATTACTTTATAGAAAATACAAATGAAACAAAAAATAGAATACTAATTATAACAACAGCATTATTAATCACAGATCGCCTACAAATGAACAATGAAGCGATATCTACAATAGAGAAATGAACATTTAACTAACATTCTGGCTATTTTGTGTTTGCATTAATTTTTAATATTATTTTATATTTTTAATATTATTTTATAAGAGCAAGAAATTTAATATAATTTATCCACCCGATAAGAATTCTAACCAACTATTATAGTCGTTGCAATCAGAAGCTGTACCACTGAACTACAACGGCCTGTTGAGGCACAGCGGCATATACCGTGCAACTGTATGAAAATATTTTATTATATTTTCTTATTTTCTATTTTTTTATATTATATTTCCCCAAGTGGGAATTGAACTCACAACCTGCCGGAGGGTAACTAATTGCCATGCTGGTCGAACTCGACAAATCCGTTCAGCATATGTATATGTATATATACAACGAACAAAGGGCGATAAAAATTTAAAAGCCGAGTATCTATATACAAACGTACATATATTATAATCGTTATAGATACAATATGGCCACTCTATATGACATATCAGTTCCACGATACATATCAGCTCCACGATAGGCGGTGATTGCGTTCATTTAACCGCTTTTATTGGTTTTCCATTTTGACAGGTCAAATAATTGCCTCGCGAGCTTAAATGAAAGCTTTGTTAATTTGGTGAAAAACGAGAGGTTCCCTACATATAAATGCGCTCTCGAGTTGCCCACTCGTGATTTTTGCTGCTCAGCTGTCGATACACTTTGGATAATTCAATTATACTTGATACTTAAGAATTTGATATTTTAAGGGCCAAGGCCAAGGCCAATATTTATGCTTTCGTTGTGCAGAGGCACAAGCATATGTCTGTAAAAGCAATGTTATGGGTTTTCAACTCAGGAGAATTAAACATTTAATATTTTTCATTCTTAACAACTAGGGTTCCCAGGTTCCTCATCTGTGGGACTTAGTGTGAACTTAAAAAAAACATTTTAAAATACAAAACTACATCAGCGTAACTTTAGCTAAACGCAACGGTAGAGTCGAAGAAGAAATAATTAAAATTTTACTAAAGCGTAAGTCTTGAAATTCTAGTGAGAACGGAATGTCGTTAAGACATAAGCAATTGACCGTATAAAAGAAACTACTGGACTAAAAACATTACGAAAATTTGCATTTAATTATGTTGAAAAATGTAGAGAAGGAGGAGAATAGATGTTTTTAAAATTGCCGCGTGAAACAGAAAAGATACAGTTATTTTTTTTTTATTTTACATATCAAAATCGATGCAAACAAGTTCATAGAGGGAAAATATTTAATTCATGTCTTTCCGACACAACATAACGATTTCAAAAGGTTAAATGATTTAATAATTAAGAATACGTAAATAATTAAGAATACAATTCTTAATTTAATAATTAAATTACAATTCTTAATAATTAAATTACAATTCTTAGTAATTAAATTACAATTCTTAATTTAATGATTAAGAATTGGGGCATCTCGTGGCGCAGAGGCACACGCGTGTGACTGTAACCGACAGGTTCTGGGTTCGATCCCCAGTCGAGGAAATGAAATATTTAATATTTTCAATTTAAATATTTAATATTTCATTTCTTCGCTTTAGTAATAAGGCAAAGAGCGGCGTTGAGTTCCGCCACTTAGCACGCAATGCCTCGAATATCGGCGGAAAGTGATGAACGGAAGTTGAATGGAGTGTCTTAACACTAGGTTCCCGGGTTCCCTCTGCCTACCCTGCCTCGTGCGGGATACAGCGTGAAGCTGAAAAAAAAATTAAGAATAAACTTAAAATCAAATTAATTAAAACATTTTTCTTTAAATATTTAAATCTACTTCTTACAATCTCTCCAATTTAATTCTCAAACCCTCTTAGATCTAATTAATACGAGGCAATTATAATAAGTCTTATAAGAGCTTTTGTTGATCCTAATTTATGTTCTACTTCAGGAATGTCGCCTAGACGAAGTAGGTCTTACGACGTTATTAATAACGATCTTGCCTAAAATGTGACCATTTGTACTGAACGATTATGTATTGTGTAGTGATTCGAGCTTTTACAGTATTGTGGTGACCCTAATATGATGGATTGCTTAGATTAAACGGCTACGATACGATTTTCTGTAATAACCTTGTTTTTTTATGCTGAGTTCTGTTAACCTAACTTAATATTGGTTTCCGTTTTAATAATAATAATTAAACAATGGCAAAAGACTAAATAAATTGTATGTAAATTTACTTTAAAGGTTGCAGGTTCGGTCCCCACTCGAGGAAATGAAATATTTAATATTTTCATTCTTTGCTCTGGTTGGTACCAGACATCCATCGCTTAATACGCATTGTATGGAATTTAGCGGAAAGTGAAGTAAGGAAGTATCTTAACATTAGGTTCCCAAGTTCCCTCAGCTGACACTGTCAAGTCCATGTACATACCAAATTTAAAATCATTTAATATTGACGAATTCCCAGTATTCAAGCCAAATAGAGAAAACAGTACTGTAGGGTCGTATTATAAAAAAATAATTGCACATTTTTAGGCCAGCGTAGTGTAATGGTAGAGAAGTTGACTGTAACGCGACAGTAATTGGATCGATTACTATTTGGGGAAAGAATTACACATTACATTACGTTTCCTACTTTCCGATAAATTTGAGATTAAACTAGCGGAACTCAACGTGTGTTTTCATCAAAACATAAAATATTTTATTAGAGAATATGAAATATTTCTTTTACTCAAGTGGATATCGAACCCACAGCCTGCTGCGTTTACAGTCATAATAGGCTTGTGCCCCTGCACCACAAGAGGCCTCACTTTTCTAGATTTAACCCTAGCAATGATTATAAAAATAATCCATTAATATATAATTTCAAATATAATTTAAACATAACCATTATAACCATTACAATAAGAAACATATCAACGACATTATAATAATAAATAATGAATATTTAAAAAAATATAAAGGCAACTGTTGTACACAAAAAACGACAAATTATAAACACATTTTGGCATTCACTTTGAACTATTTCACCTCCACATGTAAACTAAATGAACGTTCGCTGCAAGCCCTGGCATAGTTCCAGGTTCATGCAAAAAAGATTGACTCCGGTCGTTAACGTCTAACGACCCTCTATGGAGCAATTAGAAATATTCTTTTTAATACAATTTTTAATATTTAAATATATAATGTTTTTATTTCTTCGCTCTGGTTACAAGGCAAAGCGCGGTGTTGAGTACCGCCACTCAACACGAAATGCTTCAAATCGGCGGAAAGTGGGGAACGAGAGTGGGAAGTTCCCTCTGCCTACGGTGCCATGTGCGGGATACAGCGTGAAGCTGAGTAATATAATTTTACATATTTTTATAGCTTCACGATGTATTTCGCATATATCAGGGTAAACAGAGGGAACCTGGGAACCTAGTACTGAGAAAATTTGTGCCTATTAAAACACTTCTTTTTCCCACTTTCCACCCAATTTTGGAGCCATTATTTATTAAGTAGTGAAACAGTAATAAGCTTAACTGAGACAGAATCGAACCTACGATCACGTTTGTAGTCAGACACTGAGTCGCAACTAAACGTTCTAAATTCTAAAAAATATATAAAATTACTTATAAAGTACCATTTACTTATTACCTTCTTCTTCTTCCTTCCCCATAATTAATCAAACATAAAAATTTTACTCCATATTGACTTTTGCTTTGATTTTATTTTTATGCTAATATTTCTTCTTTGAACTTACAGTGCTTTTATATTTACAAGTAAGTATAAGCCTAATTATTCAGTGGTCGATTGATCTCTTGGTTAATGACTGTGATTGGTAATTGAGTGACGACGATAAGCATATTCTTAGATTAGAGTAGAGTTAATTTTAATATCAGATAAAATAATCTAAAGTACAATAAAAGAAAAATATCTTTAAATACAGCATCGTTTGATAATGAAGACTGGGCTTAATTAAAAAGCTTTCGGCTTAAAATTTAATATTTACAAATCATATATGAACAACATAATGGAAAATCATATAATATTTTTTCCCTTCTCGATGTAGAGAGATGAGGCAGAGGAAACTGGGAACCTATAGTTAAGACACTCCATCTCGTTTCTCACTTCCCGCCGAATTTGAAGCATTGCGTGTTGACTGGCGGAACTCAACGCCGCGCTTTGTCGTGTTACTAGAGTGAAGAAATTAATATATAAAATATTTTATTAGATAATATTAAATATGCCATTGCTTTTTTATAATATTATCAAAATGTTCAATATTATCAAAGTAATAAAAAACAATCTAAATTTACGTGTAAAAAAAAATGAAACGTTACAAATCTTATACATTTCAACACGAATCACGGGAGTTAATATTTAAGGTGGCGCTAACATGCTAACCGCGCCTCGGGGAATACATTCGCTTTAAAAATAAACGTCCATTGTACTTGATTCAGGTGAAGTACAAAATGTTTACCTTACGTTTATGTGCGTGCAATAGTGCTTTATTTACGTCTAATGTTTGACATTGTTTTAAATTGATCATGGCTTTTTTTTTTTTCACTTTCACGCTGTATCCCGCACTAGGCAGGGTAGGCAGAGGGAACGGAAGTGAAACCTAGTGTTATGACACTCCGACGACTGACTTCCACTTCCGTTCCCCTCTTTCCGCCGAATTTGAGGCATATCGTGTTGAGTGGCGGAACTCAACGCCGCGCTTTGCCTTATTACCAGAGCGAAGAAATGAAACATTAAATATTTAAACTTTCGACTGGGGATCGAACCCAGAACCTGTCGGTTACAGTCACGCTCTTGTGCCGCTGCGCCACGACAGGCCTCAAATTGAATTGATCATGGCTACCAATTCAAATTCAATAATTTGTACCACATCAAATATAATAACTATTTATGTAACTATAATCAAGATGAAAAATGAAAAATATATTACAAATTAGTTTTTACTCACTCAGTTTCACGCTGTATCACGCACACGGCAGGGTAGGCAGAGGGATCTTGTGAACCAGTGTTAAGATACTCCGTTCTACTTCCAAATTTCCGCCAAGCTTAAGTGTGTGAGCATTGTGTGTTGAGTGGTAGACCTCGACGCCGCGTTTTGCCTTGTTACCAAAGCGAAGAAATGAAAACATTAAACATTGAATTTGAAACTGTTAAATATTAAATATTAAGCAGGGTAGGCAGAAGGAACCCGGGAACCTAGTGTTATGACACTCCATTCAACTTCCGTTCATCACTTTCCGCCGATATTCGAGGCATTGCGTGTTAAGTGGCGGAACTCAACGCCGCGCTTTGCCTTATTACTAGAGCGAAGAAATGAAACATTAAATATTTAAATTGAAAATATTAAATATTTCACTTCCTCGGGTGGTGATCGAACCTAGAATCTGTCGGTTACAGTCACACGCTTATGCCGCTGCGTCACGACATTATTGTTATATTTTTTTAAAGTAGAATACTACTCTTGATTTATTCGTAATTTTTTTAGTATTTTTTTTTTAGTTAAATGACGTTCTTTGCGTGCGGTATACAGACATAACCAGTTATTTTTTGTAATCCGTCAATACTAAAGTCATCATAATCTTAAATTTGAAAAATATATTTATAGCCAAAAAAATATTTATTGTTTTTTTTATATTTTATTTGCCTCAATGTGATTAAAAAAGATGGGTAGGTACTTTTATTAACTTTGTTATTATATGAATTATTTTACATAGACGCTAAAATACATTTATATATAAAAATTATATATCATATATACATAAATATATACATAATATAATATTTTTTTCGCAATTATAGAGCTAGTCACAATAATCGTCATATTAAATGAAGTCACATCATTAAGGTCAAGGTAAAATGTATTTGTATGGAAAAAATATAATGAACACAGTTGAAATATTCAATATCAGCGCATTGATATTAATTAATTAGTGCAAAGTCCCGCATGAACTTTCAACAAAGATATACTTTCATCATATTTTGAAACAATTTTCATGATCTAGGAATATATTTTGTTTTTTTTTTCCTCAGCTTCAAATCGTATCGTAGGCAAAGGGAACCTTCCCATATTCTACGTTACGACATTCCAATTTTCCAAAAATAACATTCAAAAATATTTTATAACCTTAACGTATTAGAAGTAAGTAAATTTTTCCAAAAAAATTAGCTCTATCAGGCTATGCTATATAATATATTAATAATTGTAGGAAATAAACGGCGAAAGCTTTTAGATGTATGTCTTTTATTCTTTTGAAAATTCATTTTTATTTTAAATGAATCTACCCGTGACCACGGACTACTGTAAAGTGTTCGAAACGTCGGGTCTCCAAAAAATTAAGCTTACCAATCAATATACGCGATTAATCCGTTCAAAAGTGTTTCATTTAAAATGTGTATTATTCGCGAAATCCAAATTATATATATATATATATATATATATATATATATATATATATATATATATATATATATATATATATATATATATATATATATATATATATATATATATATATATATATATATATATATAAGTAGTCACATTTTTAAAATGAAACCACACATCTATATTTAGTTCAGTTATTTTCGTATAGAAGAACTCTTTCGCGACGACTAAGCTCTTCGAAGAGGGCATTGTTTTATTGCTATTGTTGTTATTTCAAACAATAGTATACTCTTTAAGATAATTAAAACAGTTATGTAACAATAATGAACAGTTATTTTATATATAAATATTACTATGAATAAAAAATTCAGATGTAGAGACTAGAGGACAAGAAATATATAGTGAATTTATTAGAATTCCATGGATTTACTGTACGGGGGCCGGGTTCATCGTGTGACAGACAGAGCCCTGAGTAGCCCTGGGATTTTACTCTGGTATCGAAGAAAGCGAGGCGTTAATAAGTTCCGCCACTCAAAAATGCCTTTAGTTCAGCGGAAAGTGGAGAACGGGACAGATTGTCTTAACACCAGGTTCCCAAGTTCCCTCTGCCTACCCTTCCATATACGGGATACAGTGTGAAGCTGAAAAGAAAAATACCGTAACGAGACATTATTATTGTTTGTAAGCCCAATATAATTTAAATATTCAATAAAATATAATCAAAATAAAATTTCTAAATACACGATATACAGGTGACGGAGGATAGAAGGATCTTATACTGCAGAAATGTAACCTTATGACTCATTTATAAAATTTGTACCGATTTCCAAATATTGGTTATTTAAAAAAAAAAAAAGAAATAGATTATAACTATGTTATTTAAATGCCTCACGTGACATAAAGCCGCCTAAATATTGTACTTCATTTTCTATAGATCTACAAAGTTGGCAAACGTTAAATATTAAAAAATCTTTATTTACGACGAATTTTTTAAAATATCGTTTACTAAAAAAGGCAAAGCGCCACTGGTAAAAAAGGCAAAGCGCGGCGTTGAGTTCCGCCACTCAACACGCAATGCCTCAAATTCGGCGGAAAGTAGGGAACGGAGTGTCCTAACACTAGGTTCCTGGGTTCCCTCTGCCTACCCTGCCTCGTGCGGGATACAGCGTGAAGCTAAAAAAAAATCGTTTACTAATTGTTTTATTGGGAACATTTTCGCTAAGAACTTTAAATATATCCTTACTGTGTTTTTTTTATATGATTTAATTCAAGTATGCAATCGTGTATTGGTGGCATAGAGTCTGAATGTAAACGCGACGGTTATAAGTTCGATACCCATTTGTGTAATTTATATTAATTGTTCGCTGTTCTAGTAAAGAAACTTGATACTATGACACTCTCTTCCCCACTTTTTGGTTAGTTTTGTTTTGTTATTGTCAGTGGCGGATCTCAACGCCGCGCTTTGACTATTCACCAGAGCGAAGAAATTAATAAATTAATATAATATAAATATTTAATTCTAAAATATTAAACATTTCACTTCGTATGAGTAGGAATCGAATTCACTACCTGTCACTTACAGTCACACGCTGGTGACCCTGCGCCACAGGACTTTGTTACGTGCAAATAGGCATATTGTCCTATGCTGTATTGTACTCTATCGTAGTGTATTGTATTGTATTGTATTGTACTGTATTGTACTGTATTGCTAATTCCATTCCAATTTCCAGCACGGCAACGCAACAACATCAAGCGAGACCTCAGTCGGCACAAACACGGCGACCGTCACAGCGACACCGGGCACCAGCAAGGCGCCCCCCGCTGCTAAGTTTCGCCACGGTCTGCTGCAACTCATGATACACACCATCGATCCGATGCACGACGGTGAGTTAGGTACGCACAGCTGCTTCGCTTTCACTTATTTTACACTTTAGTTAGGATTACTTGTTTTGGAAGATTGTTGATCTGGTTTTGTTTTGATATGATAATTATTGAGTAGAGGGGCACTAAAATTGAGGAAATTTAAAAAAAATCGTATGAAGAACTGAAAAATCCAGAAAGAAATAATATATTTGTACTATAAGTAAATGGGGAATCTGTATTAATAATATCTATTGTGAACTCGAGTATGTTTAACATATAAGATTATTCAGAAATGTTAATGAAAGCTCTTTTAAATACTATGTTTTTGGTTACGAGTTTCGATATAAGTCTATAGTTATAGCTGTAATTCGAGGAAGTACAGCTTTTCACGATAAAAGCTAAAAAGCTTTTTAAGTTATTTTTTTTTTAATAATTACTTAATATTTATTAAATTCAGAATCTTGATTTTGACGAGTTCAAGTTTCTTAGAACACTAAAGTGCCATCCAGAATCACAACTAAATATAATATACAAATTATTTTCAAATTACGCTTTCTATAGTCCAAATATATTTTCTATTAGCTTATAAAAAAAATTAAATACGTTATATAACAATATATCTCGTGGATCAGCTCTCTTTCACTCTCGATTAAATTAATAAATATAAATGATCTTTCATGCGCTCTTACGTATTTAGTGAATTAGAGATATATAAAGAAAATAAAGGTTGATTTATTTCAGTAAATTTAAAACGGGTATGAATATTCAAATATCTAATTATTATAAAAGATAGCCTTCAACTATACTAACAAAATAATACTAGAAAACATAAATTTTCATACGTAAGAGTACTTGATGGGTAAAATATAATAAATATTTACATAAGTATATGAAATAAACGAATGTTACAATTTTTACAATATCGAATATAAAATAAATATTTATTTATTAATATTACGTACGGTACGTACGTAGTACGAATATATTAGCTTCACTCTGTACCCCGCACGAGGCATTGTAGGCAGAGGGAACCCGGGAACCTAGTATTAAGACACTTCGTTCCACTTCCGTTCCCCATTTTCCCCACGAATATATTATATGTATAAATTTCATAGCATTCCTTGATTTCAACAAATTTATCTTATAATATTTATAATAAAACCTCAAACCTTTGGACTTATTTTCAATTTTATTGATAAAATAATTTTGAATTAAAATCAACAAATCGATTTCAAAATACTACTTTACCTGAAAGAATATATACGTACTATTGAAGTAGACATATAAAATACAAATAACAGAACGAAAGTTTTTGAGGTCGGTTGAAAAGCTTCTCTTTTAAATTGGAGCTTTTAATCCAAAGCTTGATAAGGCAATTTATCGCGGCTTTCTGCATACTTTATGTTCTGACGCCTTCTCACTCGGGTACCAGGCTAGCTCATATAAAATGCATCAACGAGTTTTGACAGCTTATACCACTCGACCACGCAGTCTCACGCAGAATTTTATTCTTGTTTTCTTGATATCTATTTGCTATTTTATCTTTTTTATATATGAAAGCTTTTTTTAAATTAAGTCTCAATTAATTTTTTACATAAAAACAATATGTTCATGTTTATAAACTGCTAAAACACTATACTAGATTTTATGGTTTTTAGGATTTCCTACGTTATAAGGAGAAAACGGAATCCGTAGAAAATTAAAATTATTATCAAACATTCAAGTCCCTTAGAGTACTGAAAAAATTTAACTTCTTAATACAGAAAAACAAAAGATACGAGCATTTATGAACGCACTTTTTTTGTTGCACTTTGTATGAAATTTGCCGCGTAATAATAACTCATAGGGCACTTCCTGTTTATCTCCAGTTATGTAATTTGGCACAAAGTGAGAATTTTCAACATAAATTTAGAAAAAAATCGGTAAATAAAATTGTTTTTTTAGGTATTTTATAAAAAAAATTCTTACATTATAATTATAAATATATTAATTTACATATATTTGTATTAAATTTCATACAAATTTAGTGTATACATCCGCAAATATAAGCTTGTCAACTTTATTGATTGCGTAATTTACCTTGATATAGTATAATGATATTTCAAAAAACTGAAAATTTATATTTATATGTTCTGGGTTCGATCCCCACTCAAGGAAATGGAAATATTTACAATTTTCAATTTAAATAATTAATGTTTTTATTTCTTCGCTGTGGTACAAGGCAAACGCGACGTTGAGTTCCGCCACTTAACACGCTATGCCTCAAATAAATTCGGCGGAAAGTGGGCAACGGAAGTGGAACGGAGTGTCTTAACACTAGGTTTCCATGTTCCCTCTGCCTACCCTGCCATGTGCGGGATACAGCGTGAAGCTAAGTAAGTAAGTATATACGATAGGAAAATTATACATCATAAAAAGACAAAAATAATACTACACTACTACTACACTAGGTTCCCAACTACCCTCTGTGTGCCCTACCGCGTACGGAATACAGCGCCCACGCTAAAGGAAAAAGGAAAAGAAAGATAACAAAAAATAAAAAAATCGATTTTACGGTTTTTCTGTGAACCTTCTAAAACCGATAACAACACGCCACGCTTGGGTACAATGTTAATTTTAGTGTATTCCAATGGCAACGTTTATTTTTTTTTTTACCTTTAAAAAAATCTAGAATTCAATCTACATAGTAAATATTAAGCCGATCGGCGTGATATTTTTTCTGCTATAATTTTACACGAATTTCTGATATTGTGAATTGTATGAAATACAGTTACTTTTGCTTTTTAGCAATTGGTGGCAAAGAATCGTATGGTTGCGAACTAAGTGTATATATTTGTAATTTTATTATAAGCACAACGGTTGTGGGTTCGATTCTCACTCGAATTAAAAAAATATTATTACCTCTAAAATAATGAAAAATTTAGAAGATTTTCATTATATAATATTTCATCGTCAATCTTCGCAAGTTCACACTTATTTCTCGTAGTGCGGGATTGAAATTCACGAATTGATAGTAAACTATACAGTATATACTCTATGTTATATCCCTCCCTAGGTATCTTAAAATACCGTTCATCAAACGCGGCTTAACGCTGCCTTTTAGCTTGCACAAGAACGACGAGGCTTTGAACCCACTAATACCTCATTGATCTCTATGTATTTAAATAACTATTTTTGTTTAAATAAACTGCTACTACGGAGTTAAACCCACTCCACACATCCAAAATTCACAATGTTAAAATTCATACAATGAGAGGTGAAATTTGCAAACAAAACTGCAAATTATACAAACTACGCGTACAATCGTGAGATCGCCCTTAGCCGTGACAAGGCGTGACCCAAATTCACGATACTGTGTTCCAACTTACGTAAGAAAAACGCCAGCGAAACCCGGTCAAGTTTGTGAGGTTCTTTTTTGCTTAAAAATATCTTATTTTATCGTTAATTTAATTCACAGCTTCCTTTTATATTTATTATGTTGATGTTTTCATTTCTTCGCTCTGGTAAAGGCTAATCGCGGCGTTGAGTTCCGCCACGAATACGCAAAGCGTCAATACAAAAATAAACTCTTCTTTTATTTTTTTGTTTCTAATATAATGATTAGGAGCATTTATGGCACGATGGAAAAGTATTTAGTAGCTGTGTGTTTTTAAAATGTTATTCTATATATCATATTTTTTTAAATGAAACATGTAAAATTAGATGAGACTGTGGAACAAACTCAAGCGTGGGTTTCTAAATGTGAACGGAGAGATTCGATCGCCATTCTAAGAAATTTAATGTTTCTTATTTCCAATTCTTACCTCTAGTAATAAAGCAAACCACGGCGTTGGGTTCCACCTTTTGACACACTTCAAATTTGGTGGAAAATGGAGAATGTACTGTATGTCCCGAGTTTCACCTACCTACCGCAAAATGGATAAAATGTTTAGCTAAGTAAAAAACAAATCGGTCTCTAAGAGGTGCGGGTTCGAGTCTCACTAAATTGAAATTTTCGAACTATATAACATTGCCTTTTGTATATTATATTACAGAATTCTATAACTTTTTCTTCAAGTGGATGATAATATTTATAAGTGAAAAGATTTTTAAAATTCTTAAGTACGTTCCTTATTCATAAGCTTTTAAAGCGTTTTTAAAGCTCTATATAAATAAATGAGCTTTTGCAGGCTTAAGCTGCGGGTAATGTTGTTTTAATCCACAATTTTGTTAATGTAAATAGAAAAAACAATGAAAACAAATGCAATTAGCAACAAGTGACCTAAGCACGGTCCGTAAAGCGTAAGCTGGGCTCGGTATTCGTGTTAATGATGTCCAAAAGTAGAGTCAGAATAAAACTTATGAAAATAATTTATTATTAATTAGAAAGAAATTATATCTCTTAAACATGAATAAATTCTTCTACTCTTCAACATTTTTACTCTACTCAGTTACGACTTACGATTTTTTGTTCTTCTTTCATTGCCCTATACATGTCTGTATCTGCCTGCGTCTCACATACATATTCTTCTTGTGCAGTGAATTTTTTTCCACTTGATCACAAATAAAATAAATCAAAAAAATATATAAGCTTCACGCTGTATCCCGCACGAGTCAGGGTAGGCAGAGGGAACCCGGGAACCTAGTATTAAGATTAACTTCGTTTCCCACTTTTAGACGAATTTAAAGCATTGCGTGTTAAGTGGCGTAACTCAACGCCAAGCTTAGCCTTATTACCAGAGCAAAGAAATGAAACATGAAATATTTAAATTGTAAATATTAAATATTTCATTTCTTCGACTGGGGATCGAACCCAGAACCTGTCGATCGAACCCAGAACCAGTGATAGTAGAAGCAGTATTAACCAAATTAAATCAAATAAGGGATGCGCCCACTTCAAGACATCATCATACTTACACTATCTGTTGTAACTCAAGCAGTTGCAAAGCTCAGCTTACGTCTCGTAACATAATGGGCATACTTATAAAATGTAGTTGTAACCATCATGACGCAACAGAAGCTGTCCAACTAGTTATAAAATTGTTGTTTGTCAATTTGATTCCTACTTCATCTTTTGGTATAAGAAGTACAATATCTTCATATCGTAATTTCTAGACGATTTTTATTCGTGAACTTTAGTACATTTAGAATTTTTTTCGTATGTACAATATCAATAGCAGCCTTAAATGATTTCTAAGCATTTTCAATGTGTAGCTTGTTAGATTACCCTTAACAGATTAAACAGACACTCTCTAAATTGACATATTTTAATGATAATTTTAATTAAACAAATTTAAACGGATTATTCGCGTATATGTAATTATAACCATTTTGGAAAACCCGATGTTTCGAATACTCTGCAGTAGTACGCGCTGTAACCACGACCACGGACTACTGCAAAGTGTTTCATACCCCTACGCCAGAATTGTCTTGTGCTCACCCCAGAAATGTTATTCATAAAATATAACCCCCGAAGAATTTAAAAAGGGCCCTTTACTTGAACGTATGTCCACCAAGTTTAAATCTAGGCCCCTCCAGAAATCTCTTTCTTTCTATCTCTTGATACGTCAATGTACAGGAGGGTCGAACCCAAAAGCTCGCGTTTACACTCTTGCACTACATACTTCTGCTCCTGCGCCAAGACTGACCTCGATCTTATTGTAACAATCTTATCATACCATAAAAGAAACTTTAACCAAATACTTTTTATCCGAAAGCGTCGAGAGAACGTGAAAATTAACATTGTGTATTTGGGTCACGCCTCAACGCTGAGGGCTATCGCGATTTGCTTGCGTCCGTATAAATCCAAGTTTTCTTTGTAATTTTCTTCCTCTTGTAACTTCAAATGAACGTCTTTTGTATAAAAAGCTGTAATTAACACGTAATCGTAAAAACTATATAGACTCAGTGATTTATAATTAATTGTGGTATTATGATCTGGGATTTTAGGGATTTTTATCCATATGAATGTTGTGCTAAGACGTAATTTCACCACTTTCTGCCCCAAATTTTGAGACATTGTGTTGACTTTTTACACCATAGCGAAGAAATAATAATAATTCATTTTCTGAATTGGACTCGAATTTATAAGCATTGTGCCGCTGCGTATTATACGTGCGTATTTTCAAATTCTACCATCATAAGGCTGAAAAAACACCATTATATCATATTTTTTTAAACGAAATTTGCAATTTTTGACAATATTATAAAATACGTAATATATTTTTAATAATACGATAAAATGCCATACTGACAAGTATTGAATGATTCGAAAACATTTATTAGAAACTACTTAAAAAACAATATTTTTATCATACCTATAATTTCGGCTCCATTTAGAAACCGAAATTTATCACTAAAATGCAGCTTAAGTCCTATCTAACTCCGTTCCAACCACGAGATTACGGCTAGTCCCAGATGGATCACGAAGGTTAAACGGCAATAAATCTTACAAATACTTGTAACGACCATTCTACCAGAGATTGGATTTAGTGTTAGAAAAATTAGAAAGGGAAAGGTAATCTTGGAGTCTGTCGTGACCATGTGTCACAAGTCGCTAAAGGGTGATTGTGGATTCGAAGAAGAAAATTTTCAATTCGTCGCTCTGTAACAAGGCAAATCGCGTTGACATCAGCCATTTAACACGTCTTCAGAACGCAATGGAAAGTGAGGAACAGATGTGTCTTAACATTAGGTTTCCCTTTAAGCCTGCTATATATGGAATACCGCTGTATCGCACCACAAGAGAAGAAAAGGAGATCGGTCAGTTAATCCAAGTAGGAAACCTGAAAGCCATGATCGTCCTATCGAAGTGAAGTTAACGTTTATGGTACGATTTTTATTTTTACATGACTTATTCTTATACTGCTTTACCGTGTGACTATACTTCTACGTAAAGGCGCCGCAAGTGATTTTTTGTACTGTGGCTAAGATTTTTCCAGCCAGCTATTTAGTACGAAAATTCTCAAACTTTCTGAACTTTACTTTAAACAAAACTTCTCGTATAATTTTTTTTTTTATCTTAATTTGTCGAAAAATCTGGAGCAGACACCAGGCTAGTCGGATATATACTCCTACATATGCACGTTATCATCTAGACTCCGAATTATATCAAGGATTACTTTAAAATATTTTTTTTCTGCTTCAGTCTGTATCCCGCACATAGCAGCGTAGGCAAAGGGAAGAAGCTAGAAATCTAGTGTTAAAACACTCCGTTATGTCTCTGTTCTCCGAATCAGCATTGTGTGTTGAGTAATTACCCATTACCAGAGCGAAGAAATGAAAATGTTAAATATTTCATTTAAAAATATTTAATATTTAAGTTCTTGGAGTGGGGATCCAAAGCACCTCCTGTAGTCTACAGTAAAACACTTGTGCCCCCCGCCACGACAGTTATTCAAATAATTAAATATCTATAACAAAACCTAAATGCAATTCCAGCATTATCAATTTTCGTACCATATAATGTCCAGAAATATCGATTAGAAGGTTAGTATACAATTTTGGATAATATTCCCAACTTCAAGTGACGCCAAGTTTACGATGTACATGCGGCTGAGGATTAGACACAAGCTGGCTCCAAGTTAAGTCGCAGTTAACCGGTGTTTTGCATTTCAAATGCACACAGATTTGCATTAAGTAAAAAGTTACACCGTATTTAATGTATGATGCAGTTTATTTAATACTTTAATGCATTCGTACAAACTATATAAAGTCACGCGGCTTCGCCCGCTTGAACTATGTATATGAATACTAATTTAATAGCTTAAGCCAGATAAATATATTGAAATTGATAGATTCTAAATTTTGCTAAGAAACAATCATGTTTGCTACAACTTTTTTTTTTATTTTACTTTTCTATAAAATGTTAATTTGGATTAGGGAAAGAAACGTATTTTATTTTTAACGTATGTATTATTTTTGTATCTAAGTGTGGAATGAATCGTTTAAAAATTATAAAAAAATATATTCAGTTTGTTATATAATAACAAATTATACCGCATAAGCCTGTCGTGGCGCACAAGCGTGGATTCAATTCCCGTTCGAGAAAATGAAATATTTATTTTTTTTTTCATTTCTACGCTCTAGTATCAAGCTTGATTGCAAATATTAATTGACGGAACGGAGTGTCTTATCACTAGTACTGCCGAGTGCGGGATACAGCGCTTAAATATGTACCACCATAGTATATTTATAAAGTGCTGCTAAAGAACATTGAAAATTGCTAAAAGCTTAACTGAAATAAAATTGGCTTTAAAAATAACGTTAAGCTTCTATACGAACTGATAATAAAATTTAAGTGTCCATTCTATGAATGATTTAATCCAACGGTCTTACGCTGTAAAATGAATTCGAACGTATACCGCTTTCAAAAAACGTTGAAAGTATGAATTCTTGAATATAAGTTGAATGTGAAAACGAGAAATGCGTGAGCTGTGAATTTTTTTTTGGAATGTTCCAACGACCGTTTTAATAAAGTAGTACTATAATATTACCTTCCGTAAGGTATATCTTGAAGTTATAGAGAAAGAAAAGTCATATTTAATACAGAAACCATAGTATTGTAGTGGAAAAGCCTGATTATAACCTGATGGTTGTACATTCAATGGTCCCTAGGAGAATTTTTTACGAGACAAAGCGCGGCGTTGAGTTCCGCTCTAGGTATATCCAATATCTAGGCAAGTAGATCTAAAATAGAAAACGAAGTGAAAACATTCCGTAATATGATACTATCGATTCCATCCACGATTATCTTCTAATCCCATTTTAATTAGTTTTACTGCAATACGGCATCGCATAATTCCTTCAGATTTTGTATAGTTAATAAAAAACGACAAAAATTAACACAATTATATATAATCATAGATTGTTCGAAAAAAATATGTATATGTTAAGATTAAATTTTCGGTATTTAAATTAATTATATAAATAACGTGGCGTGGCACAAGCGTGTGACTGTAAACCCTACAAGTTGTAGGTTCGAGCCCCACCCGAAGTAATTAATTACTGAATATTTTCATTTCTTCGCTCTTATAATTAGTAAAGGCTAACAAAAAACTGTTTCTCACAGATATATCTTAATATTTTTAATATTTAATTCTAAAATTAATGTAAAACTAAATTATTATTATTATTATTAGCGATTAGAGATTACATATTATTTATATATATATTGAGTTCTGTAGTGGCGCAGTGGCACAAGAGTGTGACTGTAAACAAGTTGTGGGTTCAATTCTTATTCAAGGAAATTAAATATTTCATTTTCACTTTTTCGTGAAAGATACAGAATAAAGCTGAAAAAATGTACAGAGCTTTGGCATTGGATAAAAAAAACAAAAAGAAAAAAGAAGAAAACACTACAAGCTTAGAAGCTTTCTCGCTATATAAAATAACCCTGAAAAAGAAGAAACAGAGAAATGTAAAGAAGAATCATCATAGTGAATTCGGACATTAGTAATTGAAAGTACTAAATTTACATTTTGTTTTGTGTACTTTCTTTTACTTACGTTCGCGTTCACTACAATCATCTATAAAGAAATAATAAAGAAAAAAGAAGAGAAGATTTAATTTTAATTTTGACATGTTATGTCTTTTACTGTAGGGGTCTGTAGAAAATTTTTCAGACCAAAAAAAAAGTCACGTTTTTGATACAAATTTACTTAAAGTGAGTGAGTGGTTATAAATAGATAAAGGTTAGATCTTTCTGTCTAATAAATAAAATTTACTTCAAGTTAGTGGTTATACATAGAGAAAAGAATTTTGAAACTCAGATCATCACTACTAATAATTTCTCCCTCTCTGGGAGGATTTCTCTTTTAGCTTCACGCTGTATCCCGCAAACAGCGGGATAAATAGAGGGATTCTAAAGTTATATTAAGAGTAGTAGTCGATTTTTTTTATATATATGATAGAGTAAGATTTTATTGACTTCAATGTGCTACTAATAAATATATCTCATAATTATGACTGACTGGAAATACAATGCAATAGTTCAAGATTCGATACCTATATATGGTAATTAATTAATTTCATTTCCTGTCTCTGCTAAGACAAAGTGCGGCGTTAAGTCTCTGCATTACATATTGAATTCAAGCGACAAGCGGAAGTCGGAGTGTTTCCATTCAGCGTTCTTTCCGTTCGCCCTCTATTCTTCTCGCCTACGATTCATAATAAAGCATAAAACTGAGAAAAATGTATTAAATCTCGTGCAAATGAAATATTTAATATTTTCAATTTAAGTATTTAATGTTTCATTTCTTCGCTCTAGTAACAAGGCGAATCGCGGCGTTGAGTTCCGCCACTCAACACGCAATATCTCAAATTCGGCGGAAAGTGGGGAACGGAAGTGGAACGGAGTGTCTTAACACTAGGTTCCCGGGTGCCTACCCTGCCTCGTGCGGGATACAGCGTGAAGCTATAAAAAAAAAGAGACATAATTTATTTATAAAACAAGATAATTGATATTGAAATAAGTAAAAAAAAATGTGATTAATTCGGGCGAAGCCGCGAGCGGGTCGTTGTATGGAAATGTGAAATATTTTAATACGAGTACATTTAAAACTATCTCACGGCTAAGCCACGTTAGCTGAAATAATGTAGGTCAAATTCATGGCCTTCTTGATCTGCGAGTGACCCTCTCGACGACAAAGCTCCGCTAGGCCTACGTTTTACCAGTTTTTTTTATATATATATTTTCATGTATTCAAATGCAGTGTTACTAAAGAGAAATGTCTCTTTGTGAATAGAAAGTTCAGTAAAATGTAGTTTTTGTTCTAAATATTTATATTTTGAGTTGAATTTAGCTTTAATTATAAGTATTTAGTCTTTATATACATTGTTGTAAATAAGTTACTTTTAACTTGTATGAATTATTGAAATGTATTTTAAATATGAATTATATGCGAAAGACTGTGGTGCAACCATGGCACAGTGACTGGCTGTAAGACCAACGTTTATAGATTCAATTTCCAATATAAAGAATGATTTTTTTATATTTTCTAACAACGAACACAGCCAAAGTGCAGCGTTAAGTACCGCCGCTTAACCAGTTTTCTTTCTAAAAAAAAAGTCAGCTATGTTTTTTTTTTCAGCTTTTAACTTTATCCTTTGTGAAGATGAAATTGTGTGAAACATCTTCTGAACAACAAACGTACTAAAAAATATATCACAATAGCATTACAAAGTGATGTAATTAACGTCAAAATTTATCTTTTATCTTAAAGTAATAAATTAGTTTAATGTTCTAGAACAAAAATGTATGCCGCTATATATTTCGAGTAATAGACACGGAAGAGACACCGCAGGCTACAGCTAGTGATGTGCCAAGAAAGGATGCATCTTGACCTCGATTTTTGACTCGACTTTAATTGGATTTTAATTGGACTGTTTAAAAAAAAGAACGTAATTTTTTTAACATACCGTAGTGAGGGTAGTTAGTGGTAATCTACTGATAAAACACTTTGTTCCACAGTTTCCATGAATTTCAAGAAATTGCCTATAAAAAGGCGGAACTCAACACAGCTCTTTATCGATCTATTATGCTTTGTTTATTTTCTCTGGTAAGAAGGCAAAACACTGCGTTAAGTTACGCCAGTCTCTACCTCAATGCCTCAATAATTTGGTTTGAATGAATGGAGCTGTCCTACAACGAATGGACTTAACATTAGGTTACCAGGTTGCCTCTGCCTATTCAGCTATAAGCGAAATACAGAACAAAACTAAAAAAATATTTGTATCTAGCTATAGGTCCATATTAATATACAATTCAACTACAATTTCAGAAATAAATAAATTTAAAACGTTTATCATTGATAGCGTCAAGTAATTTAAAATATCAGGCCCAGCTGGCTTCGAACCCAATATTCATTTCATCACTCACACTTCATTAAAAAAGATAAGAAAGGCAGGGGGAGCCCTCAATTGACCTTCGAGAATCGATGATACTTGCGGAAGGTCACGTAGAAAAGATACATAAGGACTCCCCAGAGCGCATGTATGAAGAAATTTATGACAGTGGACGGGGCGAAGATATACACGCCGAAACATTTGGCGCTTCATTCTCTAGGGCTACCCCTAGGCCCCCTAGGGCAGTAGGGATAAAGGGTAAACAAAAAAGTTGCTTCTATAGAATGTCATAAACTGATCTGTCATGGCACAGTGGTACAAAATTGTGCCAGTAAACGTGACAGGTGTATGTGTATGGGTTTGATCCCGACTCGAGGAAATGAAACATTTAATATTTTAGTTTTTGTTTGTTTAGTTTCGTCACTCAATACGTAATGCCTCAAATTCAGCAGAAAGTAAGGCTCGCTAACACAAGGTTCCTAAGTTCCACTTGCCTACCCTGCCACATGCTGGATACTTATAGCTGGGTAGGCAAAGGGTGCGGCTGAAAAAAGTTCCATAACTCACAAAAACCATACATATGTACATATATTCAAAGAAGCCCATTCTATTCGCGAACATCTTCAAGAGATTCAGTTTCCGAAGCATTCTCACTCGGCCCTCAATCCGTTATCACACTCGATTCTCTCAATGGACTAGTCACTTGACACACAAAAAGGTGAAAGCTAAGACTCCGTTTATAAATGTGAATATTAATTCAGCAAAAATATATTAATTAATTTTAAAGAACAACGTTAGCCCGATGTAAACGTGCTTTCACATCTATATGCGTGAGTTTTTTGGTAATCATTCGATTCTTAACGTGACTGTTGTGAATTCGATTATCAATCGAGTGAATGAATTGTTTTCATTTTCTCGCCCTAGTACCAAAACAGGATACAGCGCGGTGTTTAATTCCGTTATTTAACACTGAACGTTTTGTTTAGTTTTTGTGCGGAAATTGGAAAATTGAGTATCATAACAATATGCTCCGGAGGAATTCCATTCAATTTAATTCAGCTTTACGTTGTATCCCGCAAATGGCAGGGTAGGCAGAGGAAACTTGCGAACTTAGTGTAAAGACACTCCATTCCACATCTGTTCCCCACTTTCCGCCAAATATGAGGCATTGCTTGTTGAGTGGCGAAACTTAACGCCGCGCTTTGCCTTGTAACCAGACCGAAGAAATGCAAAACATTAAGTATTTAAATTGGAAATTTTAAATATTTAATTTCCTCGAGTGGGAATCGAAACCACAACCTATCGTTTACAGTCACACGATTGTGCCTCTGAGCCACGATAGGCCTCTAAGCTCAGCTCCCCAGGAATATTTTATATTTTAATTTTTACGGCTGAGAATTCAACTGAAAGTGAAGAATGGAAGGGAACGTAGTTTTTTAAACACTAGGTTCCCAGGTTCTTATGTCACTCCGTGGTGAACTAGCGTTTTTAAACCTGGCGGTTTTTTTTTTATGGAAAAGACGGCAAACGAGCGTACTGGTCACCTGATGGTAAGTGATCACCGTCGCCCACGGCCCCGTGTAACTCCAGAGGAGCTACAGGAGCGTTGCCGTCCTTTAAGGTACCGTTGTATCCCGCACATGGTAAAATAGGCAGAGGGAACTTAGGAACGTAGTGTTGAGACACTCCGTTCCACTTCCGTTCCCCACTTTCCGTCGAAATTGAGGTAGAGAGTAGTAGGTAACGTAGCTCTACGCCGCGCTTTGCCTTGTTACTTGTTATTATTTTCAAAAAATTAAATATTTTATTTAGCTTCAGAAAAATTCTACAAATTAACGAACATCCATGGCATAATTACCAATCACTTTAATATATTTCTGTTAAAGGTTTAAATTATAATCCACTAACTTTGGCCTTATCTCAGGAGTTTGTAAGTGATAACCGCAACCTCGCATTCTATACAGCTATCTAACTTGGATACATTTAAAACTTGGTAACTAATAGTTAATCTTCTTTTACAATCTGCTTTTCAAACGTATACTTAAAGTTGTTGTTCAGTTTGTGTGTTGTAATATGTTTTTGAATTCTGACATAAAAAGAGTGTGTCTGTGTGCTTTTCTGCAGCTTAAAACATAAACGATTTCAATATTATATTAAAATAGAAAGTATTATTCATCCCGGTAATTCTTCATTTCTTCATATTATGATATATATATATATATATATATATATATATATATATATATATATATATATATATATATATATATATATATATATATGTACGCCAGACATATAAGATATATTTGATTGATATCCGTGATATCCGCCACCTCAGTATATCCGTTGCCACTAACTTGTACAAATGTTAAAAATGGCGAGTTGTTAAAAACATATAGGTTATATTAAACATTTGCGATCAATTAAAACAATTTTAATTTCAAATATTTTTTTACCGAAACTAAACAATATTATTATATTTATTTGATTATTCAATATTTAATTTGAATAGATCTATATAAATAAATAAATAAAGACATATAGGCATATACCGGCAATAAAGACATATAGGCATATACATATACCGGCATCCTCGTTTGGATACACTTACACAACAATTTTAAATTCCATTTTGAAGAAGCTTCTCATAGTGCTATACCCTCTCCAAGGTACGTGCATGCCAAATGTTAGCATCTGAACCGCGTAGTTACAGCTATACGTTGTTTTATGAAGAAAAATGTTATAAATGTACAGATTGTAAAATATAAAACTCGAATAATAGATTGTTGTTTAGAAAACGTATAAAAATTTACGTAGCGGTATTTGAATCTTTGCCTCTTGGAAACCGCCCAAGTATAATTCAATATACATATCTGACAGTGAAAATTTAAGAACTTTCTATATTGTAAATAATTCTACTGTCTTAATTAAAATTGTCTAAAACATTATATATGCTAAGCCAGACTATAAAGCTGCTCTTACCACAGCATCGTACAAACGATTCTGTGGTTTACTTCAACTTATATAAGACGATGAGCCCTGTTTCACGCTCGAAAAGTACTTTTTGTTGAAAGAAATATAGTACAAACGTCTTTTTGAACGTTCCAACTCAGTTTGCTTAAAAGCGCTAATCTCAGGTTGTAATAGTGTGTATTGTGAAAAGCTTCATGGAGTATCCGTCGCTTGGTAGAATAGACTTAGGGAACTAGGGACCCTATCAAGACACTTTCCCTTGAATTTGAGACATTGCGTGTTGAATTGCGGAATTCAGCTCCGCGCGTTGCCTTACTGGAAAAATTTCATTCGAAAATATGAAATGTTTCTTGAAAATATGAAATATTAGATCTATTTTTAATTGGGGATTGAATCCAAAACCTGTCGTTTTGTTCGGCGCCGTGAAAGGCCTCTGTTAGAGAAATAGGTATATCAGCTATTGCATTAGTATAAAAAGAATACAAGGTCATGTTATTTGTTGTAGCCCATCGTATCTACCGTTAGTCTTATGTGTCATACAGAACTGTTAGTTGACTACAGGGTAAAACTGCAAGCTAACAAAAAAAAGCACAGCTAGTATCTATTTCAAAAGTTGTATTTAAATATTGGTCAAGTGCGAATCGGACTCGCCCACCGAGGATTTCTTACCATTTTTATTTACCTTTTCTTTACATTTCATTACTTATTTGAAATTGACAAACTTATGTTTGCGTATATTAGTACTCATTTTGTATTAAATGAACTATAAACATAAGTTTATAACATTGGATTGTGTTGACTTAAAAGCTTGATTCTTTCTACGCTCTAAGGGACCGTAGACCTGGTTATAACTTTTGCTTGATATCTCCAGGAGATGTGAAAATAAAGAAACCTTAACAGACGAACAGACGGACATTGAAGTGATCCTATAAAGATTCTATTTTTGTCTTTTGAGATAAGGAACCCTAAAAACACTTGCTTTAATTATTTTTGCTTGCTATTTAATAAACGGGTCCGAATTTATTGATAACACAATATTTATGTAGCTTTAGTCTATTATTCTTTACCATGTCAAAGAAAAAAGAATCAAACAAACCATATAAATTAAAATATTTTGTGATCATCACTGAGTTATTTGTTTCTAATTCAAGATGAGTATCTCATTTTGAATAAGAAATAAACCACAATTATATCTCAGCTTCACGCTGTATCCCGCACATGGCAGGATAGGCAGAGGAAACAGTTAGTGCTAAGACATTCCGTTCCACTCCCGTTCTCGCCTTTCCACCAAATTTGAGGCATTGCGTGTTGAGTGGCGGAACTCAACGCCGCTTACCACAATTATCAAACGTTAAAATTCAATAAATAGCTACCTAAAATTGATATAACTATTGTATATTGAAAACTGTTATATAAAATAATACTTATTCACCGGAAAGTGGTGAACGGAGTGTTTTAACATTTGACGCTCTCTTTCACGTTAAAAGTTAGAAACAGCGTGTAATTAAGAATATATTATTAATTATTAATACATAAAACGTTTCACCAGGTAAAGTAGACGAGAAGGCGACGCAGTTACACGCAATCGCATCCCTTAAGGTCCTGCTGGAGGCGACGAGGCCGACAGCGGGAGGCACGGGCGCGGCGGCCGCGAGGCATTCTGCAGCAGCAGCTAAGGAAACACCTTTGGACCTCCCCAATGGAGGCCTGGCTGATGTACAGTTAGATGCTATAGAAGAGGTGAGGATATTAGGAAAAGAGGCGGTGGTGCTGAACGCTGATTAATTTTGTTATATTTGTTTTATTTTTTCTTTAAAATATTTTTTACATTTAATAGGTTATTTGGTGCAGAAGGAAAGTATGTGAACGCACACGTTAATGTTTGTGGGTTTTTTTAACTTTTCATTATGTCTACAGTTTAATGAGATAACTGGCGGTGTTGAACTCCGTCATTCGACACAAAATGTCTAACATCAAAATAAAATTTAGTTAATTCGGCCTATTCTACTGTATTCAGAAGAAGCTAATTGAATATTATGTACGAGTCAACTATTCAAAATTGTTTATCACTAATAGTTGTTTTTGTTTTTATTCCATAAATTAAAGAAATATTTCAAGATATTTATAATTAATTGGAAGTATTTATATTACTTCCAATTAATCAATTACACCAAATTAAGGCCTGTTGTGGCGCAGCGGCATGTAAACGACAGGTTGTGGGTTCGATTCCCACTAGAGGAAATGAAATATTTAATATTTTCAATTTAAATATATAATATTCTCATTTTGTCTTTGTCAATATTCTCATGAGGCCTGTCGTGGCGCAGCGGCACAAGCGTGTGACTGTAACCGACAGGTTCTGGGTTCGATCCCCAGCCAAGGAAGGCCCTGCCTCGTGCGGGATACAGCGTGAAGCTAAAAAAAAAAGAAATATTCTCATTTTTTAGCTCTCATTTTCTTCGCTCTAGTAACAAGGCAAATCGCGGCGTTGAGCTCAGCCATGTGCGGGAATCAGCGTGAAGCTGAGTAATTAAATACATTTAATCTTAAAAACTATACTTAAAAAGTCCTCATTATCACTACAAAATGAGAAAGGGATAAAGAGATTAGTACTAGAAATAAAACCATACTTTTGTTAAACCTAAAATATATAATAAAAATAAGCTACAATAGATATTCTGTTTCTGGATCAAAGTTCCCGTTTCATTAGGGCTAAGCGCCTCAGTCTCCTTGTGACTACAAAATACTAAGAAGAATTATATTTTCAGACTAGCGACCCGCACGCGACTTCGACCGCTTGAATTGCACTATTTTAAAACTACTATTCAAAAAGTAAAATGTTTAGCATTTTACTAAATGAAAAATAAATGTGGCTGTTTGTCAAACTTATAACGAACAGTAATTTAAAATGACGAAAAATTCTTATTTTCTAATCGAATCAAATAAAAGAAATACAAAAAATGTTTGATAAAGTTTGCTATAATATAACAGTGTAAACTGCATTTAAATTTGACATTAGCATGTTCAAACGTACAAACAAACACACTACCAGACCAAAAAAACTACTATTTTGCCCTATTATATTAACAAAACTCCTGTAAGATTTTTTAAAATTGATCTTATCTTCTTATCTTAGCTTCACGCTATATCCCTAGCGGGGTAGGCAGAGAGAACGGAGCGCCAAACGCTACGGTCTCGGCATACCTCTTTCGCCTCGTCCACTGTCATCAACCTCTTCATACATGCCCTCCGGGGGGTCCTCATGCTTTTTACGTGACCTTCCTCCAGTATCTTCGATACTGTGTTTCCGAAGGTCAACCGAGGTCTCCCTCTCCCTCTCTTACTTTAAAATTGATCGGTTACAACTATATTATAAGTATAGATACCGATGAATATAGTTAAGAAATAATTTTAATTAATTAAAATTAAAGTATCTATTATAGCCTTCGAGGCCTGTCGTGGCGCATTGGCACAAGCGTGTGTCTGCTACTAAACGATAGGTTGTGGGTTCATTCCCCACTCGGGGAAATGAAATAGTTAATATTTAATTTTCTCATTTCTTTGCTCTGGTCACAAGGCAAAGCGCGGTGCTGAGTTCCGCCACTCAACATGCAGTGTCTGATATTCAGCGAAAAGTGGGGAACGCAAGTAGAACAGAGTGTCTTAACACTAGGTTCCTAAGTTCCCTCTGCCCACTGTGCCATGTGCTGAGTATCTATTATACCAATTAATACTATAAAAAACATGATACATAATCGAAAATGCAGATTAAAATTTCAAATCATCCTATACTTTAAATAGTGTGAAACGATTCCTATAACGGAAGTCCCCTTCGGGCCTTTACTACAAGACCAACATCCTTGAAGACATAATCCTATAATAGAGGAAAAAGAAAAAGTCTTTCTGGTAACGAACACGAAGTTGTTAAAGTAGAAAATCGAGGTCATCGCAAGGCAACTCTATCAAGTGTGACCTCGACTGAAATGTCATACCATTTAAGCTCTTTTCTGTACGCTACAAGCATTCCACTAGTCAATTACTACATTTGTATGATACTAGTGTAAGAAAAAAAAAAATTTTACTGTATCTCGAAAAAATATTGTATTTACGTAACTTAGCACTGTTTTGAAATATTTCATGAAACAGAGTGTTCAAGCGATTGTAAGTGCAACATATTGTGAGTACAAATCTCACTTAACTTAACGCTGTATCCCGAATAAAATGTGATATATGATGAGTGAATGATTATTCAATATGTACATTTTTTCCCTTTGGCAACTAAACAAAGCGCCGTATTGACTTCCGTCGCTCAACACGTAATATATTTAAAGTAAATCCTTTAAAAATATTTAAGTATAGGCTATTTATAGCAACATTTCAAATTGTTAATATAAAAAAATAATGTATGACATAATAAACTATAGGGGCACAAAAAGAAGGAGAAAACAACCTTAATAACCCTGTCGTGGCGCAGCGGCACAAGCGTGTGACTGTAAACGACAGGTGGTGGGTTCGATCTCCACTCGCGTGAATATTTAATATTTTCAAATTAAATATTAAATGTTTTCACTTCTTCGCTCTAGATACAAGGCAAAGCGCGGCGTTGGTTTCCACCACTCAACACGCCACAAATTCAGCGGAAAGTGGGGTACGGAAGTAGATCGGAGTGTCTTAAACTGAGAGTCTTTTATACGTGTCTTAGCACTGGGTTCCCAAGTTCCTTCTGCCTGCCCAGCCATGAGCAGGATATAGCGTGAAACTGAGGGAGTGAATAAGTATTCCTTCTAATATATAAGTACATATAAAATTACTAAATATGTTAAGGCCTGTCGTGGCGCAGCGGCACAAGCGTGTGCAGGTTCTGGGTTCGATCCCGAGTCGAGGAAATAAAATATTTAATATTTTCAATTTAAATATTTAATGTTTCACTTCTACGCTCTGGTAATGAGGTAAAGCACGGCGTTGAGTTCCGCCACTCAACACGCAACGCCTCAAATTCGGCGGAAAGTGGGGGAACGGAAGTGGAACGGAGTGTCTTAACACTAGGTTCCCGGGTTCCCTCTGCCTACGCTGCCCCTTGCGGGATACAGTGTAAAGCAATAAAAAAACGAAATATATTCCTGGACAAAAAATGCTAACGCAACTCTATAAAGATAGAGTTCTTATTTAAATAAAAACCGCCATTAAAAAACGATTATACAGGGCGGTGACCAAAAACAAATGTATGCAAGGGCCTTATCCTAAGGCCTGTACCGAAAAGACCCTTTCTTTTAAGTATATCTTGTACGCATCTCCATAAATCTTGCTTATTTTCTTTGTTACTAGCGCCCGCCTACATTTTTACATCGTTCAATTTTTCTCGATATGATTTGGAAGTCGATTAATATTATATTATACATTTACTGAATTAGATAATTTTAATAATAATAAAGATAATTTTTAATTAGAATTAAAGCAATACTTATATATAGGTAAGCAATCAATATTTAAATTTTATACTTTCAAGCTCACTCGGCTTCACGCTGTATCCCGCACACGGCAGGGTAGGCAGAGGGAACTCGGGAACCTAATGTTAAGACACTCCGTTCCACTTCTGTACCCCACTGTTCGCCGCATTTGAGGTATCGCTCGTTGAGTGACGGAAGTCAACGCTGCGCTTTGCTTTGTTCCCAGAGAAAATAAAAAATTAGAGAGAGAAATTAAAAGATTAAATTTTAAATTATTAAATATTTCATTTCTTTGAGTAGAGATCGAACTCACAACCTGTCGTTTACAGTCACACGCTTGTGCCGCTGCGCCACGACTGTGGCAATATTTTAGCGTTCGCTTCTAATATATTAGTAATCAAAAGCCAATAATGTTACCATGCCTTAAATATTATGTGTTAAACTAGCGAGTGAATATAGTCAATTTCAACGTATTTCTTTTTAGTAAAAAAAAAAAAAAAAAATATTAATATTTAACACGTAATTTTTTATCTTTTCCACAACACTGAATAAAGTGACAAATGCGATTTTCATCCAGATTGATCAACACTAAATGCCGAAATGGCCTCCATTTTTTCCAAACCTCAGCTTATCATATATCGTAAAGAAAATATTTACTTAGTTTTTTTTACTCCACTCCACTGCAGCAACATTGTGACGTTTTTACTGAAAGCAACGGTTGCAAGTTGTACATTTGAGAAAAATATTGTAATATAAAAATATATTATGAAATTATATACTTAACTAAGTTAAACTTTTTAAAATAAATGCAAACCTTATATCACTCACTTACTCAGCTTCACGTTGTATCCCGCACATGGCAGGGTAGGTAGACGGAACCCGGGAACCTAGTGTTAAGACACTCCGTTCCACTTTCGTTCCCCACTGTCCGCCGAATTTGACGCATTGAGTATTGAGTAGCGGAAGTCAATGCTGCATTTTGCCTTGTTACCAGACCGAATAAATGAAAATATTAAATAGTTAATTTGAAAATAATAATTATTTCATTTCCTCAAGTAGAGATCGAACCCACAACCAGTCAATTGTGGTCACATGCTTGTGCCGCTGCGCCACAATAGGCCTCAAACCTTATCTATTAATAAAAAATATTAAAAATTAATGCTCGAGGTTATATTAATATTAATTCTTATGGAGGGCTGTCGTGGCCCAGCAGCTTTAGCGTATGACTTTAATCGTATGTATTCGTGCTGTGTGTATTCGTAACGTTTGTATTGCGCAATGACAGTTGTAGCACTAGGATATGTGCCCGACTTTCCGAATGCCGCGTGATTCCGGCTTAGAATTGGATCACCCTGGTACTGATGGTGTCGTAAGAGGCGACTAAAGTGCGTGTGGTAGAGTCACGTTGCCAGTAATGGCAACACGCATGGGCAGACTCGACCGGATTGTTACCACCCCCGGCATTTAAGACCGGCGTTAAGTAGTGGACGACGGTGATCACTTACCACCAGGTGACCCGTACGCTCGTTTGCCGTCTTTTCCATAAAAAAAAATGAATTCGAAGTATTGTATGTTGACTGGCGGAACTCAACGCCGTGCTTTGCTTTGTTACCAGGGCGAAAAAATAAAAACATACTGTTTGGAGTTTTCATATTTACGTTCTACCGGAAGCAGATAATGTATAGCAGTGTTTATACAAATGGCGTGATTTATTAAGAAATAACATTACATACTCTTCTAAGTTATACATTATTTAATCAATATTAATGTAATAATAATATCTAATTATATATTTTTAAGAAAATTACAATCGTGATTGAAATATGGAATTGTACATACTTTTGAATTAATCTGCAACCTTTAGTACAGTGAGGCATAAGAACATACTATTAATTTATTATTTATACCATTTGAATGCAAAATTTAATTTATTATTATACCAAATAATTTTAGTAAAAAAATTAAATCTACATACGTAAAGTAGGCAGATCGTCAGACAGCCGTTCTTAAAAAGATATTCTCATAACCTAGCTCTGCTTAAAATACAAAATTGCGCTGTTAACTTTCGCCAGTCAAAACACAATATTACAAAAATTTGGCGGAAACGAGATGAAGTGTTTAGTCGAAAAATGTAATTTGGTTACGTTAAAAGAACTGCAATATTATTTTAATTTCTTCACCATAAGTAAAAAGACCAAGCGTGGCGTTGAGTTCCGCCACTAAACACGCAATGTTTGAAATTCGGTAGGAGGTGTGGAACGGAAGTTCTTTCTACGTGCGGGATACAGCGTAAAACTGTAGTATTATATTTTTTTTAACTTCGCGCTGTATACCGCATGAGACAGGGTAGCTAGAGGGAACCCGGGAACCTAGTGTTAAGACACTTCGTTCCACTTCCGTTCCCTACTTTCCGCCGAATTTGAGGCAATTCATGTTGGGTGGCCGAACTCAACGCCGCGCTTTGCCTTATTAGCAGAGCGAAGAAATGAAACATTAAATATTTTAAATTGAAAATATTAAATATTTCATTTTCTCGACTGGGGATCGAACCAAAACCAGCGGTTACAGTCACACGCTTGTGCCGCTTCGCCACGACAGGCCTCATATAATATATATCAAGTTATAAATGGTCTTTTTTCTAGATTGGAGACTTGGAAGAGGACACGACGCCGTTGGATATGTCGTGGCCTTCAGGTTTTCGCAAGCGGCTGACTTACTTGTTGGTTGCACCAATTGTCTTCCCATTATGGATGACCCTCCCGGATACACGGACTCCGAGAGGTACACATTTTTGAAATCTTTTGTAATAACTAGGTGGATTGTGAAAAGCCGATACAAAATAGAACATTTTTTATTTCATTTACTATGTTTAAAAGCGTATAAAAATTTGAACAAAGCAAGATTTGAACTGGCGCTTCTTGGTTTTTTGTCTTTTAGAATTTACTTTTCTAAATGTCTAATAACTGTTTAAAAATAGTATAAATATCTTTCTTTATAGGTAATAAAATAATATATTACTAAAAAATGTTGATTAATATTTTAATATTTCAAATTATGCTTAGATTTCGAAAAATATTTATTCTTTTTTTTGTAATACGGCGGTAATACGTTGATTAATCATTTTATCAAAAGACAAAACACAGCGTTTACGATATGTCCTACAGAATGGAACGTCTATAAATATAATTTTTTTTAAACTACTTAACCAATTTAAGGTTCCCTTGGGTTCCTTTTACCTTTTTTACCTTACGGAGCATAGAGAGTAAAGCTAAAATATCAAAATTTCCTTCTATTTTCAGGGAAAAACCTTTTCCCTGTAACATTTATAGGGTCGATAGTTTGGATAGCGTTTTTCTCCTACCTCATGGTGTGGTGGGCGAACCTTGTTGGGGCGACGGCGTACGTGCCCCCCGAGGTGATGGGCCTGACGCTGCTGGCCGCTGGCACCTCTGTCCCGGACCTCATCACGTCTGTCATAGTTGCTAGAAAAGGATTCGGCGACATGGCCGTTTCAAGTTCAGTCGGTAGCAATATTTTTGATGTTACCGTTGGGTAAGTAATTGGAAAAGAATGATTATTTTTTATTTATTTATTTTTTACTCACTCACTCAGCTTCACGCTGTATCCTGCACATGGCAGGGTAGGCAGACGGAACTAAGGAACCTAGTGTTAAGACACTCCATTCCACTTCCGGTCCCCACTTTCCGTCGCATTTGAGGCATTGCGTGTTGAGTGGCGGAACTCAACGCCGCGCTTTGTCTTATTACCAGAACGAAGAAATGAAACATTAAATATTTAAATTGAAAATATTAAATATTTCATTTCTGGAAATCGAACCCAGAACCTGTCGGTTACAGTCAGACGCTTGTGCTGCTGCGCCACGACAGGCCTCAAAAACATTAATTATTTAAATTGAAAACATTAAATATTTAAATTAAAAATTCCTACCCTGCCATGTGCGGGATACAGCGTGAAGCTGAGAGAGAGAGTTTAATTTAAATATTTGATGTTTTCATTTCTTTGCTCTGGTAAAAAGACAAAACACGCGCCGTTGAGTTCCATCACTCAACACACAATGCCTCATACTCGGCGGAAAGTGGGGAACGGAACTGAGACGGAGTATCTTAACACGAGGTTCCCAAGTTTCCTCTGCCTACCCTGCCATGTGGATCCCCCACACGGCAGGGTGGGCAGACAGAACTCACATAGCAGGGTAGGCAGAGGGAAACCGCGTGGTATTTCCTCATTCCGCGGGATATTGTCACACGCTTATGGCCTGCACCACAGGCGTCATATATACATTATAATATTATATGACCTAAATTAAAGAGACATTATAGTAATAAATGGAGCTTCTCGGTAACCTTGACATGACATTGATGAAGATTACCTCATAAATTTGAATCATATGTCTCCTTAATCGTCGAGCTATCGAGGACGCCGCTGGTGGAAATAACGAAATTCAATTCTTCTTACGTAATTTGTATTAAAAGAAACTATTTTATTCCATCAAATAGTGTCTTCCAGTTTACGGATAACAAAGAAGTTGTTTTTTTTTTATTTCTGATTATCAGCTTTACCTTTTTTTTTAATTTGCTTATTGCGTCGACAAAAATCTTGTACTGATATTGCAAAAGTCATCTGTTTGTGATATGTTTGTTCTTCTTTCACGCAAAAACTACTAAATGGATTTCGATTAAACTTTACAGTAGTGTAACTTTTACAGCGGGAAACCAATCAATTATTTTTTTATATTTTCACTTTATTTTACGGAATATTCCGTAAATATTAAATCTCATATTCTAAAAATATATATCAAACAGAAATCGAACCGGCTCCCTCAGTCCTAATAAGCAAGTCTCTGTAAAACTCTAAAACATAATCTACATACTCATATACAACTATAATACGTACACTGTGCAGTTTCTTCATAATTTCTCTGAAGCCTTGCCCTGTTACATCACACTGTTCAACTTTGGACGCGAGCCAACGCCGAGATACAAAATATAATTTTATTTTCCCCTCTGAATTATCCAGCTTGCTCTCGTGACTTTTAGACTTAATTGGAGAGAAATTGTTTACTGTTTACTAAAGGTAAACCTCATAAATCGGCCTATTCTCACTTAAATTTTACAATTTCTTTAACTGTTATACTGCTTTATTATTATTTTAAAGTTCGGTAACTCAGAATTAAGTGAGTAAGCTCTCGTTTTTTTTTGTTATATAATGATTTTATATGTTGATTTAGAGTTTAAGCTCTTACTTTTGTCTATCTGTACTATATTAACTGTAGACAATCTTAATTAGATATATTTTAGAGACTCAACACTAACGTCATTATATATTTGCATTTAAATTAATAGAATGATTGAATGTTTATTATGACGTAAGACGTCACTCACATTTTATCATACGCAGTTTCAGGTCGAAGTATAGTAGTAAAAATATAAAAACTGTTGTGTATGTCGATAGATTTCTATGAATCTTTCTAGTAAACGAACAGTAAACATCTACCATACACACGCTCTGGACGAATGAGGTATTATTAGAAAAATTCAAAACTCTGTAGGAAATGAAAAAAGTTCTTCTAGTTTCTCTTTTATATCACAGAAATAGACCTACATTGCTGTACGTACGTAAACGTATATAGGAGCATAAAAACTGCGAACGTCATTTTTCTGTAAAGTGCCATACAAATTGTATTTAATTTGAAATAATTTGGTTAATTTTAAACTAATAATTTAAAATATTGTAAGTAAGCATAGACTTACATAAATGTAAAAAAAATCAATTATCGCCATCTTATCGTCAAATGTTTGATACTTTTATCTTTGTCGTAAAATTAAAGACGTAAAAAAGATTTTTTTCCAAGTGTAAAACGTTTATTTTAATATTATATACATTCGAATTTTGCTTAGTGGAGAAAATAACGGAGTGTTTTATCACTACATTCTCAATTTACCTCTAAGTACCCTTTCGTGATACATTGTAAGGCTGAAAAAATACAAATTAAAATCATCCTATAGCCCAATATAAGCGGTGGATGACAAAATTTTCAAGCTTCACGCCCCGCGTCGGGCTCTTTGATAACGATAGTTGAACTTTAGCTCGGAATGCTTCCACGTTATTAAACACTGTTTGTGGGTAGCGTTTCTGTGAAACCACATAGCTTTACAAGTTCATTACTAAACTCTTTTAATCTTCTAATTACTAGATTATTCCGACATCATTTATTTTTTTTGTACATTAGTTTAACTATTGTGGTTTTGAGTTTAAATTCGAATCGAGATAAGATCATTACACTTTTACAGTATTAGTTTGCTTTGATTATTTATACATAAAATTGTAAATTATCGTTGTCTGTACATAAAAGATATATGTTTAAGTATATTATTTTGTCTGATTGTCTGTGTGTTTGTTCACGATTTTCTCAAAAAAAGATTTTTTTCGGATTTTATTGCCGTTGTTGCAATATCAAATTATGGCAAATATCATTTAATATTAAATGTTTGTTTTCTTTGAGTTGGTTCGTAAATAAAAATATAGTATTTAGTTCAATTTAATTGCTAAAAAGAAATTTATAATTTATTCTATGGATTGTGGCACAGCGGCACAAGCGTGTGACTGTAACCGACAGGTGGTGGGCTCGATCCCTACGAGGAAATGAAATATTTAATATTTTCAATTTAAATATTTAATGTTTTCATTTCTTCCCCCTGGTAGGTACAAGGCAAAACGCGGTGTTGAGTTCCGCCTATCAACTCACAACGCCTCAAATTCGGCGAAAAGTGGGGAACAGAAGTGGAACGGAGTGTCTTAACACTAGGTTCCCAAGTTCCCTCTGCCTAACCTACCATGTGCGGGATACAGCGTGAAGCTGAGTGATTCTATGGATTATTTAAATAATAATAATAAATAACTGTGTAATTCTAGCGGATAACTAGTCTTAAGTGAAATCCTTCTGGTTATATAAATATGAAAGTTTGTGAAAAAATTTAGATAAATTATTCACTCACTCAGCTTCACTCTGTATCGCGCACATGGCAGGGTAGGCAGAGGAAACTTGAGAACTTAATATTAAGACACTCCGTTCCATTTCCGTTCCGGACTTTTCGCTACATTTGAGGCATTGTGTGTAAGTGGCGGAACTCAACGCCTTTGCCTTGATTCTAGAGCGAAGAAATGAAAATATTGAATTCTTTTTTTGTATATTATTAATATTTCATTTCCTCGAATGGAGAATTTAGATAAATCTGTACATGCAGTATAAAACAGCTTATATACGAAAAAAACACAAAAACTATGAAATTTTAGGCAGAACTATCAAGTTATTATGTAATGTATATTTAGAGTACGCAGTACATTATAATTGTATAAATTTTTCATTGTAAGCAAATTTACACAGCCCTTTTTACGTAAATACACCCCAGAGGTCACAGCAACTGTCATCACTTTTATATGGTTGTGCTAGGATTTACGATTTGTTTACTTTTATAGTTTAGAAAGTTCTGTGCCTCAAAATGAAAAAAAAACCGAAATCTTTATAGAATTACACTTGAATCACAATTCAATAAAAACTGAAACATAATTAAATATTTAAGTCTTTTAGTTTTCTTGGATCAAAGAAAAAAAGATTCTTAGTGAACTAAATCAAAAGATATGAGCATTTACACATCGTTTTTGCCGCATTCGGTAATGCTAGCGGATTACTAGTCAAAATCTGGGATAATTTATATTAACTTATAGTTATGAAATTCAGTAGCATATTATAGTTATGAAAGTAGCCGAGAAACGTCGGCCTCGGACTGATGCAGACCAATTTCCTGGCAGAGCTAGAAAGTCGACATACATACATACATACCTTCATGCTGTATTCCTAGCGGGGTAGGTAGATAGAACGGAGCGCCAAACGCTACGGTCTCGGTATACCTTAAGTTTCCAGCCTCATTCATTCATATATTCGAATATATATATATTCGATAAGATCACCATACTTCCATAGCACTCCTTCGTAACCGCTACGCGCAGTTCCGACCCATCCGTTCAAATCACCACATATTATTCATTTTTTATTCTCTCTAACACTTCCTAGAACGTCCCTGACACTCTCCCAAAACTCCTCGAGTTCGCATAATGGATCTGAGGATACCGACGCATACGCTGCTCGAAAAGTCGACATCTTACGACTAAAACCTAGACTGCTCAGGATGCTTGGGATCGAGCTCAGTCGGCAATCATTGCGGCAGGTAGACGAGTTAGGTAGGAAGGACATGTCATCGACAGGGAGACATGGTGGTGGAAATTCAACTTTCCTGAAGACAAACTGGAGTGCACAATAGCAAAACGTGCCAAAAAAAATACTTGTAGCCAAAGCCCGTAATGAAAGTTTATCACCATTATATGATAAGCTTGAAGCTGTGGAGGGGCAGAAGCTCATATACAAACTGGCACGTGCCCGGGATAAAGCGACGCTAGATATAGCAAAATACCTTTGCGTCAAAGATTCCAGAGAGATGGATAAGCTACTTCCAGGAGCTGCTGAACACTCAACATCTGTGCAGTCTTTATCACGACCCACCGCCTAACCTTTTACTTGTTACCCCAATAACCTTTGACGAAACTTGGAATTGCGTTCGGAGAATGAAGAACGGAAAAGCGGTGGAGCCTGAGGAAGTTCCGATCGAGGCGTGAAAATCATTGCGCTCTCTTGGTGTGGTCATACTTACTGAAATTTTTAACTATATCTTGAACACTGGAAAGATGCCACACCAGTGGTGGCTTAGTTTTATTGCCCTCATTTACAAGGGAACGCACAGTGTTCAAGATTGTGGTAGTTATAGGGACATTAAGCTTATGAGCCACACCATGAAGGTCTTCGAGCACATGATCGATATCAGGGTCCGCCGAGAGTGTACTGTCTCTGAGTCACAATATGAATTTCAGCCAGGATCCGAGTACTATGGACGCCATTTTTGACCTCAGACCTTTGATGGAGGCATACAGGAAAAAGAGGAGAGCTCTGCATGTGGCTTTTTTAGATCTGCAGAAAGCCTTTAACTGTGTACCTCGTCAGTGTATCTGATGGGCATTTCGTTTGAAAGGGATCCCTGAAGCCTATATTAAGATTATTAGAGATATGTATCACAATTCCGCTTTCATGGTAAGGACTGCTGTTGGCGACACCATATTTTTCCAGATTACACTAGGGGTTCACCTGGTCTCAGCTCTTAGCTCATTCTTATTCAATATAGAGTATCAGCTCACATCCAAGAGCAGCCTCCGTGGTTGATGATGTATGCCGATGACATAGTTCTCATTGAAGAGAACCGTCTTATGCTAGAGCGTAAAGTGAATCTCTGGAATGGCATGCTTGAGAACGGCGGTCTTAAACTAAATGTGTCGAAGACCGAGTACATAACTTGCAGGACACAGGACGCGAGCACTATCCATATAGGTACTGAACCAGCCGTTCAGTCAGGAAAAGTTCAGGTACCTCGGATTTGATATGCATGCATGCATGAGTCGGGAGGCCTCGATCACGATGTTCATGGCCGAATAAGTGCAGCCTGGGCCAAATGGCGTGAGGTCACTTGTGTGGTCTGCGATCGCAGAATATGATCGCAGACCACACAAGTTCGACCTGTTCATATATATGACAGCGAATGCTGGCCAGTACTATCTCCGCACACTGAGGAACCCACGGAAATGAAGATGATGAGCTGGATGTGCGGGGTAAAATGTACAGACCGCATACGTAACACATTCATTTGAGGTAGTCTTGGAGTCCGTGACATATCGGGTAAGTTTTAAGAGCGTCGCGTGAGATGGTATGGCTACGTTGCGCACCGGCTTAGAAACTATGTCGGACGCAAGTGCCTTGATATGTCTGTCCCTGGAGTGGTACCTCCCGGACGCCCAAGGAAGCGCGGGTTGGATGTCGTGATGAAGAACATGAAAGCCAATGGTCTAACCACCAAGAACGTAAAAGATCGTGCAAAATGGAGTAGGTTGAGTAGGAAGGCAGACCATGGCACAGCACGCCGGGATTAATGCCAGGAAGAAGAAGAAGAATGTTTGAAATTCAGAACAAATGGAGATCATACAATACAAAAAAATATCTGAAAAGTAAAAACAATATAGGTATTTCTATAAAAAAAACACTTAATATAAAATAAGTTCACGACTACACCCCCAAAAATAAGTTTTTTAACATGAATATTTCTTGTTGACCTATAACTATGAAATTTGGCATGAAGCGAGAACTTGTAGTTTCAAGTAGAAATAATTTTATATTACAGATAAAAAAACTATTGCAAACTTATAATTTTTGTTCAATTCATACAGAATGTTTGCATACGCCCGCAAACTTAAATTTATTAACTTTTCCAAATTTTATGTATTCTTTTTATTTATTTTCGTTTCTACCCATCTTTGGGTGAGTTTGGCTGTCACTAGACTAATTGTCTTCTATGAAGGAAAACAAATAAATGTTATAAGCTAGACCGAAAAAAAAATATTTTACATTTCAAAAGGTCTTGCTACACTGCTTTTGGATCAAAAGAATTAAAAAATCGCTGCGGGAAGATCTACTAGTTGAATTTGAAATAAAAATAACAAAACAGAGTCCCTGTCTATTTATTGTACTGTACTCGTATACTGAATTCACGACGCCACGAATAAAAATAGTTATAGAGAAATGTGAATGAACTAGCATTTTCACATAATCACTATTATAACCAGCCTCACGATGAGCACCGCATAATGCAGTAGTCGGAGGGAACCTCATGCTAATATGCTCCATTTCGTACGTTCTGCACAATTTTCAAGAAATTACGTCAGAAGCGGTGGAGCTGCTAGATGATGTTATCTACCAAAAAGGGGAGAGATACAACAATACTTGCAATATATTTTTTTTATTCTCTCTCTAGAGTCCCCAATGATCTAAGAATATCGAAATAACATTTTATTTGCAAGGTTCTTAAAAACGTTAGCAAAAATATAAGCAATATTCCACTATAACCGATGTCATAAATTAGTGCACCATATGCACAAAATTTAAACTTTCCCTCGTAAGTAAGTTTTTGTTAAAATATCATTTTTCAATGCAAATGCACTTGGCAATACTTTTCATTTTATATGAACGTCTAGTATAATTTACGGTATTTTTCATAGATAGGAAAACTGATATCTTTGCCAAGAATTTAAAAATTCATGGTCTGCAAATATCTGCTATAATTCATATAATTTAAGTTTTTGACTTTAAAGATTTTAATATATATATATATATATATATATATATATATATATATATATATATATATATATATATATATATATATATATATATATATATATATATATATATATATATATATATATATATATTACACACGTATTACACACGTATAAGGCAGTGTAGGCAGAGGGAACTTGGGAATCTAATATTAAGATACTCCGTTCCGTCCCCTAGTTTCCGCCTTATTTAAGTGAAGCTAACTAAAAGCCACCAAGCTAGAATGTACATTTTATTTTTAATAAATATTTATAAAGATAATGGGAGAGTTATTAATAGGTACGATATGAATTGACTTCAATATTTAAATATAGTTATAATAAACTAACTAAACGTAGACTTTCGTTTAAAATTTAAATATAGTTACAATAATCTAAATTCTATTTTAAAATGATCAAAATAGATGTCTACTGACCTTAACAGTTCTATTTTAATAACAAACAACTATACAAGTATATGCTGACATAAATACGATAGCATGGAAAATTATATAATATGTAGTAGTAGTATATAGTATAGAAAATTTTGAATAAATCTCATAATAAAAGTAATATCATCGCTGCAATTTATCTACGTAGATCAGAATTATTCAAAAATCATTTTTTATTTATCGTTACATAATTAATATTAAAAGAAAATAACAAAAGACGCTAATATATAACGTAATATTTGACAATTACTCTCACTCAGCTTCACGCTGTATCCCGCACATGGCAGAGTAGGCAGAGGGAACTTGGGAACCTAGTGGTTAAGGTAAGGTCCGTTCCACTTCCGGAAGTGGAAGTTTGAGGCATATCGTGTTGAGTGGCGGAACTCAACGCCGCGTTTTGCCTTGTACCAGGAAGAAATGAAAACGTTAAATATTTAAATTTAAAATATTTCATTTCCTCGAGTGGGGATCAAAACCACAACCCATCGGTTACAGTCACACGTCTTGTGCCGCTGCGCCACGATAGGCCTCAATATTTGACAATTAAGAAAAGAAAAAATAATTAAACATAAAAATTTTGTGGTAGTGGAAAACATCAGAAGCGTGGGTTCATCATCTTACGTTACTTTTAAAATAAATATGTTTTCTAAAGAAAAGCAATGAAAGACATCTTGCGCAATTTCTACCAAATAAAAGAATTTCGATCCTCGAAAAGATCGACCGAGGAAGTTTCGTCCAACAATTTCACAATTCCTGCAGATCAGCCCAAACAATACCTATACAAATGGTGCCGAAAATGCTAAGTTAAGGCATTTTAAACTCAATTTCCAATGAAATAATGTTAAAAATCCTTTAATTTTATCTACGGTCTGCCAGACAGATTGTAATCGATAAATGAAATATGCAGTCAGAACTACAGGGAAATGAGAGTCCTCTCTTTGCATCATTGTCCTTGTTTTGAACAATTTTTCAAAAGTTCCCGATTGATTTGAAAGTTTTAATTGTTAAATTAAAATTAGCAATTTGCATGTATAAAGTATTGATGGATTTAAGTGCTGATATAATTTATTTAATTTGACTTTAAAGTGCAGTTTGTGCCAATTTAAATGGTTTATTTTTAAGTTGAAAAATGCTTATATTTTTAAAGTTTTTATTTTCCTAATGAAATTTCTTGTCTTTTCAATAGATTAAAATCGAAAATCGAAATCGAAAATTGCTGAATTATTCTCTATTTACCTCTCCATTTCATAGATGTATAAAAATGAAATAACTATGTATTTTTATTTTTATGGTTGACAAAAAGGAGGTTAAGTACCAAGATCTAGAACACATTGCCTCAATTCACTTTATGTTTGATATTCGTAAATTTGATCATGTTTCTGATCATCACCGACAGTTTGTGTCTTGTAAGACATTGCCGCAACTTCTGTATGTTATCCCCAGTATTTTATTCAATTTTTTATAACCCTCTCGTTTCTTTATGTTCAAAAGAACAATTTTACTTTCTTCTGATTCTCCTTTACGTCTCGACCTTAGATGTTAAAGTTATAACCTCATTTAGTTACGTTATATATTCTTTTCACTTTTTTTTTATTATAATTCATTTTATTTTCCACTTCTTGTTATTCATATTTTTCGTATTAAATAAAAAGTAACAAAGCAAAGTACAACGTTGAGTTCCAACACGCAATGCCTTTAATTTGGAGAAAAGTCGGAAACGGAACGGAGTGTCTCAACACCACGTTCCTGAGTTAAAGTTCTAGTTCTATCTGTCCTAATGTTTTTTTTTATTTTATTATCTTTGCTTTCCATAAATAAGTCACAAAATGATATCATAGACGTATGTATAATTGTGACGTGCGTTTATTTTTTATTCTGTCTAGACTCCAACAAAGCACTACTGCAGTGGCTTAGGGTGCATCTTCCGATCGATAACACCAAGTTAACTGATAAGCGTATCTTTATTAACATAGCAATAATGGTCAAAACGTTATGAACAAAATTACCTTCCTACTAATTTTATTAAAAAAAAGATCCATTCTCAAAAATTATCTAACATATAAAAATATTGTATTTTCAAAAGAAAATTCTGTTCAGATTTATTCCTAAATACATTTTTGCCATTCCTTTCGTTTCTTAACTTTCGGTCGCATTAAAGTTTTCCCATTAGAGACTACTGTCGTGTTAACTTTAAAATATTTATGATTTATTATAGTCAACAAAAGTTTTGTTAGCTTTTTAGCTTTGTACTCAGCAGTATATTATATTGTAACAAGTTAAATAATATTACTAGTTTCATTTCTTTTTAACTTATGTATAATTTTCTGTGTGTATATATATATATATATATATATATATATATATATATATATATATATATATATATATATATATATATATATGTGTGTGTTAATTTTGTGTATCTTCTGTTTTTTAAGTGTAACAAAATTATTATATTATGTTTACTAAACATAAAATATCCTTATTATTATAAATTAGTATAAAATAATCCAAATAAGTCTGCTGGCAAAAAACATAAACTAGTAACATTATTTAACTTGTTACAATATAATATACTGTTACAAACTTTTGTTGACTATAATAAATCATAAATATTTTAAAGTTAACACGACAGTAGTCTCTAATGGGAAAACTTTAATGCGACCGAAAGTTAAGAAAGGAAAAGAATGGCAAAGCAACAGAATTTTCTTTTGAAAATATAATATTTCTATATATTAGATAATTTTATGCTCTACGAAATTAATTCCATAAGTATCTAGGTTTGAGAATGAATCTTTTTTTTAATAAAATTAGTAAGAAGGTTATTTTGTTCATAACGTTTTGACCATTATTGTTATGTTAATAAAGATACGTTTATTTGTTAACTTGGCGTTATCGATCGGAAGATGCACCATAAGCCACCACAGTAGTGCTTTGTCAGAACCTAGACAGAATAAAATACGTCTAAGATAACATTTCTTTTTTAGCTTCACGCTGTATCCCGCACGAGGCAGGGTAGGCAGAGGGAACCCGGGAACCTAGTGTTAAGACACTCCGTTCCACTTACGTTCCCCACTTTCCGCCGAATTTGAAGCATTGTGTGTTGAGTGGCGGAACTTAGCGCCGCGTTTTGCCTTGTACTAGAGCTCGACTGGGGATCGAACCCACAACCTGTCGGTTACAGTCACACGCTTGTGCCGCTGCGCCACGACAGGCCTCGATCCTCAATCATAAGCATAAAAAATTACGCAAGTAATCTTAAAATGGCTGACAAAAAAAAACACAAGTACGAACATTGCACATTTTTTGTCAGATTTATTGTTTGACGCTTTATAATGTACATTTATATTCAAGCCCTGTCATTGGAAACATTCCACGTAGTTTTTTATTATGAAAAATCTGTTATTTATAAGAAGACACTTTCGTATTCGAAATTGTAGTGTCAATATATTTTATGACCAGCAATATATAGATAGATGTTGTATGAAAAACTGTCATAAAGGTAAATCCCATATCGGGCGTATAAAGTACACGCACAGAATACACAACGCCGAGTGGATCACGGAAATATCATAGAAATAACATAACCTATACATACATATAAGTTATATCTTTAACTTACTTATGGGGTGTACATTTTATGTTTTATTTATACAGGATCTTACTTTATATCACCCGCTCTCTCAGCTTCACGCTGTATGCAGCACATGGCAGGGCAGACAGAGGGAACTCGGGAACCTAGTGGTGCTAAGACCCTGTTTCACTTTCGTTCCCCACTTTCTGCCGAATTTGAGGCGTTGCGTGTTGAGTGGCGGAACTCCACGCCGCGTTTTGTCTTGTAACCAGAGCGATGAAATGAAAATATTAAATATTTAAATTGAAAATATTACATATTTCATTTCCTAGAGTGGAGTTAGGACCTACAACCTGTCAACCTGCCGCTGAGCCACGACAGGCCTCGAACTCGTTTTACTTTACCTATGAAAGAAAACTATTTTAATTACGTCGTATATATATATATATATATATATATATATATATATATATATATATATATATATATATATATATAATATATATATATATATATATATATATATATATATATATATATATATATATATATATATATATATATATATATATATATATATATATATATATATATATATATATATATATAATATATATATATATATATATATATATATATATATATATATATATATATATATATATATATATATATATATATATATATATATATATATATATATATATATATATATATATATATATATATATATATATATATATATATATATATATATATATAAAATCATTTCTAACATTAAGCAATTAGATCATGACGTGAAAGTTTTTTTTAATCTGTTTTTCAAAGACAATATTTTATGTTTCAAAACATTGTCCTGGCCTGTCGTGGCGCAGCGGCACAAACGTGTGACAGTAAACGATAGGTTGTGGGTTCGATCCCCACTCGAGGAAATGAAATATTTTCAATTTAAATATTTAATGTTATCATTTCTTCGCTTTGGTAACAAGGCAAAGCGCGGCGTTGACTTCCGCCACTCAACACGCAATGCCTCAAATTCGGCAGAAAGTGGGGAGGAAGTGTCTTAATACTAGGTTCCCAAGTTCCCTCTGCCTACCCTGGCGTGTGCGGGATACGGCGTGAAGCTAAGTAAAATTCTTATTCACAGTGATGTTCTTAAGGATCTTGTCTTTTATTTCCTATCTTGTCGTTTACTTGTGCAATATATTCATCTTTACTGAATTTTTTATGTTCTTTACCATAAAATACTCAAGCCTCTCGCACAAAAGTAGTTTTTTTTAACAAAATCTTAGTTTTCCTAAAATCTGGATCATCTTTTCTACTGTCATTGGGTCTAAAATTACTATCAGCTTACAATTATCTCCAAGAACTGTTTAAATATAAAAAAAATACTCATTTAAAATGTCTTCTATAGTTGACCCTATTCCAAATTTTACAACAATGCCCTAAAACCAAGTCACTCGTAAATGATCCGTAACTGGCGTGAAAATTTGCATTATGATATTATCTTGAACCTTGGCCCGAATGTTGGGTCATACAAAATGCCAGCTCCAGGATACCTCGCGTGATTTCCCTCCTTACAAAAATAAAACGATAAAATCTTTATTTGGACATGTTTCTTATCAGCTATAGAGGGAAAACCCCTGAGTTTATTTGAGTCAACCTATTACTCCTTAGCTGTTCTGTAATTAATTTAATTGTGATTTAAGTAGGTCATATTGACCCTTTTATATTCATGCATTTTAAAACATTAAGTGATAATGGTAAAAGTAAGCTACAATTTTTGTCAGCAAAAGTAATAAGAATTTACTATATGTACATTATCTTATATAAGTATGTATTTTAGAGGGTTGTGGTGTCACAGATCTACAAGTGTGCGACTTTTAGGGTGACATGTAATGAGTTTAACACTAACTCGAAGAAATGATATATCTAATATTTTTATGTATTTGTTTCAAAAACAATTGCATTTGTGGCAGCAATAGTGGGAAACGGAAATGGGACTGAGTGTCTTATCACTAAGTTCCCAGGTTTCCTCTGCTTGTGCGAGATATCGCGGGAAGCTGAAAAAAATACTTCAATACGAAAGAGTTAGAAGTAAACAATAAGAACTAAATCATGAAACCTAATAAAACATATGAACTTCATAATAAGGATATATTTTTAGTATCTAAGTAAAATATACATCGAAAAGGCGAATTACTTAAATAATTTTCCTTATAAAGATCTAAAAAAAAGTAATTAGACATAACCAGTTTTTTTTGTCAATGTTGTCATAAAGGAATATATTTAGAACTCTTATTTCTCTATTTCCAGGTTACCTCTACCATGGCTTCTCTACGGTTTAATCAATGGGGAACCAGTTCAGGTGAACTCCAAGGGCATGGTGTGCAGCATCGTCTTACTGTTCGCCATGCTCGTGTTCGTTATCATCAGTATTGCCTGCTTCAGGTGGAAGATGAACAGAGGCTTAGGCTTCACCATGTTTCTGTTATACTTCGTCTTTGTCGCCGTCAGCCTTGGACTCGAGTATGGGTATCTACATTGTCCCAGCGAGTAATATGTCTATAGTTCAAAGTGTATTCAAAAACAAACGGATTTCAAATTAAATTGTTAAATTTGCACGCTTCATACGTTATATATTTACATGTTGGGAGTATTTCAGTTCTTTAGACTAGACAACACATATGGTAATACTTTTAATTTTGTATAAGATTATAAAATATTTAAAATTGTATCTTTTTAGAAATGAAAAATGCATATATATAATTTACATTACCAACGTACTTTACATTGGAGATGGATTAATTAATGACTGTAAAGCTTTACTCGATGTTGTTAAGAAAGAAATGAGCACAGTTAAAAATATTTATAATGTTTATTGAAGCTCAAACAAATCAATTGTTCAAGCATAAAATAATCATTCTATCAACAATAAATTCGATACAATAATAGTGATTTGTACACAGACTTGTCGATATTAATGGCGTTTTATAGGAAAATTAAGTAGCCATATAGAATGTAGATATTTATATATAAATGTTAGTTCTTTATTAAGCTTTTACAGTAACATTTAGATTTAGCTAAATGATAATTTTGATGGTAATGCCGATACAATTGATTTTTCATTGTTTTGTAAATATTTTGACTGTAATAAATTCGTAGATGTTGATTTTGTGTGTTAGGTCGAATTGTAATTCGTCCATATCCGCGAGGACGTAGTATATGTGTAATGTTTTATACGATTTTTTACACAAATTGGATAATCACAATGAACAATTTAATAAAAACTACTCCGATGAAGTAAAATAAAATGAAAATTAAGTTATTTAAACGGTATTAGAGTTAAAAGACAGTACAGCGATTGTTATATAAAAATTAGGTCTCAACATATTGATTGAGTCTTAGTTTTTGAATTATAACTGACTAGCGCTAATAGTAGTGTTAGTGAGGATATAAATTTTAAACGAGAATAATAAAGAAACTAAATCATAAAGTCACATTATTAAAATAAACAAAGCAAAAGCGTGAAGAAGTGATTATCATCATTTGCCTTCCAAAACTCAAACAACGTGCATTAAGTCCTCGCAACAGTGTTCTGTACATTAGTCAATGTATGGTCTATATTATATTTTATCATATATGGATGTTAAAGTATATTATACAAAATGATGGCCGATGTTGTCGCTGCACAAACGTTAGATCTGTACATACACGTAGAGGAGCGGGGCAAAACATGAACATGTGTTTAAAGAAACACTTGTACTCTACAATATGTGCCTAAGAGTTGGAAAACTCAGACATTTTTAGCTAGCTTCTATTCAACATACTATTATTAATATTACGGGTTCATTAAATATTTTCATCTAATAGCTATATGTAGTGCTCTAGTCGAGACGCATGTGTCCCGCTCAAGTATACCTATATGGAGATGTTTTTACACTTTCTCTATTATCTCTCTTAACGCAAATAGGTGTTTTATCTTCGATATTTCTTTAATTTCACAACTCTATAGGTTTACTGAAACGTATTTCTTTTTTAAATTTTCCAGCTATTTCAATTCTATACGGTTAAATACTCGAGAACAATCTTCTTTGGCTACACACAACGCTTGAACATCTTTAAAAAACCGTCCGTAGTTTCCTTTCGCTGTTATTTGATATTGTTTTAATTAAACAAATAATAACGTTGAATTTTATTGATAATTTTGTAAAAAAGACATTTGTTAAGATCCCACGAAGTATATTAATAACCCGCCTATTTGACATAGCAATAAATAGACTAGAATAGATAAATAATATTATTGTTAAGCTTTAACAGTTCTGACCATTGTGTATCGCTCAAACGGCGTATTTATCAGAAAGCTAGACAACATTTTACACGCACAAATATTCCTTATTTAAAGACATTTGCTTTGAAGCAAGAAGTCAAAATCAACAAAACGCATAAAAGGATATTTGAGGCAATTAATAGGAATGAATATCAACCAAATTACTATGTTGGAGTTAGTTTTGGACGAATAACATATCTATAGGTATGTGTAAACAATCGAATGTGTCAAGCAATCGAATGTGTCATATTCTGTGATAAGGGTATGCTTATGAAGTATCTATTATGAAGGTTGAAAAATGGTTTCTCTTCTAATCCACGCATAATTTTGTATATATTAAAATTGGATTTCACTTTCTGTAGTTCGCTTAGTAGTGCCAGTGTTGTTTGGACAGTTTCATATGTTGCCAAATGTCTGTTTCAATTTATTCTTCTTTCCTATATTCTTCTCTAAAATATTCTCCATTTAACCACTTAATGAGTAATATATGAAACTGTACAACCACGTGGCCATTCTATACAATTAATGTAAGTTACAAACGAATTTTGCTCTCAAATTAAAATTTCTTAAAGGTCGGTGATATTTAACATCAATTTAGAAGTAGAAAGCAGTAATATACTTATATCTAATTATATTATACTGAAAAGCACCAATAATGCCATGCGGGTATGTTAGATATCGAACATTTGTATCGAGAGTGATTCAACAAAATAATGTTTATGACAAATCATTTTTCTAGCTGATAGAAAATTGATGATTCAACGTAAAATTTCACTAAAATGATGTTTTTAGCGGACAAATTTGTAATTGACTGTTATAATTTGTATTTCTTGTTTATATTTTATGTTAATTACAAATGCGTGAGACACTCTCGTTATAAATTAACGAATATCTTCTTTAAATGCCACTTCTATTCTTACGCTGTGTTACTCATAATTATACACTAGACTCTTCTATCTATATCTTATAACTATATTATTATTAAGTAGAAATTGTAAATTAATCATCCTTCCATTGTTTCTAGACCTTGCAATTAGTTTTAAATAATTTAACTGATCCATATACATACATACAAATCATAAATCATCATCACGGCGTACCGCGTTGTTCATAATTGTTGTCGCATCAATTGCATTTGTTCAGTACCAAATAGCACATCGAGCTAGATACATTCTATTAAAATTTTATTATAACTAGACTTCGATTTCTACAGATAATCTCGTATTGATATTTATGAAATGAAATACTTTATTACTTCTCTGTAGTATAAGGAATAGGCTTAAAGCTACGTGAAATATTTAAAAACGTTAATTAACTTGAGTATGATATGATATCCAGGTAGAATTGTTACTAGAATGGTTTTTTATATAAAATAATAAATTTGAATTAATAAATCCAAAAATATTCCATTAAATCTTCTCGGGGGAGAACGTCTGATGAACACCATATTTCTAGTTCCAGTGCTAAGGTTTCCATGTAATTCTTGTATTGCTATAGATAGTCAGCTGTAAGTGTTCTTCGCACGAGAAGATATAGTGAGTTTAGTCAACGACGGTTTTTTTCTTAGCTGGGACGTCTCGATTTTGAAAATATGGACGTGGATGATCGATTCAATAAATGTACTTTAACAAAGGCGCTATTTTTTTTTAATTATGTGATTTCATGCGTAATAAATTTAAATTTAAC
>CM032398.1:10753005-10782512 GCA_019049475.1 Eueides isabella | reverse complement strand
TTCAAAGATTTTGGATAATTTGGCTATTGTATAATAATAAATACAAGCGGGTGAAGCAGAACGTAAGTTGCCAATTTTATATCACATGGAAATGTTCATACCAATAGCATCGTATTCGTCGTCGACTTCCGTACAATGTCTTTTTGATTTATCTTCCTCATAAGTGAAATGTTTTTTCTCTGGAGTTTCTTCGACTTGCTCTATATTGGATGTAACGTTAAAATCTGTAAAGGATTCGTGTGACTGTTGAAAGCTGCCATCATCGTCTTGCACATCAATATCCTCTTCCGATGCCTGCCATGTAAATTTAATATTAGTTATTTGATAAAAAAATTAAATATGCTTTAAATATTTGTCTTTATAATTATATTCGACATATTGAGGACTGTCGAGGCGCAGCGGCAAAAACGTGTGGACTGTAAACAACACGGTGTGAGTTCGATCGCCACTCGAGGAAATATTAAATATTTTCATTTTCTTCGCTCTGGTAACGCGGCAAAACGCGGCGTTGAGCTCCGCCACTCAGCACAAAATGCCTCAGATTGTCGTATTGCCATGTGCGGGAAACTAATTATTTATTTAATTTTAAGCGTACGAGTCGTAATCAAACATTATATTCTTAATTAGAGAGAAATTAGTAGACAGCTATAAAAAGTTGAGCATAAAGCACAAATAGAAGTATGAATTATTGTTGAACGGTTATGAGCTTTCCAGCCGGTCAAAACTTTGATCCGCTTAGCGAAATGGTATTGCAACAGTTAATCTTGTTCAGATTTAATAGTCGCTATTTCATTATAACTTGTAGGGACTATGATTAAACATTGTTCAATGTTTATGATCTTCTTTGTGTGTCCTGATCTTTTTGATGATATTTTTGCACTTTAAATTATGATAGAAATAAATAATTAAACTAGTGCAATTTATGGAATTAAAATATAATTGAGGCTTCTTATAAACTTTTTTTTATTAAAGTCTTTCATTACGAGGCCTTTTAGGGCACAAGGGCATAAGTTTGACTGTAAAGACGACAAGTTGTGGTTTTCCAACTCGAGGAGGTGGAATATTTAATATTTCCAAATTTAATGCTTGCGTTTCCTCGCTCTGGTAACAAGGCAAAGGACGCTGTTGTGTTCCGCCACTCAAAGTTATGCCTTAAAATCGGCGAAAAGTGGAAAAACGGAACGGAGAGTCTTAACACTACATAGGTCCCTAAGTTCTCCGCTTACCCTGCCATGTGTGGTATACGGCGTTGTGTTGATAGAAAAAACATGAAGCTCTCTTCAAATCTTAGGCAATTATTAGGAATTATATAATTTACTATTACTAGTTTAAAGAGACGACAAAATAAAAAAAATAATGAAAGACTAAATTTTTAATTAAAACAATTTTAAAAGTTGCTTTTTTAAGTACGTCATTTTAAACACATATTTTCTTTAAATATAGCGTTTTTGTTTAACGTTATAACTAAATTAAAATTTTCGCACCAGTGAATATATCTTAAGATTAAAGTGTGATGTTGAGCCAGCATGTTAAATTAATACATGAAAAAGTGGAAAATGGGCATTGACCTTCAAAGGTAAAAGGTCGAGCTTAAATTTGTGGTTCAATAATTTTACAGTATGTATGTACTCGTGTATATATTTACTAAATCCGCACTTGACAGAGTAGGCAGAGAGAACTTGGGAACCTAGTGTTAAGACACTCCGTTCCACTTCCGTTCCCCACTTTCCGTCGAATTTGAAGCATTGCGTGTTGAGTGGTGAAAGTCAACGCCACGTTTTGCCTTGTACCAGAGCGAAGAAATGCAAACATTAAATATTTTAATTGGTAAATATTAAATATTTCATTTCCTCGACTGGGGATCGAACCCACAACCTGTCGGTTACAGTCACACGCTTGTGCCGCTGCGCCACGACAGGTCTCATGTATATATTATGTTCTTATTAAGTAGTGCGGCAACGTATACAATTTCATAGCAAATTAACAATAGGATATTTAAAGTTGAAGTTTTTTAAGAATTAAATTTAGTCCGTAAATTTAAAAAAATAAATATAAGAAATCAAAAGTTGCGGATTGACGCAACCATAGTATTAGCGCCATTGGTATTTACTAATTGAGAAACATATAACCATCTTAACGTATCGAGATTGCAATCCACTTCTTGAAAACCGTCGAAGCTCTTTTGTTAAATAAGCCATATAATATGTTCTTATCGGACTTTTGCGGAATTCTTGTACATTTCTGACAACTTTTTGAAGTTTCATGTTTTTTAATATTTTCCTTTCTTTAATGTGTAAATAGTACTTATTTAATATTTTAATTTTAAATGAAACACTTTTAAGCGGATTCACCGCGTATATTGATTGGTAAGCATTTTTGAAAATCCGACGTTTCGAAATTGAGTGTCTTAACACTAAGTTTGTTCAATGCTGCTATGCGGGATACAGCGTAAAGCTAAAAAAACGACTATCGGTTGTTAAATAAGGAATAAATTGAGAAGTTCTTTTTCTCTAATTTACATCTGCTGCTATGTAAATATACGCCCCTTAATTTTTAACATTTATATATATTTTTTTACAGATCAAAGCTAGCGGTGCTCAACAACCGCCACGCGTACTTTCTGCTAGTGGACAACGGCTCCGTCGGTCGGTATGGCGCTGAAATCGTGTTACGGCGGAAACTTGAGAAGTATATTGCCGCACAGAAACTTCATCCTTGTGAGTAGAAATCAAATTTTTTGAACATCAGTTTATTCATGTGTGTATATGTGTGTGTGTGTGTGTGTGTGTGTGGAAGTGTGTGTGTATGTGTAGGACGATTCAAAATTTACCCAGAATGTTTAATTTTAAAGATCTAAAAACTTTTTTTATTATAATTTCTCTAAAATCAATGAAAAACAGATGGAGTGGTGGTGGCTAGATTGACTTCCACTCTTTGTCACGTCTCAGATTTGCGTCATGAAAATGAAACATTTCTTCAAATGGGGATAGAACATAAAATACTTGATTGTACAATCAGAATATATCCACTGTGCCACAGACAGAGCCTCACGCACCTTGTATAGTATGTAATATTCATATTTCATTTAACATTATTTCAACTTTGCAATTTAAAGTAATCGATTGGTTGAATAAATATCTAGAATGTTTGCGCCAAGCGGTCGCACGTTGATGGTTGCATCAATTTGCCAGCGCTTGAGAGATTAATCATCTATATACATTTGCGGCACCTGAATTAATATCTGGAACGAATGGATCTCGAATACCATTGGCTGAATAAAAAATATAAGAAAATAGATCGGGGTCGTATTTACTAGAGTTGTATAGGTTTGGTAAAAATGTTTTATATTATAAGTAAGGTACCAATTTGTGCTAAAATTCTTCAGATGTTACGAAGTTTTTACTATGCTTAGTAATAAAAATACTTAAATAATCTGGTTAAAAAAAATATTTATAAAATTTTAATATCTTTTCGTGATCTAAATTAAAAACAAAAATACCGTATCCATTGATATTATACAGGAAGTACTGGTTGCCTTCAGCACTGTTTGCTAAACCTCTCCTTCCAATACTCACCGGTTCGGGCGAGCCTTGTTTCAATTTGAAGTTGCTCCCTTCCTCCCCAAACACAAAGGACAGCATATCATAGTACCACAAGTGAGGTGTGTATATCTCGTCCGGATTGGTCGCCTGAGCGCGGCTATCTTGAACCTTTTTATATTCGCGGCGTACACAGGCCCGGAGACTCTCAATCTTTCTCAAAACGTGCACCCTTGTCGCCGTTGAATCGTATTTCTGTACTAATTCCGTTAATTTAGTAACAGCGTCGTGTCTTTTCTTCTTATGTTTATACCCGGTACATTTTCTATCCCACAAACAGTTTAACTCTCTATATAATACGATAAATTTCTTTAACAATTTACGTGGGAATACGACATTGCTGTCTGCCATTTTGCCGTTCGACGAGCGGCGCGGCGCGCAGGTCACTGAACGTGTTGGCTCCCCTCCGTCACCCGCCAGCCCCCTCGCCTGCATCCACTGTATCAATCTTCCCAGATACGCTCTTTATAACTTATTTATAAAATCCTGTAGAGTAAAAATTTCTATTTGGTATTTTGATTAAGTTATTTTTGTCGGGGATACGTGTATGTACTGTGAATGTTATTATGCTGTACGGTGTGTTAGATGCGAAATGTGATTGATTCTTGGGCAAAAATTACATTATCATTTTTTCCCTTTTGTTATATTTTGCATCAACTTTTATTTTTCTTTCTTATAAATAAATATTTTAAATATATATTCATGCATTGAAAGTTACAAATTATACACAAACTAAGAATTGATAAACATAAATACAATAATGTAAATAAAAATACTCAGGCATTCAAAAGCATTGACTATAAATATTTGGTGAAAAATGAACTCACAACCAGTTCAGCAGTTTTATTTCACTAACCACTAAACCAACAGAAACCTATTTAAATATTAGTATACACGAGTAAATAGTAAAAAGAGGGGACTCTACTTCCAACGTAGGCAGTTAATAAAGTGCGGACTTCAAAACGTCACTTTGATCTTTTAAATGAAGTACTTTGCCATTCGTTTGTTTATCATGTTAACCTTTTCTCGTTACCTGAATTTGCCGTGGAACATTTGAATCTGTGTTTGTTTCATGATTATTTCGTCAGATTTAACATGTAAATCAAGATAATATAACTTTGTTGAGATGTTATGTACAAAATGTAAATTTGGCAGTAATTATGTTTTTTAACTTTTTAAAAGTTTTTTTATTTAACAACATTGGCATGAATACCCTTTTCCTTAGCTTCACGCTCTAATATCCATATAGCAAGGTCTACCCTTCTCAGAACTCCCAAGATTAAGACATTTCGCTCACCACATTGTGAGATGAGTAGCGGGACTCAACGCCGCGCTTCTACCAGAGAGAACTTAAATAGTTACAAAAAGGAAGTAAATAATCACCACTCTTGACCTTCAAGGTTTTACTGCAATAATAAAAAGGAAATGCGTATAGGTGAAAAGTAAACATTCCCAGCACTTTTACACGGAAAACAATTTTCCACGCCATAATAAAGATAGGTGCTGTCGATAACACCGCACAATGGACGTTTTATATCTTTTATGGCTATTAAAGAATTCGGCCGGACCCAAATACTTAACTTGCTTGTCCCTACTAACGCTATTTATAGAAAGCGATAAAATTCACAAAACATATATTAATGATTTTTTTTATTTTTAAGTGTTGATGCACATTTTTTTTAATTATATTTGTACTGTTTTATCATTACTTGGAACTTTTCCTCTCTTTCCTCTTGGAATATGGACAGATTCAAAGAGACACAGGGTCAAATTGCGCTGAGCTCATTTTCTTTTACTTTATCTAAATAAGTGGGGAACGGAAGTGGAACGGAGTTTCTTAACACTAGGTTCCCGGACCCTGCCATGTGCAATATACAGTATGAAGCTGAGAAAGAGTTATATTAATTGTTTATATAGTAGTAAATTTTTCATTTATTTTAAGTAATTCACTTAATATGATAGCTAGCACGTCTTTATTTAATTCATTATTTGAGTTTGGTGATTACAGTTACTACTACATACTACTACTTTACAATTTATAAAGTGAAAAATAAAATATAATATTTCATTTTCTTTAGAAATACCCCAAAACTTTAATGAACCGAATACATCGCAATTATTGTTTTTTTAGCTTCGCATATTGTGTCTACTGGTGGGTATCGTTTCGCCTTGTTCCACTGTCATCTATCTTTTTATACATGTCCTTTATGGGGTCTCATGCAATCACGACAGGTTGTTAGTTCAGTCCCCCCTAAGGGGAATAGAATATTTAATACTTGCATTTCTTCACTATAAAAAAAAATAGCAGAAAATGCAGAACGGAAGTATCCTAATATAAACGTGTCGTAATGCAAAGGTTCCCAGGTTCCCTTTGCCTACCTTTTTATGTACGAAATACAGTGTGAAGTAAAAAATGTTTCATTTATGGCAAATGTTCTTTTAGCTACGGATGTTTTGTAATTCAGATCATGGGACCTTTATAGTACCAATAAAAATGTCAAAGGTGTTTTTAGCACCAATTTCACGGTTTTATTTTCTACAGTTAATATCGTAAGGGGTCTACTTTCTAAGTCTCACCTCGGCTTTTACGATTCGCCACGAAATGTCACTTGTTTTGGAATATATTATAACGTAAAACTTTGACGTGGTGGTTACCCTGGTAGATATGTAAAATATTTAATGTAAATGAAATATCTTAACCCCAGTTTCCCAAGATCCTTCTGTTGTTGTGTGTGGGATACAGTGTAAAGAATAAATAAAAACAATACACAAACACTTGAGGATCCGGATATGTTAGGCAGTATGTAAGCATGTAAAGATAAATATATCGAGAAATAAAAAACTTTAAATAAAAAGCTGAATACAGCTTTTATAGATTTATCTAATTTATTTTCTTAATCTTCAAATGAGGAAAAGAATACATATTTTTTTTGTTACATATGTGATACATCCTAAAACTCGTTGGAAAAATAAAGCTTTAAATGACATTATGAGTATAACACGACGTGGGCGAACTTACACCCACAGGGCGAAAATTTTCAATCTCTAATTGAATTTTCTTCTTGTATAAAATATTTAAAGTTTATTTTGTGACCATTATACACAAACATCTAAGCTACAATAAATTATGTACTGAAATAGATTGAACAGAGGGAACTTGGGAACCTAGTGTTAAGACTTGACTTCCCATTAAGACTCCCCTTTGCGGTTTGATTGGTGGAACTCAACGCCGTGGTCTACTTCCCTCTAAATACTAGTGACCTTAGCTGTAGATGTTATTTACTAATCTCAATTACTTTCATAATAGGCTAAATAAATTTGAAAATTGTAGCACTTTTGTCGGACTGAATATAATTTATTAACCAATTGAAACAAAACAAAATACTGAGGGAATGTTGCCAAAATGTAATGGTGAAAACTGCATTTAAATCAGATTAGCCGTTATTACGCACGAACGCAGGTAAAAACAAAAAGACGTAAAAATAAAGTAAAAATTTAGACGTAAATTATATATATATATATATATATATATATATATATATATATATATATATATATATATATATATATATATATATATATATATATATATATATATATATATATATATATATATTTATATATATATATATATATATATATATATATATATATATATATATATATATATATATATAATATATATATATATTTATATATATATATATATATATATATATATATATATATATATATATATATATATATATATATATATATATACATATATGTATATATATATATATATATATATATATATATATATATATATATATATTATATATATATATATATATATATATAACATAAATAAGTAGTAACAAGCGTATAAGAATATCGACTTGGCTTGATGATAACGTATGGCTTAGTTAGTAAGCGCTTGAACGGTTTCTGAAAGGCGCTAGTTCAATTCCCGCAATATTTTTTTTTTTATAAATTTTACTTACTTACTTATCTTCACGCTATATCCCTTGCGGGGTAGGCGATATAGGCCTAGAATAGTAAGAAATATTTTTTATATATACATATTTTCAATGTCAGACAAGTTACAGATTTATTGTAAGAATTATTTGAATAGCCTCAAGTGAGAATGGAACCCATAACCTATCGCGTTTAGTATCAAAAGGTTTTACCTCTACGCCAAGACTGGCTTTCAAATTTGCGTAATTACAAAAATATTGTTTAACGACTATATAGCTTAATTCATTTTTTGTCCGAAATAATTTACAATTTCATCACTTCTTTTATTATTTATAATGTAATTTTGACCTTATTAAATAAATTGCTAAAGGTTTTTTTTTTAATCTAGCGTTAAATGTCAGTAAATAGAGTATTTAGCACAAAAATGTTTGTAGGCCCGAAATTCGGCCAAGTGTGGTGAGTTGAAGTATCAATCATAAAAAAAATGTTACTATCGAATTGCAAATAAGTACCATAATTGAAGGCAATATAACACTCATAATAACTTAGATTTTGTGACTAAATCAGCGCTGCCAACAGCTTTACCTATCTTATGGGCGGTCACGACTCTTTGACCTCACTAATTATTTTATATAACAAAAAACATCACTTTTGTAATAATATAGATATATTATTTAATCTTAATATTACGCTCTTACTGCTTTTATTTATAGAAAAAGTAGAGGGTACAACTGTAGACGCGACAATTTTTTTCTCGATTCCAATTCGAGAAAATTGAATATTCAATGTTTTTAATTCCTTGCTCTGGTAAAACAAGGCAAAGTGCGGCGTTGAGTACCGTCACTCAACACGCATTGCCTCCAGAATTCAGCGGATAGTGATGAACGTATGAATTAATGGTACCAGTGTATCTTAACAGTATTACCACTTTCCTTAATACTAAATAATTAACACATAACTTTGTTCCAGACACGCACTCGTCAACGCCCGTGGTTTGCCTCGTCATAGAAGGCGGTACGAACACAGTGCGAGCGGTGCTCGAGTACGTGACTGATACGCCACCTGTGCCGGTCGTCGTTTGCGATGGGAGCGGGCGGGCGGCTGATCTCATTGCTTTCGTGCACAAGTAATTATATACTACATTACTTAGATATTAGTCGTATAGATGTAATGAAGATTGTATGTTGATATGGTTTGAAAAAAATATGTAAAATCTGAATTTTTAAGTATTACACTCACATAGATATAATTGATAAGAAATAAATAGAAGAAAATAATAATAAAATCGATTAAGTCGTCATTCAAAAATAAACTAAATCAAAATAGGTTCATCCGTTTGGTGTAACAATGATGTATTTACAGTTATTAAAAAATTGAAATCCAATAATAATTGTAAGTAGTAGTTCCGCGTACATTAACAGATTTAATTTGGTTGTGTTTCTCAATTTAAATTACGCCATTGTGTAATACAAAAACAAACGTAGAATGTAATTTCCGTCTTCCCATTGTAGCTGTTGATACATTACAAAAAAAAGTTAGACAGGATACTTGCCTCAAAAGTCCTTTATGAATAAAAAAGTAGATATTATTCTAGTCATCATAGACATTAGACATTTACGTCTTCTTATGGTGAGTTATGATTCCTTACAAACAGAATTATAGTTTACCAACAGAGGATACTTGTCTACTTAAGTCTTTTATAAATAAAAAAGTAGACAATATTCAATAAAATGAATGTCCATAGACATTAGACATTTACGTCCAACGTCAGTAAAGTAGTCGTAAAACCTCGCCCAGTCTTTGTTCAGTAATAACCAAAAGCGTTAAACCACTTTAATCATGCTCCGTTGAATTCGTTGAATCAGATTAAAATTTAAATTCTAATACCTTTGTTCACTAAAAATACTAAGTAAATAAGAATTCTTTCGTTTAATTACGATTTATGATGAAACAGACCAATGAATATGAAAGTCAGGATTTTTTAATTATAAGCTAATAAAAAACGTTATGGAGTACTCGTATGGATGGTAAAATATTATCTTTTTTTTCAGCTTTACAGTGTACTCCGCTCATGGCAGGGTAGACAGAGGGACCTTAGTAAAATTAGTGTGAAGTAATTCTGTTCCCAACTCACAGAATTTAAGTCATTGCGAATTATGTAGTGGAATTCAACGCCGCGCTTTGACTTGTTACCAGAGCGAAGACATTAAAACATTAAATATTTAAATAGAATTTTCATTCTCTCGCTTGGAAATCGAATCTACAACTTGTCGGTTACACATGCTTGTGCCGTTGCGCCACGGCAGGGTACAATAACTAAATGTCTAATTAAATTAAAACACATTTCTTTTTTTAATAAAAAGAAAACATTTAAATTTTCTACAAATGCTATATAACTTTAAATAATTTTGGAACTGTATACATGAGAGCTTAATGCTTATTTAAATAAGCTGTACAAACAGTAATGACCAGTGGCCGTCACTCACCTGAAATAATTCCACGAAAACAACTTGTAATATATACGAAGAGTCCATAGATTATAGTCCATTACTATACTTTATGAATGTTCTAGCAAACAACGAATTACGGATAATTTAATAAAACTTGGACGCTTAGTAAACGTTTTATAATAGCAATTTCAAATTATTATTTTTATTCTCATCATTCACGCTGTATCCCAACACTTGGCAGGTTAGGCAGAGGGAACTGGGAACTCAATGGTAGAACACACCATTTTGTATCCCATTAAAAGAATGTATTGCGTCAAAGAAAACTATATAATATTGTGAACTCCTAAAGTTCCTGATTCGGAAACTATATGGAAAGCTTATCAAAAATTATCTCTTAGTAGGAAGAAAGAATTTAAATTTAAGATGATCAATTCTCCATTAGTACCAAAACAGTTGATTTGCCGTTCCGCCACTCAACACGCAATGCCTCAAATTCGGCGGAAAGTGGGAAACATAAGTGGAACGGAGTGTTTTAACACTAGGTTCCCGGGTTCCCTCTGCCTACCCTGCCTCGTGGGGGATACGGCGTGTAGCTCGAATTGAATATGTCTACTAAAACAACTAAAGGAAAATAAATTAAATATTATACGTCCTTTGAGGGGAATAGAATCCATAATTGGCACGCAGTACAGTCAGGCACTATACTATTACACCACGACGCCTTCACAAATAAAATATATGTATATATATATATAAAATATCTATATAGCTTCACCCTGTATCTTATGTACGAATATGTAGTGAAAAGAACTTGGAAACTTAGTGTTAAGACACTCCGTTCCGTTGCCCACTTATTTTCAAAATTATATTATATATATAATTCCAAAAATTAATTTTTCATGACAAAATTTTCATGACGTGCTATTATTCATTATGAGAACCCTAAATCCTTCACATGAATGTTATCAATGTAACCCATGTACGTGATTTAGTATTATGACGATGTAAAATCCTAGCTTGTGATTAAAAGGGGTAAATGTTTTATTTTTTATCTATCTCTATTACTTTTTTTTTTTTCAGCTTCACGCTGTATCCCGCACAAGGCAGGGTAGGCAGAGGGAAAGGAAGTGAAACCTAGTGTTATGACACTCCGTTTCACTTCCGTTCCCCACTTTCCGCCGAATTTGAGGCATTGCGTGTTGAGTGGCGGAACTCAGCGCCGCGCTTTGCCTTACTACCAGAGCGAAGAAATGAAACATTAAATATTCAAATTGAAAATATTAAATATTTCATTTCCTCGACTGGGGATCGAACCCAGAACCTGTCGGTTACAGTCACACTCTTGTGCCACTGCGCCACGACAGGCCTCAAACTCTATTTTACAGGTGGTATAAATAGATAAATAAAGGTCATAAGTTCAAACAAATGAAGCTTAATTTCATATAAGTAAGTCTAGAAAATCAGTAACTTACATGCTACATTAAAATGGCCATTTGTATTATCAAAAAATGATCCTTGTTTAAACTCATTGAGGTAACCGTGTTGCAGTTGTTCAGCGAATGGATTATTTTAATTCATTAGCTCTAGTAAGAAAAAAACAGGATTGAGTTATCCTACCGCTACTGAACTCGGAACCTACCGAACGAACGAAGGACCTACCTTTCAAGCAGTGGAGGATTTCATTTTTTTATAAAATTTAATATGAGGCCTGTCGTGGCGCAGTGGCACAAGCGTGTAACTGTAACCAACAGGTTCTCCCCAATACCCTCTCTAGGAAATGAAATATTTAATATTTTCAATTGGAATATTTAATGTTTCAAATTCGGCGGAAAGCGGGGAACGAAGTGTCTTAACACTAGGTGCCAAGTTACTTCTGCCTACCCTACCATGTGCGGGATACAGCGTGAAGCTGATTAAATTTCATATTTATAAGAGAACTATATCAGCGTAGATCCCCCCCCCCACTCAAGAAAATGAAATATTTGATATTCTTTACTTAAATATTTATTGTTTTCATAACCTCGCTCTGGTAACAAGGCAAAACGCGACGTTGAGTTCCGCCACTCAACACGCAATGATAAATTCGGCAGAAAGTGGGGACCGGAACGGATTGTCCTAACACTAGTTTCCCAAGTTCTCTGCCTACCCTACCATGAGCGGGATACAATGTGAAGCTGAGAAAAAATGTAATATTAAATATTTAATTTCATATTTTTTCATTTCTTTGCGCTGGCAAAAAGGCAAAGCGCGGCGTTGAGTTGTGAAAGTGGGAAATAGAACAGAATGTCCCTTTGTATACCTTGCCATGAGCGGAATACAACGTGAAGCTTAGAGAGAAACATATAATAAACGGAACGAGTGTAGCATTTATATATTTTTAACAAGTTTTAAAAGCTTTTTTACAAGAACAAAGGAATTGAATTCGTATAAATTGTACAAGACATATTAAACAAATAAACTACGTCGAAGCTCTCACATAATTCAATAAAACAAAGTCAAGATAATCTCCTGTAAAAGTTTTCCTTTGTGCGTTATACTTTAAAGTTTATATAGGAAGTTCGGGAAACTTCTGAGCTGTTCACATTCCCTTGTCATGTGGTTGGGGTCTTAAAACACTTGCTGTTGATTCAAAAAGTTTTTGATGTGCCTTCATTGGCACTTAGTCATTGATATGTGACACATATTTTGATATACCTAAAAGATGGTTGTTCATGTAACTTTTAAAATTAGGAAATTATTTTTATTATACACGTACGTAAGCTGTCTTTATTTGTAATATGACAAGTATAAACATACAAACTTTTAATAATATATTTCTGTATAACCGTTGCTAATTAATTTACTTCCTTTCTTATTTTTGTGAGATAGGTACAGAGAATATAGTGTTCTATTTTCTGCAAATTAATAATTAAATACCTATTATTGCCACTAAAGTAATATTGTAGGATTTGAAATTACTTTTGTGGAAATGATATCCTAACTGCTTCTAACCTATGTTTTTTTTAAATATATTAGTAGTTTCATGAATATAGCAGAATAAGCTGAAGGAACCTAATGTTCCCCTCAAGTCAAGGCAATGTCCCTAATTTCCGTCCAATTTTTGAGCTAGTCAACATTGCTTGTTGAGTGACGGGAACGCAGCACGACCTATGTACATTTTATTATTACCCGATTGAGAATCAAACCCACAACCGACTTATTTACAGACAAACGCAGACCAAAATTTCAATACTATTAAATTATAAATGACAGGTACGCATCAGAAACTGGGGAACAAACAGTTCTGGAGTCAATGCGAGATTATTTGATCGGCACCATTCAAAAAACCTTTGAAGTCGGACTGCAGCAAGCGGAATGCTTGTACGGCGAACTTTTACAGTGCACTAGAAAAAAGAACTTGGTGAGTATTCGGAGTTTTAAAGTGTTTTTTTATTTGTTAAAGTTTAACTTTATTAAAGGATGTGCGATGCAATTTTGCTGAGCGCTTTGTCAAAAACGTAGCAAGAGCTTGAGGACATCTGAATTGAAATAGTAAGTATATTACGAACGTTTTACGCTTAAGTTTTTGATTCTTTTTCTAAATATATTTTGCTTATTTATTTATCTAATAACTAAGTGGTGAGAATCACAAAAGCCAAGAACTTGCCTACATTATGACCACGACCGCTCTGTCAAGACCGCAACGACAGAGAAGAAGAAGAAGAGTAACTAATACAATGTATTATTTAGATGTAAGCTTGGTTCTGAAAAAATCATTCTAATTTCAGTATTTTTTCGTTAAAATGGAGCAAATGGACTATTGTCACAATCTTTTACGTATTTAATAGAATATACTATTAACTATATATGTATTAGGATACATTTGCACATGCTGTAGATTGAATTTATTGGTTTACTAATTAGCTTTCTGATGATGTCGAATATAAAACGTCGACAGCTACAATCAATCTACAGCAGCTATTGAGGGACTTTCCCTTCCTTAGAACTGTAACATAGGAACATTGATTTATATCTTTAATTTGTTATTTATTATTAGCGTTTTGTATTTATCAGCATTTTGTAAACATTAAAACTGTCTTTTACATTATGCCAAAAAGTAGACATTTTATAAGATATTATCGAGCGTGGTAGGTCATTCGAATCGTGGGCATCTGCTCTCTTACTGAGTAACTGGCGGACAGTGAAAAAAAATAATTGATAGATCTAGAAATGTGACATTTGGTCCCTTCCCTAACCACTTCCATAGTTTCTAATACAATTATAAATTTGTGCCGTGTGATTCCGGCTTAGAATAGGATTACCGGTACTGATGGTGTCGTAAGAGGCGACTAAAGTGCGTGTGGTAGAGTCACGTTGCCAGTAATGGCAACACGCATGGGCAGACTCGACCGGATTATTACCACACCCGGCATTTAAGACCGGCGTTAAGTAGTGGCTTTGGCCTCTGCGTTTTCGCATTAGGTAATGCCGGGCCCCGGTGCCCTTCCAATTTAAAGGACGGCACGCTCCTGTAGCTCCTCTGGAGTTACTCGGGGCCGTGGGCGACGATGATCACTTACCACCAGGTGACCCGTACGCTCGTTTGCCGTCTTTTCCATAAAAAAAAACTATTATAAATCAAAATAGTATGGCTGAAAATCGATCAACCAGCGTTGAGCATTCCCTTGAGTTAAAAGACTGTATTACATGGCGTTGAAATTAATAAGAAGGAACATTAGAAACAAACACAAGGAAAGGAAGGTTATCACTCAAGCGGACGAACCCTTCAGGGGATCGGGATTACTTTGAAATACCTTTTGTATTTATCTTTTAAAAGAAGGATTTCTTTCTTTTGCTTTTGTTGTGTTATATTAAATATCTATCAATTTTTGAATACCCAACATTTTGAAAAAGCACAATTTATTTTTGGCAACGTGTCACTTCTATAATTTTCAACTCTTAGTAAAAATTCATTTTATCTTGAAACATCGACGGACCGGCATACTCAATAATAAAATTTCCTCTCGATGCAAAGCAACTCATTCCTTGTTCAATTTATGGAAAAGCTTTCTTAATTACATTATAAGCTATTTTATTTATGGAAAAACAAAACAATGGAAATCAAATAATTTTCCAAGCCCGTCGTTATTAGTATCAATTATTTATTGTATTATATTTTCAGTATCGTCCGTGGTCTTATGGATTCGATTTCCACTTGAGGATTTTTAATTTTGATTATAAAATAAAGCTCGGGTTGAGATTTGCCAGTCAACCCATAATATCTGTAAAATTAGTAATTCATGGTTTTAAAAATAATAGACCATCCCCTGCATGATGTCTTCACATGAAAATTAAGTAAAAAAATGCAGATCGTGATCTTGTCTTTAATCATGGCAATATATTCGATGTCGAAATGACTTACTCTATTCAGGTTCACGCTGTATCCCGCATATGGCAGGTAGGCAGAGGGAACTTGGGAACCTGGGATCGAGTGGGTATTGAACCCATAACATGTCACATACAGTCACGCGCTTGTGCCACTGCGCCACGACAGGCCTTGGAATCCTAGGAATAAGCTATTTCCTAATAAAAAAAATCTGAATTTGTCGTTTCTATTGTGAGTCATTTGATGCAAACTTTATAACTAGGAGAGAGTTGAAAAAGCACATTTAAAGCTTTTACTCATACATACAGCTTTCGCAATGTTTAAAGTTCTACAAAGGATTTTTTAGCAAATTTTTAGACTGAATCCAAATCACTAAAAGCCATTAGGAAAGAAACTAATTTTCTATAAGACATTTGCATGGGACCGCCGAGCACCGAGTGGTCCTAAGATCTCAGTTATAAAATAAAATGATCAATTTTCCAGAACAACTGCTTCAATTAAATTCGTTGTTGCATATAAATCTGATTTAGCGAAAGAAAATTGAAAGCACATCAAATAAAACGTCTCCAAGGCTTAGATGTGAATAAGAATTGTGATTGGTATGTAAATTGATATTCATGCTTCATTCAATACCTTTGAAGATCTTTTTTTTTTCGCGTTTTTTGGTGACAATCCGTTTCTATTAAGGCACATCCTCTTTCCATCTATTCTCGAGACACCGTGTATTGAATAACGTAACTCAACGCCGCGCTTTGTCTCATTATCAGAATGAGTAGGGAAAGGAAGAGTCGAAAATTACATATATTTAGTTTAATTTTTATTTCTTTTTATTCAATTGACTTTGAGCGATGACTGTAGCTTAAAAGCTTTTACTAGTTAGATTTTTTATCAGCTGCACGTAAACACCATGCATTTACCATGCATAACACCGTGCGCCGTGATAAAAAATACCAAAGAAGGCAAACATGTTCATGCTTATGGTATAAATAAATGTTTCGTTATTACTTTTAAAGCGTTTAGCCTAAAAACGTTGTTGAGTTCTCACTTCCACTCTTTCTTAAAATATCACGGAAAGTAGAGAACGGAGAGTCTTAACACTATCAGGTCACGGTCTATCAGGGTAAACGTTCCCTTAGCCTGATAGACCGTGAAGCTGATTTTATTTTACTTGTAATACTCATTTGTAACATTTCCACGCAACTCAACACGCAAAGCCTCCATAATTCGGCGGAGTAAGGAACTGATAAGTTTTAATTGGGAACGAAATGTCGTAATACCAGGTTCCCAGGTTCCCTCTGCCTAGTATTTTATTATCTGTACAATGTAGGGTGTAGCTAAAAAAATCTAATTATGTTAGAGCCGTTTTGCAACGTAATCTCAAATAACTAATGCTAATTTGAAACATTAAAAAGAAAGGCTTTAAACGTGCCTACAAAATTAGTAATTGAAACGTGATCGTTTGTTTTAATTGTGTTTTTAGTAGCTTTTGAGGTTTTCATTTGTTAATTTTATAGTATCTGTTGCTTTATTTAAGGAATGTCGTGGCGCATAGGCACGAGCGAGTGACAGTATAGACAGGTTGTGGGTTCGATACCCATAGGGATATATTTCATATTTTCATTTCTTCGCTTTGGTAACGATACAATTTTTTTTATGGAAAAGACGGCAAACGAGCATACGGGTCAACTGGTAGTAAGTGATCACCGTCGCCCACGGCCCCGTGTAACTCCAGAGGAGCTACAAGGGCGTTGCCGTCCTTTAAGGTGGAAGGGCACCGGGGCACGGCATTACCTAATGCGAACGCAGTGACCAAAGCCACTACTTAACGCCGGTCTTAAATGCCGGGGGTGGTAATAATCCGGTCGAGTCTGCCCATGCGTGTTGCCATTACTGGCAACGTGACTCTACCACACGCACTTTAGTAGCCTCTTACGACACCATCAGTACCAGGGTGATCCTATTTTAAGCCGGAATCACACGGCACAAATTCTTAGCGGTGTTGTCTTCCGCCACTCATCACGTAATGCATCAAATTCTTCAGGTAAGTAAGGAACCTAGTGTTTAAACACTTTATTTTAAGAGTAGGTTGTGAAATGTATATTAGCTCTAGCTTTTAGTCCTTCTATTAAAATGTTTGTTAAGTTTCTTATAAATAATGACATTAAGTTATAGTTGATGAAATATTAGTTTATGTTTATTCTCATTGATACAAAAAAAAATCTTTATATATATATATATATATATATATATATATATATATATATATATATATATATATATATATATATATATATATATATATATATATATATATAATATTATAACTTCTTTTTTTTATAAGCAATAAACAACAATGTGATTCGTCTAAAAAGAAAAGAGTTTTATTTATTATATACACAATATTCACAATTTACAAACAAAATATTAACTTAACAAAAATGCTTACTAACCTAAAAAGAAAAGAGAATCAACAATTAAATGTTCATGCTTTCCCTTTGTGTACTTAGCACTGTTCTTTTATTCGTATAGCTATAGCTAATTTAAATCTAAACTTTGAATATTAAATTATATTTTAAATATTAAACAAAGTAACTATTTTTATCTTATGGCGTCCACGTTTCTTGATTCTCCTTACAGATACCAAATATCATCATTAAATGTCAGTGTCAAAGCTTTCATCTCCCCCCTTTGAAATGGTAATTTTCCAGTAAAATTTAGTTGTAAAATCTAATCAACAAACATAGGGATAAGCTTTGAGACATGATATAGTCCAATAGATTTTGGTCCGCGACCAGTATTTATTTTAAAAACTGAATCTGATACTTTTTCTTCTATTTTAAATGGACCAATTCTTATTTCATCCATTTTCTTTCTGTTCAACTTGTTTCCATAGTCAACATATACTTTATCTCCTTTTTTAAATTCGTGTTGTAATCTGTTTCTGTCAAATAAACTTTTATTATATTTGTGTGATTTGATTGACCTTTGTAATGCTATTTTCCTATCTTCTTCCAAACTTTTTGTTAATAAATGTTTTCCTTTTATTTCATCTGGTAATATATCTGTAGACTCCCCAGATAGTAAATATTTAGGAGAAAATCCTGTTACTGAATGGTTTGTTTCATTGTATCTATTTTTACATTCTTCTGCTATTTTTGACCAATTACTTTTTCCTTTTGATTCATTTATTTTGCATCTTATTTTATTTACTATAGTTTGGTTGAGCCTTTCATTTAAGCCGTTAGAGAATGGTGCATCTATAGCTGTTAGTATTAATTGAATATTTCGGCTTTTGAGGTAATTTTTGAATTCAATAGAACTAAAAGCTGGATATTGATCACACAATAAGATTTCTATTGCATCTTCTTTAGGAATTTTTTCAATAAGTCTGATGAAGTCTCGAGCATGTTGATTCTTAGAACATAGGATATATGCATACCTAGTGAAGTGGTCCACTAGTAGATGTAGATATCTTTTTGTTGAACGTTGACCCCCAAATCCTCCTATGGTATCCAATGACATTATTTGAAAGGGTCTGTTAGCTGGACCTAACTGTGACATCACTCCATATTTTCTATTTAATCTTGTTTTATTTTTAATGCATATTTCGCAGTTTTTACATATTATTTTTATATTTTCTGATAGATGTGGTGCAGTATAAAATGGTTTTATTTTAGATTCTGTTTGATTTACTCCAGTATGACAATATTTTTCATGGGTCTTTTTATTATTGCTTTGCTGTAATCTTCACTTAAAATTATTTTTCTTTTTTTTCCACTTTTCTTATAATAAATTCCATCTTCTAATATAATATTATTTTCCAGTTTTATTGTTTGCATATTTTGAGCTTGATCATATTTTATGTCATGAATATTGATGGTATTTACTGTTCTTAAGTTATCTTCATTGTTTTCATCAGCGTTAAATACTGGATTTCTGCTCAAACAGTCCGCTTCTTTATTATTTTTTCCTGGAAAATATTTTATTTTGCAATTATATTGTGACAGATAGAGTGACATATCACCTAGTTCATCGTCAGGTCGGTTTTTTATATTTAAATTCTCTAGGGGTTTGTGATCTGTGTAGACAGTAAAATAGTTTCCAATCAACCAATGTTGCCAGAACTTGATGCTCTCTTTTATGGCTAAGCATTCCAAAAATACAGCTTTTTGTTCTTTTGTGATTCATTTATTTTTTTGGAAAAGTATGCTACTGGTTTTTCTTTGCCATTTTGTTGAGTTTGTTTCAAAACAGCTCCAATGCCTACAGCACTGGCATCTGTATAAATGAATGTTGGTGCTTGTGGATCATAAATGGCTAGTATAGGTTTGGAACAGAGATAGTCTTTGATTTTCTGAAATGCATCCTCACACTGTTCTGTCCAATTAAAGTTTTGATCTTTTCTTAACAATTTATGTAAAGGATCCAGAACTATTGAGACCTTTGGAATGTATTTTCCATAAAAATTAATTTTCCCTAAAAACTGTCGTATTTGTTTTCTATTTTGGGGTGCAGGAAAGTCTTTTATTGATTTTAAATTATCTTTTAAAGGCGTAATTGTATTCTTTTGTAATATGTGACCTAAATATCTAACAGAATTGGATGCAAACTTACATTTTGTTAATTTAAGTCTGAAGCTTTCTTCTCGAATAGCCTCCAGTAAGTTCTTCAAATGTATGATGTGTTCATCAAATGTCTTTGAGAAGATCAATATATCATCAATGAAATTCACTGCAAATGCCGACAGGCCATTTTTCCTTATTATATTTCCTAAGATCCGTTGAAATATAGCTGGTGACGTCTTTAGGCCGAAAGGCAAACAAGTCCATTGATAATGGCCTTCTTGAGTAACAAACCAGTTTTGTGTCGGTCTGTGATCTTTAAAGGGATGGACCAAAAAGCTGAATTTATATCAAGGGTTGTGAAATAAATACAATTAATTGTTTTTGTTATTAAGTCTTCAATGAGCGGAAATGGTTGCGATTGAGGTATAATTATTTTATTTAAGTCTCTGAAGTCAATGCACAGTCTACTTTTCCTACCTTCATCCCTTTTAAAAGCCAAGGTAACAGGTGCTGCAAATGCACTGTAAGATTCCTCAATTAATTCATGTTTTAAAAGTTGAGAGATTTGATTTTCTATTTCTACTTTGTCTTGAATTGAACATTTATATGGTCTCTTATAACAAAATTTTTCTACTTGCAAATCTATGCAATTCTAATTTCCAGTGTCATATTTATTTTGAGCAAAAATATCTGAGTAGGTGTCCAGTAATACATTTATCTGTTTTCTTTGGTCGGTATTCAAACATTCTGTGTCTATGTCAAATTTCATTGTATTTATACCTTCATTAAAGTTTACTGCATATTCTTTTCTTTTTTTACTTACATTCTGTTGATCTTCTAACATATCTTCACTTATTTTATTTTTTTTAGTTTTTTGTATTTGGATATTTAAATTCTCATCATGAGTCAACCCAAATTTTTGTATCGAATCTAACCCTAGGATTAGATCATATTCGAAATTTTCATTTTCATAAATAAATGCATTTATTTTAATTTTCTTGTGCAATAACTCTGCATCCAATGTAATTAATCCTTTAGTTTTACCTCCTCCACTTATTGTTTTTATTATGTCATAACAGTAATTTGGCTTTAAATTTGTCACTTGAACTAATTTTGAATTTATTAATGTTATTTGTGAACCAGGATCATAAAGCCCCTTAGCTTCTAATGTGTTATTTAACTTTACTTCAATTTCAATTAGTGGAGGGAATTTTAGTTTTTTGAATCTTCATTACTTAATTCGACATTTAATATTGAGTTAGAACTAAAATGTTTATTATCGCTTGTTCTTTTTTCTTGGTTATACCAGCAAACATTCTCTGGATGAAATCTATTTAGTTTTCCTTTGTTTTCACAAATCTTGCATGTCCTTTTTTCAGTTCGTTGTATCTCTTGTTTATTATAACTTTTTCCCACGCTTGAATTCCTCTTCGCATCATTCTTCTTTGTTAAACTTTCTAGTCCTCTAATGCAGTTATATAAGTCATTTACTTCTTTAAGACTTTCTCTGTCTATTCTATCCATCACAAAGTTTGGTAGACCAGTAGCAATCAAATAAATCAGGGTTTGTGTATCAATTTTTTTATTTATTTCCAGCAATAATCTCTCTTTTTTTAAAGCATATTCTAACATTGATCCCTGTATATATTTGAAATTCATAGCATACCTAATTGGTGACCAGCCCTTATCAGCAAATGTTTCACTTAAACTTTTCTCCCATACAGACCAATCTGAGTCTATGGTGTGTTTGATTATCATTGAGGTGTACCAATCTATACATGAATCATCCAGTAATAATCTTAAAATTTCAATCTTTTGTAAATCGGTATCTATTTGTAAACGAGCACATTCACTTTCAAAATTACTTAACCATTGTTGAACATTTGTAGTATTTCTTGAAAACTTTTCTATTGAAAATTCTGTTACTAATCTTGTCTTATTTTCTGTTTTTTTAAATAATGTAACTTCATTTGATGACAATTCATGACCTTGTTCTAGTTTTTCAAGTAAAAATCCATCAAATTGTAAGTTTTCATCATCTAAATATGTTAATTTCATTTCCTTGGTTAGTGTTATCCATACTTGTCTCTTATCATGCCTTTTCTGTAGAGATTTCTTTATTTTTTGATATATATCATGCTTTAGTATTTCTTTGTGTAAATGCAATGACTGATATTCTCTAGGCACAACAAAAGTTTGGTTTTGTGTATCCGTAATGGAAGTTATGGCATACATATTCGTCTTGGTATCGTCTGGTTTGCTTTTATGGTAAATTCAAATCGTAATTTCTCCATTTTATTAAGTTGACAGCAATTGTACTTTGTCACATGTACGATAATTGTTGATTTATAATATTATAACTTCTTTTTTTTATAAGCAATAAACAACAATGTGATTCGTCTAAAAAGAAAAGAGTTTTATTTATTATATACACAATATTCACAATTTACAAACAAAATATTAACTTAACAAAAATGCTTACTAACCTAAAAGAAAGAGAATCAACAATTAAATGTTCATGCTTTCCCTTTGTGTACTTAGCACTGTTCTTTTATTCGTATAGCTATAGCTAATTTAAATCTAAACTTTGAATATTAAATTATATTTGAAATATTAAACAAAGTAACTATTTTTTATCTTATGGCGTCCACGTTTCTTGATTCTCCTTACAGATACCAAATATCATCGTTAAATGTCAGTGTCAAAGCTTTCATATATATATATATATATATATATATATATATATATATATATATATATATATATATATATATATATATATATATATATATATATATATATATATATATATATTATATATATATATATGTATATATATATCTATATATATATATATATATATATATATATATATATATATATATATATATATGTATATATATATATATATATATATATAAATATATATATATATATATATATATATATATATATATATATATATATATATATATATATATATATATATATATATATATATATAATTAAAAAATTAAAAAGTTTGACAAAGACCAAATAAGCCCGTGTTTAAGGTATATTTTTTAAATGAATCAAAAGCAAATGTTTCTCAATTTCAACAACACTTTTTAATTTTTTAAGACATTGTGTTTTGGGTGGCGGAATTCAATAATACGCTTTTTCTGTTAGTAATTTTTTTTTTTATATAGAAAAGACACGGCAAACGAGCGTACGGGTCAACTAAAGGTGAGCGTTCATCGCCGCTCACGACCCCGTGTAACACCAGAGGAAATTTAGGTGCGTTGCCGGTCTATAAGGTGGATGGGATCCCAGGCCCGGCATTACCCAATGTGAAACACAGTGGCAAAAGCCGCTACTTAACGCCGGTTTTAAATGCCGAAGGTGGTAATAATCCAGTCGTGTCTGTCCATGGGTGTTGCCATTGTTGTCAATGTGACTCTCTGACACGTAGAAGCTTAAAAGCTTTTTTAGCTTAATAATTTAGGTATAAATAATATTATGCCTAAATAATATTTGTGGCGTTGAGTTTCGCACCTCAATACGCAATGCCTTAAATTCAGCGGAAAATGAGAAACGGAGTGTCTTAACACTAGATTCCCAAGTTCCCTCTGCCTACGCTGTTACGTGCGGGATACAGCGTGAAGCTGAGCTAAGTTGAGTTGAGTTAATATTTGTGATTGTAAATTGTAAGTAACAACTTTCAATGGACTTTTATTATGGTATAAGATAAAACGCTCTGGTATAAGATAAAACGCGGCGTTGAGTTCCGCCACTCAACACGCTATGCTGCAAAATTTGGCGGAAAGTGGGAAACGGAAGAGGAACGGAGTGTCTTAACACTAGGTTCCAAGTGCCCTCTGCTTACCCTGCCGTGTGCAGGATACAGCGTGAAGCTGTCATGATATGCATCCTGAATTACCAATTTTTACTAAATTTGAATTTAAAAGCGTATAAAAATATATAAAAATACAGATCTCACTTTTACACGGACTCGCTCACCGATGGTTCCTTGCTAATTTTAAAATATTAAAAAGTAGAAAAGTATAAAATATAAAAATTGACAAATTTAGGTTCCTGTAATCATAAAATGATTACAGGAACCTAAATTACATTATGAAATCAACTACAAATTATAAGTTTATTATAGTTTCTACCTGAACCATAAACTAAAATGTCCACTTTTGTAGAACGAATAAGGTTAATAAACTTAAGTTTGCAGGCGTTTATTCTTTTTTTTTATGGACATGACACGCCAAACGAGCGTAGGGGTCACCTGATGGTAAGTAATCACGGGGTCGCCCACGGCCCCATGTACCTCGAGAGGAGCTACAGCTCTTCGTTGCCGGCCTTTTAGGTAAATGTGCACCTGGGCCCGGCACTACCCAATGCGAAACGCAGTGGCCAAAGCCAATACTTAACGCTGGTTTTAAATGCCGGGGGGTGGTACTAATCGCCGGTCGAGTCTGCCCATGCGTGCTGTCATTGCTGACAACGTAACTCTTCCACACGTACTTTAGTCACCTCTTACGTCACCATCAGTACCAGGGTGATCCTATTCTTAGTCGAAATCACACGGTAATTTCTTATTTTGTATGAATTTAACTAGAAATATAAGCTTGTAAGATTTTTTATCTATGAAACAGAAATATAAAAAGTTTTCGGATAATTCCTTTATTTATATTGCAAGTTGTCACTTTGTGGCAATTTTTATAACTGTTGATTTAAGGTAAGCCTTATAAAATTTGATAGCACTGCGAAATTCTTACAAAATGCAGCAGAAATGAAACATAGATTAAAGAATTCAACATTTAATATTAATTTCAGATTAATCTACTCTTCGATTACCCATAATTATTATAATTAAGAACACCAACACATGAAATTTTAAAAAGTAAGCAAAATATTAGAGAAGATAATCTTCAAGAGACGGCACCTATTTCTTTTAACTTGGTCATTATTAACACTTCCGGTTAAGTCACCCTTATAAAAAAATACTTAATCAAAATTGCATTATCATTAACAGTTCCAATGCGACTATGTGTGTTTTCTTCGGGGGTTAGAATTTATATAAAAAATACTGAAATAATTGCAGTATAGTTCTTTGAAATGCTTATCAAACCTTTTTGCTCACTTTTTCACTAGTAAGAAGTTTTCTTTGAGGGCAACATAGATTTATTTACATGTAAAAGCAAATACTAAATCATAGAAAACTCTAAATTCTAGAAGGTAAGCTCCACTATAAGGGACCGTCCATTAATCACGTGAAGTTTTTTATAGTATTTTTAACCTGTTCGAATACACGAAGTATTTCACGCCTAAACTTTTGCGTTTCCAGTCTGACAATGGACCACTTTCGATAAAAATAGAAAATAGTTTACGTTTCTTTTTGGACATAGATAGAAGGGCAAGCCTCGTGTTACAACACTTCGGTCCCACACATCATGCAGATCGGGAATATATGTACATATTTAATTGAGTAACTTAACGCCGCGTTCGTTGAGTTCTGCCACTGAACACGCAATGCCTCAAATTCGGCGGAAACTGAGGAACGGAAGAATAATGGAGTGTCTTAACACTAGTTTCCTGAGTTCCCTCTGCCTATCCTGCTATGTGCGGGATACAGCGAGAGCGCTGAGTTTTGGTCCTATTACCAGGCAAATATAGAAAGTGGACACGAAACTTATTGATTTTCAGATTATACAATACATTTTGGCGCTTTGTAATAAAGTATATGTGGTTTTCATTAGTTGTATGGAAATAGAAATTTACAGTTCAATAATAACCGCATTGTACATTAATTTTCATTGTTTCAATGATTTCAGTGTACGGAATTATTATATAATTTTTCGATTTTTTTATTTTTTATTATATGGAGTATTTTTCACTAGTTATCATTATTCATGAAAAGGATTTATAGCAAGTATGTATACTTTCTGGGCTTAAATAGTCTGCAGTTTTGTTACAACTTTATATACCGTCTCAACAATGATTAAAATGCGTTAATCGAAGTAAAGTAAATATAGTTACAATTAATATTTTATCTCCAAAAACAGAGCTCATGGTAGGGTAGGCAAATGGAACTTGAAAATCTATTTTTGATTTTTATTGTGTGGCCTGATTTTGCGATGACAGGCGCTAAAGAACTGGTGAAGATGTGATGCAGGATGAAATGACTGAAATAGTTAAATAGACATACACCAAATTAAATATATATATATATATATATATATATATATATATATATATATATATATGTATATATATATATATATATATATAAATATATATATATATATATATATATATATATATTATATATATATATATATATATATATATATATATATATAATATATATATATATATATATATATATATATATATATATATATATATATATATATATATATTTAATTTGGTGTATGTCTATTTAACTATTTCAATCATTTCATCCTGCATCACATCTTCGCCAGTTCTTTAGCGCCTGTCATCGCAAAATCAGGCCACACAATAAAAATCAAAAATAGATTTTCAAGTTCCATTTGCCTACCCTACCATGAGCTCTGTTTTTAGAGATAAATATTAATCGTAACTATATTTTCTTTACTTCGATTAACGCATTTTAATCATTGTTGAGACGGTATATAAAGTTGTAACAAAACTGCAGACTATTTAAGTCCAGAAAGTATACATACTTGCTATAAATCCTTTTCATGAAAAACGATAACTAGTGAAAAATACTCCATATAATTAAAAAAAAATAATCGAAAAATTATATAATCATTTCGTACACTGAAATCATTGAAACAATGAAAATTAATGTACAATGCGGTTATTATTGAACTGTAAATTTCTATTTTCATACAACTAATGAAAACCACATATACTTTATTACAAAGCGCCAAAATGTATTGTATAATCTGAAAATCAATAACTTTCGTGTCCACTTTCTATATTTGCCTGGTAATAGGACCAAAACTCAGCGCTCACGCTGTATCCCGCACATAGCAGGGTAGGCAGAGGGAACTCAGGAACCTAGTGTTAAGACACTCCATTATTCTTCCGTTCCTCAGTTTCCGCCGAATTTGAGGCATTGCGTGTCCAGTGGCAGAACTCAACGAACGCGGCGTTAAGTTACTCAATTAAATATGTACATATATTCCCGATCTGCATGATGTGTGGGACCGAAGTGTTGTAACACGAGGCTCGCCCTTCTATCTATGTTCAAAAAGAAACGTAAATTTATTTTCATCGAAAGGTCACGCAGTGGTCCATTGTCAGACTGGAAACGCAAAAGTTTAGGCGTGAAATGCACGAATTTGTATTATTCGAACAGGTTAAAAATACTATAAAAAACTTCACGTGATTAATGGACGGTCCCTTATAGTGGAGCTTACCTTCTAGAATTTAGAGTTTTCTATGATTTAATATTTGCTTCTACATGTAAATAAATCTATGTTGCGCTCAAAGAAAACTTCTTACTAGTGAAAAAGTGAGCAAAATGGTTTGATAAGCATTTCAAAGAACTATACTGCAGTTATTTCAGTATTTTTTATATAAATTTTTATCCCCTAAGAAAACACACATAGTCGCATTTTAGCTGTCAATGATAAAGCAATTTTGACTAAGTATTTTTTTTTAAGGGTGACTTAAACGAAAGTGTTAATAATGACCAAGTTAAAAGAAATAGGTGCCGTCTCTTGAAGATTATCTTCTCTAATATTTTGCTTACTTTTTAAAATTTCATGTGTTGGTGTTCTTAATTATAATAATTATGGGTAATCGAAGAGTAGATTAATCTGAAATTAATATTAAATGTTGAATTCTTTAATCTATGTTTCATTTCTGCTGCATTTTGTAAGAATTTCGCAGTGCTATCAAATTTTATAAGGCTTACCTTAAATCAACAGTTATAAAAATTGCCACAAAGTGACAACTTGCAATATAAATAAAGGAATTATCCGAAAACTTTTTATATTTCTGTTTCATAGATAAAAAATCTTACAAACTTATATTTCTAGTTAAATTCATACAAAATAAGACATTACCGTGTGATTTCGACTAAGAATAGGATCACCCTGGTACTGATGGTGACGTAAGAGGTGACTAAAGTACGTGTGGAAGAGTTACGTTGTCAGCAATGACAGCACGCATGGGCAGACTCGACCGGCGATTAGTACCACCCCCCGGCATTTAAAACCAGCGTTAAGTATTGGCTTTGGCCACTGCGTTTCGCATTGGGTAGTGCCGGGCCCAGGTGCACATTTACCTAAAAGGCCGGCAACGAAGAGCTGTAGCTCCTCTCGAGGTACATGGGGCCGTGGGCGACCCCGTGATTACTTACCATCAGGTGACCCCTACGCTCGTTTGGCGTGTCATGTCCATAAAAAAAAAGAATAAACGCCTGCAAACTTAAGTTTATTAACCTTATTCGTTCTACAAAAGTGGACATTTTAGTTTATGGTTCAGGTAGAAACTATAATAAACTTATAATTTGTAGTTGATTTCATAATGTAATTTAGGTTCCTGTAATCATTTTATGATTACAGGAACCTAAATTTGTCAATTTTTATATTTTATACTTTTCTACTTTTTAATATTTTAAAATTAGCAAGGAACCATCGGTGAGCGAGTCCGTGTAAAAGTGAGATCTGTATTTTTATATATTTTATACGCTTTTAAATTCAAATTTAGTAAAAATTGGTAATTCAGGATGCATATCATGACAGCTTCACGCTGTATCCTGCACACGGCAGGGTAAGCAGAGGGCACTTGGAACCTAGTGTTAAGACACTCCGTTCCTCTTCCGTTTCCCACTTTCCGCCAAATTTTGCAGCATAGCGTGTTGAGTGGCGGAACTCAACGCCGCGTTTTATCTTATACCAGAGCGTTTTATCTTATACCATAATAAAAGTCCATTGAAAGTTGTTACTTACAATTTACAATCACAAATATTAACTCAACTCAACTTAGCTCAGCTTCACGCTGTATCCCGCACGTAACAGCGTAGGCAGAGGGAACTTGGGAATCTAGTGTTAAGACACTCCGTTTCTTCATTTTCCGCTGAATTTAAGGCATTGCGTATTGAGGTGCGAAACTCAACGCCACAAATAATATTTAGGCATAATATTATTTATACCTAAATTATTAAGCTAAAAAAGCTTTTAAGCTTCTACGTGTCAGAGAGTCACATTGACAACAATGGCAACACCCATGGACAGACACGACTGGATTATTACCACCTTCGGCATTTAAAACCGGCGTTAAGTAGCGGCTTTTGCCACTGTGTTTCACATTGGGTAATGCCGGGCCTGGGTTCCCATCCACCTTATAGACCGGCAACGCACCTAAACTTCCTCTGGTGTTACACGGGGTCGTGAGCGGCGATGAACGCTCACCTTTAGTTGACCCGTACGCTCGTTTGCCGTGTCTTTTCTATATAAAAAAAAAATTACTAACAGAAAAAGCGTATTATTGAATTCCGCCACCCAAACACAATGTCTTAAAAAATTAAAAAGTGTTGTTGAAATTGAGAAACATTTGCTTTTGATTCATTTAAAAAATATAC